>CM030361.1:96426757-96907953 GCA_017893485.1 Hemerocallis citrina
GATTCTAAAAAAATTGATATAACCTAGGCCGTTGTTGGGAACAATGGCCTAGGTTATAAAAAATTGAATCATAGGCTGTTGTTTGAAACAACGGCCTTGTTCTAAATTTTATAGACTAGGCCGTTGTTCCTAACAACGGCCTAGTCTATAAAATTTTAGAACAAGACTGTTATTGGGAACAACGGCTTAAGTTATAAAAATTTAGAACAACGTCGTTGTTCCAAACAACGGCCTATGATTCAATTTTTTATAACCTAGGCCGTTGTTCCCAACAATGGCCTAGGTTATATCAATTTTTCAGAGAGAATCAAGCAAATAGTTATTTGGAACGATCTGAGCCGCTGATCACGATCAAGAGTGATCCAATGGCTCAGATCGCTGTTTTCCAACCCGCGAAAACAAACCCATTTTCAATGGAGCATTTGCCTATAAATAATATTATAAAGGGAGAGTTGGAATTGCAATGTTGTCAACATACAAATTCATGCATTGCACATGCAACTTCAACTCTCCCATTAATTACAACAAAAACAAATAAATAAAAAAAATTGCACATGTTTAAAACATGCAACACACATGCAAAATAATTTTATAATATTTTTTTAACACTAAACATACACATATGTTGCACTCACAACTCAAATTCTATTTATAAACACGTGCATTGCACGTAGAAATTGTAGTTTTTCTTTCAAAATATTTTTACCAAGTATGTGCAATGCATGTCCAACTTCAAAATTATTTCTTAGCACATAAACCGCACGTGACAATCCTCCAACTCTTATCAAAATGTGCATTGCACGTGAAAATTAGTAGTGGATCTGAGCTAAGCAAGAAGGTGCATCTGAACTACTATTATATACATATACTAGGTTTGCTCGTGGACACGTGTCTACGGCACGTTTTCTTGAACAAACCAATAAAAATAATTACTAATTTTAACCAAAAATTGGGAAAAGCCGATACCAACCCTTCACATCGCCGCTGACAACCAACTGCCGTCTCGATTTGTTGGCATCACCGCTGACAACCAACCGCCAACATATTCGGGTAGAGAGATAGTGAGAGGGAGTTGGGTGCTATGGTGAGCTCGGGTGTGCACCGGTGGAGCTTCGGGTGAGCACATGAGGAGGAATAGGGGTGCAGTGGAGGCATGGAGAATGGGTGTGGCTATAGGCGGCGGGGCGTCGGGGCTGGCGTTGAGTGTGGTTTTTTTAAAATGCACAATAGTTGGGTGAAGTTTATATATATATATATATATATATATATATATATATATATATATATATATATATATATATATTCTCATGAATTAGCCTAATTTAAATCTTTTCTCATTGTGTTGGTTTTTATTTTCATTTTGGAACAAAAGGTTTTTGAATAAGAAAATAAATTAATATGGATCTACAGTGAACATATTTGTCTCCGTACTCACTAACTCCAATAATTGAGGCATAGTGTTCAAGTTGTTCTAAATCATTTATCGTTGTTTTCGCTAATGTACTGCCTTATTGTACGCATATTCAACAACCACTCTTAATTATTTGCTGGTGAAGACAGTGAGAGAGGGAGAGAGTGTGTGTGAGATTTCCGGAATAATTTGTAATTCGGGCTTGTTTGACCCGTAATAATTTGTATCTCCCAGTTGCTGGGTATTTATGGACTATGTCTTGTACTTCATTATCATATTGTGATTTATATGCCTGCGTGGTTTGTTTTATTACATTGTTATTGAGTTTACTTGTATAGCTTATGGATGGTGTGTTCGCACCATTCGCTGGACCTTAGTTTCGCGCTCGTATTTCCGTGTTTTGGGAAGCGGGGCGTGACAGATAGTGCTAATAATTTGTTTAAATTAGCTAATCTTTAACAATTTGATGAATGTAGGAACTTCAAAGTTACTTACAAATTGTGTGTGTTAGATACGATGGATATCCATCGCGGTTGAATAAGTCTGCACCACGCAGGCTCTCCATCAAATTTGGAAAACACTTCTAACTTGAAGTGTCGGTATGATCTACTATAATCTTTCTTAGTATCTTCATGTGATGAATGTGTTAACATTTTGTGCATTTGATCATATGACTGAGAGTTTTAGATTATAGTTATTCTCGCTTTGAAAACTATCATGTTTAGGGTTGTTAAGTGTTTTATCATACTATGTGTATAGATATTATGACAAATCTATTGTTTGCAGTTTGTGAGAAATTACATATTTGCTTCTCTAATAATTTTATAAAAAAATGTATAAGATGTATAACAAATGTCAGTAACTTAGGAGAGAACATCTCTTAATGTACGATATGACTCCGTTAGTTACGTTTTGTTCTTTCTCGTTCGTTATACTGTGTGTGCAAAGTTGAATTATAATATGTTAGTCATTATCTCATTTAGCGTTATGAAGATGATGAAGAACGAATAAAGGAAAGAACTCTTCGCTCAATGTATTTGAGCAAGTGGGCATTGTTAGAATCACTAGAGAAATTAAATAGTTTTGTGAAATGTGGTAGAGTAATTTTGTATTAACTCTTATATTGTGTATATATTGTCAATCACATGTATAAGTTGAGTTTAACAAATGAGACAATTAATAATAATAGTTCTAATTTTGTATAGTTCCTAAACATAGCATAATTGGCTAGGATTTGAGAACTATATATTAAATTGTTTGTTCTTGTTAAAACTTATACCTCTACTAAATGATACTTCATTAAGATGACAAATGTGAAGTTTGAATTCAGATTTTGATCACTAGAAAATCATTTTGTATGGTCTCTAGAAGTTCACAACTTTTTAAATCCATACATTATGATATTTGTTATCTCAGTAGCTTTGTGACTATGTGAGATAATTGTTGGTCAGAAGTATTTAATTTCTTTTGTAGATGATTAATATAAGTCTGTCATATATATGATGAATGAAGCACTTGTTATTCTTAATGAATTAAAAAATCTAGTTAAATGCTAAAAATCAAGGTTTTAGATTTGATAGAAGTAGTGAATATGTTTCAATGATTTTAGAGAAGTTTGCATATGGCATAATCTCTATTGCACTCTACTTACAACAGTCAAACGGTATTGATAAAAGTTAGAATCAAACACTTAGTGAATTATTGAATTCTATAATAATGACTGTTATTTGTCTTGTGTAATTATGAGTGGTGTTGTATTGTTAATCATATCTCTAATGTGTCACTACACTCTAAATTAAATACACCTCGTAGATCATGGCATGAAAACACAAATAATTTTGTTAAAGTGAAAATTTGTGTTGTGATACATTTGTTAGAGTACATGACCCTAGAAGGCCTAAAGTAGGACCTACAACAAATATTTGTGTATACTTAGAAAGTGCAGAATATGGTTCTTTGGACAGATTTTAGATCTATCTTAATTTGTATTAGTAGAATCTAGACAAACAAAGTTCTTTGAGAATGTGTTCATCAAAGAAAAGTGTATGAAATTATCTAGTCCCACTGACATAGTCTATGATTCACTGTTGGAATCAAGAACCAGTCATACTGACACTTAAACTTGAAATGATAAATGAGCTAAGAAGAGTCTTTAGTAGACAATGAGATGATTTTTTGTCATACAATAATATTTTAAATTAGTTGATCTGTCGAAATGGGTTAAAACTATAGTAAGTAAGTGGGATTTTATAGAAGAAACTTAATTTTGATTGTTCAACAGCAATTCTAATGCATTTTAGTAGCTAACAGATTGACTGAGAGTCTGAGATAAATGAGGTAGATTTGTTTGATGTTTACTCACATATTTTTCATATTGCTACAATAAGTATTCTTCTTACCCTTACATCTATTGAAAATTTTACTATTCATAAATGATATTTAAATAGTTTTGTACTAAAAGTGTTGTACTTGATGTTTTGTACTGAACAGTTTTGTACTAAAAAGTTTTGAACTAATATGTTTAGTGAACAAGATTTACAATTTAGTAAAATCATTGTATGTTCTTAAAATATGTATAGCCGACGAATAAATAATTTGACAAATTTCTTAAAGAGCCCAGTATATGAATCAAGTAATTCATATCAGTGCCTTTAACTTTGTGGTGTGTCAAATATAGTGGCTATTATTTACTTGTTCTGTTGACATGCTTGTTCTTGGAAGTGACCTCTCTATTACAATTGAAGTTAAAATTGTGCTATCCAAAGAATTCAACATGAAAAACCTAGGTATTGTGGACACCATATGTATAAGGGTAAGTTTCGGTTTGCAAGGGATAACCCTTAGTCAAACTCATCAAATCAATAATGTGTTTCAAAAGTGGGGATATAGTGACTGAAAGTGTGTTTTGAAACACCTTATGATTATGATAAAAGGTTGACACCTAATGATGGTGCAACTATGAGACAGGTAGATCATTCTAAAGGAATTGAAAGTCTCGTGTATACAAAGATCTGCACTAGAATAGACATAGCCTTTGAGGTAGGTTTGATCTGCAGATTTACTAATAATTACATACACATTTGAGTGCCCTTAAGAGGCTAATGAGATACTTGAGTGGTACTTAAGAGTTTGCTTTGTGCTACTGTAGTCATTCTTCGAATGAATGGCTGATCGATGCATTATGATGCTCTGAATTTAGTGAAAGTCGATAACTAGCGTATATGTGTCTACACTAGGAGGAACAGAAATGTTATGGAAATTAAAAGGCAAACAAGCACTATGCTATCATTCATGAAATGAAACCTCTATGTGTTATCCTCTGCAGGGGAAAAGGCTGAGTGATTGAAGAAGTTGTTGCTAGTTATCCATTAAGAAGTTTAAGTAACTCTCTAATTCTATTATGCGACTATCAAGCTATAATGCACTGTAGCTCATAACTCACTCTATAATAGTAAGAGGAGTATATTAAGGCTTAAAGAAGCCTAGTTGAACTTTCTCATAAATAAAGCGCAATTGAAATAAAATATGGCTAATTCTCTTGTTAAGAGACTTGAAAGTGATCTAATTATCAAAATTATGGGGGAAATGGAGTTAAAATCTATTGAGTCAAGGCTTTAACATCTTAATTGTTTTGAAATTTAGAATCCAATTGGAGCCATAGAGAAGTTCAAATTTAAGCATCAATTTTAGGCAGTTGACATATTTTAGATAATTTTTATGATTCCACATAAATTCCACAAATATATAATGTCATTCCAATTTTGATGGTATTATATATCTTGGGAATTTACTTAGAATAATCATAGTATTCCAATACGAAACATGAAAACTTGTCGATGTGTTTTCGATGTTTAGAATGTCATTATATCATTCCAATTTTGATGATATCTCTTTTATGGATTCTTGTTTCATTTCAATTTTGATGATTCAGAATTAACCATAATTGATTTGACTGTTCTATCATTCCAATATGAAATATAGTATAGTTCTTGTGTAGAAACTATAATAGTTCTTGTTCTTTATTTAATTAAAGAAACTTGACTGTGATGCTTGCGTTACATTTTTGCTAAGCTAATTATGAATTGTACAAAGTTCTTTTGTGGAACTAGATACTTTGTGAATTTCGTTGGAATTCTTAGAGATGTGTCTCTTAATATTCTTGTTTTCAATAAGCTAGCAAAGATAGAAGGAGTTGAATCTGTGAACATAGATTTTAAAATAATGATTTGCTCAAAATGGATGAGTAAACAAAAAGAAGTGTGCAAAGATAGAGTTACGGTTTATTTCTCTCGAGAATAAATTAGTCACTTGCTTGGTAAAACTTCTGTTGAGTTTAAGACTCTTGTGTTCGTTGAGCTTAAAACTCTTATTTTGTTCTTGAAGTTTATTTGCTTTGTTTGATTTTGAAACTATGACAAATTACTCCAGTTGGTTTAGTCATTGTAAACTATTCTGTTGTGATATGGTTTGGGAACTATTTAATTATTTTGGTTTAGTCTTTTTGAACTATTCGGATTTATAATTGATTTAGTCCTTATGAACTGTACATTGAGTGATGCATTTCTTCTATTTAAAGACTGTTATCAGCTAGTCAGCTTCATGTTGAACTGATAAGATAATATAGGAGGAGATTGTTGGATATATAGGTATATTCTCACTATATGAATAATATTATTCTATGGGTAACATGTGTGTTACACATACTAATTGTATGGATATCGGAACGCAGGTTGAGTTGGTTGAGAACCCAGTACCCAAACTAGTATTTATCCTATAAATACTGGCTTGTGATAGTAGTCTAGGTATTCAATTTTGATATCTAGGGTAAATATGTCAAGAACCTTAGTCCAGGATATTAATGTAGCGCCCCAAATTTCTAATATAAGAGCTTAGAAAATAAGTGGCGAAATCCCAGTAATCCACTTCAATAGAACAATAAACACCAACAACACCACTAAAATTTTTCTTTCTCTTATTACAACAAATATTACAAATCACAGCGGAAGTCTAATCATCTCAACTCAATTTAATCTTTTATATACAACTCAATAATGATTCAAATATCCTTTACAATTTTACACCAAACACTAAATAATTGAAATTATCTCAAAATGCCCACTCAAGCTTCCAACCTCCAATCTAAGCAATAACCTGCAACATGTGAGGCTAGAGTTGAACCCTAACCCCCAAACTAAAGGGGTCAGCCATAAAAATGGTGTGAGTGGCAACTAATCAAACAAATAACATAAATGAATTTGAAACATAATGTCCAACAAATAATAATCAACCACTAATGTATGAAGTAACAATAAAAGAGTAACGGGTGATATTAAATCCAAAAGCCAAGTGTGTAAAAACAGGAAATCCGAATGCATAAAAGTGATTCAAGAAAACATCATGACTACATGCTGACAACGATGACTACTAAGAGATGAAGATAAACTATGATAATTTGCCCATGCTTGATCATTCCGGAGATTGATCCCACATCACAGGTATTTACCATGGATAATTCAGGAGACCATCCCACATCTAAACATAGACTCGTCATCACAATAATACCCCAAAAGCGTCGCCTCGACTCCGATCATTCCGTAGTTCAATCCCACATCTCAAGATAATTACTTGGATAATTCAGGAGAAATACCTCGCATCACAGGTTAACTACCTGGATAATTCCGGAGATAAATCACACATCACAAGTTAACTACTTGGATAATTCAGGAGATTAAATCCTACATCAAAAGCCATACTGAGGTGCATAACTCATGTTCTCATTCGTCATGACACTACTAATGCCTGTCCTTATTAGTTTGGGTTACTAAACAAATCTCCTAGAGTAGTGTACCCTACCGGACTAAAAATCTGAATAACTGAAAATTTGCCTCAATGGGCCTCAACAAATAACTGAACAAATATCTCAACACCGGTATACTAGGGTCACATACCTCTAGAGACTCTAAACAAATATCTGAACAAATTTCCACTTAACAAGTGGCTCAACAAAATATCTCAAAATCATGTTCTTAACTGAACATCTCAAAATTAAATACTGAACAAATGTCTTAAAATCAATTACTGAACAAAACATCTCAAAATCAAACACTAAACAAAATATCTCAAATCAGATACAAAGATCCTTCAGGACCAGTCGACTGCAAAATGGACCAGTCGACTGTCCAGAGGACATATCCCAACATTTTACAAAAAATAATCTAAGGCATGACCAGTCGACTTGACAAGTCATCAGTCGACTGCCCCGAGACAAATTCAAATAATCCTCATAAAAAATAATCTAAGTACTTGAGTCAACTGAAGGGTCATAGGTCGACTGTCCCGAAAGGACTGAACAAAATCACAAACAGAGGATCAGTCGACTGACCTCAGTCTAGGTCGACTGTCCCGAACAAATCTCAAGACTCAAAAATACACAGTAGGCTCGTACCAGTCGACTGCTTCGCATGACAGTCGGCTACAGATTTCTAAAAAACAGGTCTGAACACCAAAAATCAACTGGGGCTTTCCAAAGATCCACTGATCATAAAAGTTAATTTGTGTCCAGGCAAATAAACAACTCTCAATAATCTCCATCAAGGATACATTACTCAATCAATCAAATACTCAAATCTCAAATCCTCATGATCTAAACTCTTAATCCTTTGATTAGGGTTTTTCTCAACAAAACTTCTTTCATAACATCATCATAAAATCTGAACTACAATCATGAGATCCAGATGTTTATTATCTGATCATAACAAAATCAATTCTTAATATGTCTCCCAACAATACGATCTCATAGATCAACATTTCCTCAACAAATCTTAATATTTTCTCATACATGGTTCAAATATCAACAAGAGTTCTCATCCTCCATAACAATAAAAGATCCATATCATGCATTCAATGGGACTAACAAAATAATGGCATAATGATCACAAACAAGCATAACAAGATCTTACTTCATTCATCAATCAAGACAAACAAAACAGCAAAGCAAAACAAAACAACAAAACAAACCACTCACCTTTGTTTTGATGAAAATCCGCCAAAAGCTTTCTCCTTGCTAGATCCAAAAATCCTCCTTTTTGCTCCTCAAAATAAATCTCAAAATTCTGTGAGCTCTCAATGACGGCTGGAAAAAAAAAGGATTTCCCTTATATATGCCGGATAGAATATTAGGGTTATATTCCCACTTTACAAAATAATCCTTTCCAAAAATACACCTCACATATATAATCCTTTTCTTGAAAATTAAACCAAATATCCTTTAAATTAGGATCTAATAGAAAAATATATTTTCAAACCTCAACAATTACTGATCGGAATGCCCAACAAATGCATTTTGCACTTCAACCCTCAAAATGTCACTTTTGCAAATAAGTCCTTCTTTTCCCAAAAATTGCAAATAGGCATAATTAATTTCAGAAAAATCTGGAAAAATATTAAATAATTTTCAAATAATAAATAATGATTTTTCATAAGGAAAACTAAATTTTTCAAATTTCTGAAAAGTCATTTGCACGTGTTTTGCACGTGTACAAAAGATAAATCTTTTAGAAAATATTTATCAAATACTCAAAATCATTTAAAGTTCATTTTCAAATAATTAAAATAATATTTGAAAATACGGGGTTCTACAATTAACCCTAATTTCCGTTGTTATAATCTCTTATAATCTCTAACAAATGCTACACCTACTACCAAATATACTACTTTTCTCTTTACTATCTTAGGTGGCACACTACTATTGGATGTTTCTACCACATACTATACAATAACCTCCACGAATAGTGTACCATCTAAGCTAGTATAGAGAAAAGTAGTAGATTTGTTAGTAGGTGTAGTATTACCCATAATATAAACCACACATTTTAAAGTTAAAGAGTTATCTCTAATATCAAATCTAATATTATAATGGGAGAGTTGGGATTGTCATTTGTCAACATACAAACTCATGCGTTGCACGTGCAACTCCAACTCATCCATTAATTACAAAAAAAAACAAACAAATAAAAATTTTCCCCACCTATTTAAAACATGCAACGCACGTGCAAAACAATTTTATAATATTTTTTTAACACTAAACATATACATATATTGCACATACAATTCAAATTTCACTTATAAACACGTGCGTTGAAATTGTAGTTTTCCTTTCAATTTTTTTTTCAATTACGTGCAACGCACGTCCAACTCCAAAACTATTTCTTAACACGTATATTGCACGTGAAAATCCTCAAACTCTTATCAAAACGTGCATCGCACGTCAAAAATACTAGTAATATTTAAAACTAGGGGTTTTAACATGGATACCCCTAACAATATGATAATATCATATATATTCCTCACAAATATATATATTCGTATATGCCCCAAATAGTTTGGATATTATTTCATATTTACCCCTATCTTAGATATCACTAAGTTAATTATGATTTTACCCTTACGAGACAAATAGAAATCAAATTAAAAAATCAGATTAGATAATCAAATGATAAAAGATTTAAGAGTTTTAAGGAAAATAAATGAGGAAACTTATAATCTATCATTAAAAACAAGATTGATGGCAATTTTGGAGAAGTGACGTGAGGAAGAATATATTGTTTTCAAAGATGCACTGTTAGTTTGTCCATTTCTTGAAAAAAATAAAAAAATTTTGAGAAAAGTTAATGAGTCTCGATTGGATTAATAATTTTCCGGATTTACAAGGATGAAGAATATATAGTTTGAATGGTAGAGAAGAGAACATTTCAGTCAATTTTATCAAGTCCATTAAAAAAACTGAAAATTCTCCATCGTTTTGAGTTTTTTTTAACTAGAGGGGTAATTAAGAGATGCTGTATATATTGTTGGGGACAAATTTAAAAATACATATTTGTTAGAGCATCTGCAGTCATGCATTGCTAAAAAAAATAGCTAAATGCATATTATACATATAGCAAAGCGAGTTTGCTGCAGTGGTAAAATGCTATAATATAGCAAATAAAAAAATTATGATCGGACGGATCTCGCGAATTTTAAATAATTTTTGAGGTTTTTTTAATAATTAAAAATAATTTTTTAGTGCAAAAAAATACGAAAGTGGGCCCCCTTCACGAACGGGTCTTCATGATCCGTCCAAGGGGATTTAGGAATTTTTTGGCAATTTTTTTTTCTTCGGAAATTGATTAAAAAGCGTGGGACGGACTTTTGAGTTCCGTTCGACAATATATATATATATATATATATATATATATATATATATATATATATATATGTATGTATATAATTGGGATGGATATTCAAGATCTGTCCTCTATATTATGCATTTTCTCAAATCTTCTCTCATATATAGCAATCTATAGTGTTGAAATTGCCAAAATATGCATATATAATCAACGACTGCAGCAGTTCGTTTGCTAAAATATGCATAAAATGAATATATAGCAAACGATTGTGGATGCTCTTAGGAGCATACATGATATTCAAATATTTGTTAGGAGCATATATGTTAAAAACCCTTAAAACTAATCACTCAACTAAATCTCAGCTGTACATAGTTAAGAATACGAAAGATCTATTACCAAATTTGGAAAAAAACAATTATATTAGCAAAATTTTTAATACAAAAAATCTATTGCCAACACTAGCAACACACAAAATTTATTTCCAAACTAATAAAAGAAAGGTCTAATATACTGACAAATCGAAGAAAAGAATAAAATTTATTGCCAAATTGTAGATTTTGTTTGGGAATTCATTAAATGTTTGAGGATACAGTCGGATTTGGTCTGAGAGGGACGATGAACGTAAAAATTTTGTTTGGGAGTTCCTTTTTTGAGGATGTGCTTTATTTTGGTGTGAATGTGTGGTCCGTGTGGATTGGGGTTCAAAACTTGTAAATGTTTGAGGATACACTCGAAATATGGTTTGAACATAAGGGTTAGGGTTAATGGACTCGTAGGTTATGTGTGGATTTTTTTTAATTATTCGAGCTCATGGTTGATTTGTGTGGGAATTTAGTAAACTTTTTAGGGTACAATCTGATTTGGCCTAAAAAGGATGATGAGCTTGAAAATTTTGTTTGAGAAGAGACCCAATTTTGTAGGATGTGCTTGGATTTGGTATGTTTGAATATATGGATTGGGGTTGAATTTAGGGTTGCAACGAGCCGAGTCGAGCCTTGAAGCTCGAGCTCGGCCCGTTAAGGAATCAAGCTCGTCTCGAACCAAGCTTTGACTGAGCTTTGACCGAGTTTTGACCGAGTACGAGCCGAGTAACTCGCGAGCTTAGCCTAAAATCACAAAAAGCCCAAACTCGAGCTCGACTCGTTTAGCTATCGGGCTCGATTTTCAAGCTCGAGCTCGTCGTCTCGAGTCGAGATTTGACCAAGCTCGAGTTGAATAGCTCGCGAGTAACTCGGTTCGTTTGCAGCCCTAGGGTCGATGAATTTGTAGGTTCATCCATTAAACATTTGAGGTTATGATTGGAATGGGTTCGAATATATAGATCAGGGATTGTGAACTTAAAAAGTTCTGTTTGGGAATTAGGTTAATTCTTTTAGGATACTCAAAACAATTAACAAATTAATAAATCCACACATGCAGACTATAATCCAAGCGTATCCTCAAATAAATAAATGTCTGCACAAAACCGACAAGTCAAGTCCATCAAACCCCAATCCATGTGTTCAAGCCACAAGTCAAGCGTATCCTCAAATATTTGGTTCATTCCTGCACAGAACTTACAAGTTTTAAACACCAATCCACATGTTCACACCAAATCTAAGCACATCCTAAAAAGTTTACTTAAACTTTACCAAACAAAACTTATCAGTTAATCATTCATCTTTGACCAAATTCCACCGTATCCTCCAACCTCCCACACATAACTTGCTACGCAATCCATGTTTTTAAGTTATAATGAGGGTGGGACTAGGCTGCATTAACGAATAAGGCCCTCTATACCTCCAACAATTGAAATGAGCTCCTACCAACCCTCGAACACAATTGAAATGAGCTCCTACCAACCCCGCCCCCTCTCCTCACCTCCAGCCTCCCTCTCCACTGTCCTTCTCCCCTGAACCCCATTCCAGCCTCTCTAAACCTGCATCCCGAAGGTATCCCCAATACTCTCTCCCCCCTTCCTTCCATCTCTGCTTCCCAAAACCTGCTCTATACCTCCAAGCCCTTTGTTTTTGTCCAATATGACATCCACCTTCCTATCGTTTCTTGAGCACTGTGGGTGCGGGCCCAACGAGGGGGTCCGACACCCACCGGCAACCACAATTGCTACTACCACCTTGGCTGCACAACCGGAGCTAATCACCTCTGCAGCAGCTCCAGCACAAACATCAGCGACATCTGCACTTGCCAAAGGGGAGTTTGATGGGGCTCAACCGCAACCTCCACTACCTCTCAATCAGGTAGTCTCTCACCCCCATGGGGATGGTGACCGTGAGCTCAGTCATGCTCGCTCCCCGACGCGTGTACACCAGCGTGCACAGCCCCGTCGTGAAGGGAGGAACATTGATCATCATCGCTTCGATCATCACCATCAACATGAGGGGAGGTACGGGGGGAGGGCCCAACGATGGGGTCCCCCTACCAGCCATTATAGGCGGA
Source organism: Hemerocallis citrina (assembly GCA_017893485.1). Taxonomy (NCBI): domain Eukaryota; kingdom Viridiplantae; phylum Streptophyta; class Magnoliopsida; order Asparagales; family Asphodelaceae; genus Hemerocallis; species Hemerocallis citrina. Next base: position 96,439,772 of record CM030361.1, read on the forward strand.
AGAGGAGCCCAGCATTTCAGCCTCATCCCCACCACCATCCCAGGGACCATCCTCAGAGAGTTTCAGAGATTGGGTATCACAACCACCAGCCAACCAACCCCAACAACAATCCAATCACCAAACCAATGGCTCGCACTTTCCCCCGTCCACAAAATCCCCCAATGCACCACAAACATACCTCAGCCAATCCCCCCCTCCATCACAACAACCAACTTACCCATAAAGAATCAAACCATTCTGCCACTACCTCCCACCCAATCCACACCACCTTACCGCTCTCCGATCCTTCACCACATGATCTCCCTGCCCCGAAACCCTGCGACAAGCGAGCCCTGGGGGCAGCGCGGGTCGGGATTGTTGGGGAGGGGATTTCCGGCAGTGAGGAGGGAGAGGGGCAATGGGTCCAGGTGAGGGGTAAGAAGAACAAAGCACAAGACGGGAATTCTAACCTTGCGACTGAGCAGGTCCACCACCAGAAGAAGCAGCGGAAGGGCAAGAGAAAGCCAACACCGTGTTTCAACTGCGGGGACCTTGGACACTTTAGGAATGAATGCACCAAAGAAGTGCGGTGCATCAAGTGCTTGAAATGGGGACACCTTTCATATGATTGCACCAATGTGATAGAAACCAACAACGAGGAAGAGCGTCAAGTGAACCGGGGAAGGTCACCAGATAGCTCCGCCATAGTCAGATTATCTAACAGCCTTGACATTATCAAAAGCGAAGAGCGGTGGCTACGGCAGTGGTGTGCCATTGCCAAGGTGAGAGCTGGTAGACCGTCGGAGGCGCATCTCACGAAAGCCCTCACCGACAAGTGGCCTTTGAAAGCCCATGGGAATTGGGTTGCTAAAAAGCTTTGTCACTTACAGTTCCTGGTCTCCTTCCCAACTACGAACAAAGTCGAAGAGGTTGTGAGCTTGGGGGTTGTCGACTTTGGGTTTTTTCAAGTCGAGTTCAGCGCTTGGACACCGCACTTCGGAGCGGAGCTCCCGCAGGGTGATGCTTATTGGATTTGGATCCATAACATCCCACTCCACTTTTGGAAAAGGGAAGCTATTCAAGAAATCGTAGCGGAGTTTGGGACAGTGGTTGAGTTAGATGAGAAAACAGTACGCCGATCAGAGATAATCTCGGCAAGGGCCCTAGTCAGGAGCGCCGATATCTCCTTGATGCCGAGATTCGCGAAGGTGTACTCTTTCAAGGAAGCGTATTTGGTTAGATTCGTGCTGGAAAGGAGAGAAGAAACACACAAGGATCAGACGACTGTCTTCTCCCCCAAGCACTCCAACTCCATCAGAGATGGCAGATCATACAAACAAGTGCTATCGCCTTCCAAGCCCCTGACGCCAGATGGATCCCATGAGGTAGAGAGGGCTCACCGGGAGATCATCAAGGCGGCGATGGGGAGCTGACGTGCTACGGTGGAGAGCCCTCCGTCCATGGATAATCGACGCAGTCATCACTCCTTGAGATCCACTGGTCAGGAGCCCGGTAGGACCCTCAACGCAGGGGATCGGTCAGAGGACCAGCTCGATTCGTCCATGTGGAAAGGCAGCGCTGCGGCTCAGAGGGGAGGCCCAGGGACATCAGACTCTTTTCAGGGCAAAGCTCCAGTCTGCACCAACATGCAGACTAAGCGACAGGAGTTGGTGGAGAACACCCATAGTCTGGGGAAGGCTACAGGTGCTCAGCCTCTGTCGACCAAAGAGTGGGTGGAAAAGAGGTGGTTTGCATCAGATAAAGAAGAGGGAAAAGAAGATCAGTTGAGGCAAGAGCGACAGGAAACTGTGCCAGCTCTGGGAAGAGAGAAGCGAGACGAGGTTCACAACCCCAGCAAAAAGAACCCAAAGGAGCTCCTGGTTGGCTCTAAGGGAGTGGGTGGCAAAGAGCAAGCTTTTCAGAGAGGAGATTTGGGGAAAAAAGGCAGCTCTTTTGGAGCGATGGTGAACAACGAAAGAGTGGTTGAAGACGGAAATGGGAGAAGGAGTAGGGCTTTGGCATTTTCGAAGGCAACTTCGAATCCCACGCCTTCTGAGGGCATCGTTCCAACAGCCAACCAGACGCTGCCACCTAGCAGAGGGGGTAGCGTCTCCACTGCCGCTTGCGATCTTAATGAGGCAAGGGATACGATGGATTGCCAGAGCACGTTAAAGCACTACGATGGGCCTTCGGAGGGTTTGCATCTATCTCCTTCTTTATAGGCGTTGGTGGGCCCAAAGAGGGGTCCACAATGCACTCTTCTGCCTCTAAAATGTGTTTTTCGCTTCAAACAGGTATTCAGACTATCTCTCAAACGGGGAGCGGGCCCAATAAGGGGACCGCTGGGGAGAATACTGATACTACTATTGATTCGCAAGTTTGCGGGCCCAATGAGGAGTCCGCAATAGGCAAGCAGCAGCTACAGCAGGGAGCTCAGCATTTAGACAGCGATTGTGACGAGCGCCTAAACCTTGACGTTGACTTTGACTTCACAGATGAGGACTCAGAGGACTTAGAAGTTATTGCTGATACGCAAGAGGAGCTCTTGCTAGAGATGGTGTTGTCCATCTTGCTAGAGTCGGCCCCACGACTCAGTAATGGATCGTCTCTTAGAACGGTTGGTTTTAGGGTACAGCGGTCGCCCAAGAGGGCTCATGCGGAGTCCTTGGATGACTTTCTGGAGATAGCAGCGGCCGCCAAAGCGGCTAAACACGACGACGGAGGTACAAAAATTTTTCTTGCTAATATTTTAAATTTCATGTCAGACTCAGAAGTTTTTCTGTTAGCTACGACCTGTGGTTTGGAAGTCTGTGATAAAGAACGCAACGCATTTCTTCTTAACAAAATGAGAGGTTAGGAAACTGAGAGAGCTAAATCTAGTGTTCATAAGGAACTAGGATCCAAATCTAGGGGGATAACGGTCTCTGAGGGCGAAAACCGCCCGAGCCCCTCACACACTGTCATCTCGGACATGGTTCCCCAATGAATATGCTATTCTGGAATGTCCGGAGTCTGGGGGATAAAGGTAAAAGAGATATGGTTAGAGATGTTATCACGAAGTCCAAGGCAGAAGTGGTTGGGCTTCAGGAGACCAAACTTATTCATGGGACCAAACTCAAGAGAATAGGGGGGAACAGAATCAAGGAATGGGTCTTACGCCCATCCGCGGGAGCCTCAGGAGAAATTGCCATTGGCTTCAACTCGGACCTGCTCACTTGTTCAGAGGTCTATAATGGTACCTTCTCCCTGACTACAAGACTGGAACGACATTCTGATAAGTATATGCAGACTATCACAGTTGTTTATGGGCCGAACGTGGCTTCAGAGCGTGACGCCTTTTGGCAAGAACTGGTCAATATTCGTCTCCGTTGGCCGGGGGCCTGGATTGTCGGGGGGGACTTCAATATTACCCGATTTGCATTCGAACACAAGGGTAGAGGTTCCGGCGATAGGCACAGAGTAGAGTTCAATAGGGTGATTACGGATCTTGAGTTGATAGATATCCCTATTAATAATAGACTATTTACGTGGTCTAATATGCAGTCGACGCCGATTATGGCTAAATTGGACAGGATTCTCGTATCGATGGATTAGGAGGCTAAGTTCCCCCTCGCATCTGCTAGGTCGATCCCTAGACCGACGTCATATCATACCCCTATCCTGCTTGACACTGGGCTTCAGGGAGCCAAAAGATATAGAAAATTCAGATTTGAGAAGGCCTGGCTGGAGATTCAGGGGTTTCACTACCTGGTGATGGAAAACTGGGCGCTCCCAGTGACTGGTACAGATGCTGCGGGTCGATGGTGTGAAAAAGTCGCAGATTAAGAAAGCGGCTTCGTAAATGGAACCGATCTAGGTTCTCTACCATCTGGCGCACAAAAGATTCCTTGTTGGAAGGAATTGATGAACTTGAAAGAGTGGAGGAAGCGAGAGGCCTGTCATAGGAGGAAAGAAATCGATTTCTAGAGCTCTGTGAGAATATTGCCAATCTCTATAAGATGGAAGAAATTAAATGACAACAAAGATCTAGAATTTCGTGGCTCAAAGAGGGAGACGCGAATACGGCCTTCTTCCACCGAGTCGCAAGTGCAAGACGCAGGTCCAATCTTATTTTATCCTTAGAAACAAGCTCGGGGACAGTACAAGATGAACAAATGATTTCCACAGCCTTCCAAGGATACTACAAGGACCTCTTGGGGAAGAAGAATGACCTTCGGGTCCCACTCAGGAACAATTTCTGGCAGGCTTACCAGATCGAATCATCGCCTTCGCTATCCTGCCTGGAGACTCTGTTCTTGGAGGAGGAAGTTAAAAAGGCTATCAGTCAAATGGGAGCAGACAAGTCGCCAGGGCCAGACGGCTTTCCAATGATGTTCTTCCAAATTTTCTGGGAAGAAATTAAAAGGGACTATATGGCATTGCTGGATGACTTTTTTAACAACAAGCTCATATTGGGTATGTTTAATTTTGCGGGTGTAGTCCTGATTCCCAAACGGGAAGTGGCGTCGAAAGTGGGCGATTTTAGGCCGATCAGCCTTATAAATTGCTTGGCAAAGATCATTACAAAAGTCCTAGCTATCCGCCTGGGGAATATTATGGACAGCCTTATCAACAAATCTCAATCGGGCTTCATTAAGGGTAGAAATATCCTAGATTGTGTAGCAACGGCGAAACAAGTTATCCACCGCTGCCATACGACAAACTCTAAGAGCTTTCTACTTAAGCTGGACTTTGAGAAAGCTTATGACTCGGTTGATTGGGAGTGCTTGCTGGAAGCTCTAAGGGGTAGGGGGTTCGGAAATAAATGGATCTGCTGGATCAGGCAATGCTTGCAGACCAGCAAAACGGCCATATCTGTGAATGGTAGGTCGGGGCAGCCGTTCCCTTGCAGGAAGGGTCTCAGACAAGGGGACCCGCTATCACCACTCTTGTTTACTATCGTAGCGGATGTGTTGAGAGTTATGCTGGAGAAGTGCCAGGAAAAAGGTTGGATCACGCCAGTGGCCAGCTCTGCATCTACTAAAGGGTGTACGATCCTGCAATACGCAGATGACACCCTACTCTTTGGGAATGAGTCTAGACGAGAAACTGTCTGCTTTAAAGGGGCCCTATACTGTTTTGAGGCCTGGTCAGGTTTGAGGATTAATTTTCACAAGAGTGCGCTGACTCCAGTCTCTCTATCCGATGATGAAGCACGGGAACACACTACTATTTTGAACTGTACGACGAGTGGCTTCCCTATCAAATACTTAGGGCTACCACTCAGACCAGGAAAATTATCTAAAGCAGACTGGTTGCCTATCATTGACAGGGTGGAGGACAGACTGTCTGGTTGGAAAGGAAAATCTTTGTCTCTCGGGGGCAGAGTGGTACTCATCAACTCTGTGTTGTCTTACCTGCCAATCTACTATATGTCATTTTTCGAGCTTCCGAAATGGGTGATCCAGAGGATTGACAGGATTCGAAAGCGATTCCTTTGGAAGGGGGCAGGTTCGGATAAAGGAGGTTACCACCTCATCAAATGGAGTATTGCTTGCATGAAGAAGAGGCATGGAGGGCTAGGCATCATCGACTTTAGAGATATGAATCTTGCCCTGCTGGAGAAATGGTGGTGGAAGGTATTCTACAACAGCGGGAAAGGTTGGCAGGACTTCATTCAACCTTATCTTAGGGGAAAAGGCACGAGAAACCTTGGATTCCGAGTAGGGACTAAAGCTTCGCGGCTCTGGAAAGGGATTGCCAAGGCTAGCAGCCCCTTAAACTCGGCAGTCACGTCGACTATCGGCAATGGCCGGTCCACTAGATTATTAGTGGGATAGATGGTGTGGAGCCCACACCCTGAAGGAAACGTTCCCAGAACTGTACGAGAGGTCGAGTCGACCGAATATGTCCGTGGCCGAAGGTTGGAAAAGGGGAGGTTGGAGACCAGCGTTCCGAGGAACGCTCACCCCAAATCTTCACCAGCAATTGCTTGACATGCAAGCACACATCTCTCGGGCAGGCACAAGGTGCACACAAGGCCCAGATCAGAAGCGATGGGGACTCGAGAGCAAGGGAGCTTTCTCGGTGAGATCTTTGTATCATCGGATTCACTTTCGAGGATGCAGACCCAGCTGGGCACAGGTGCTGTGGAAGGCAAAAACTCCCCTTAAAATCAGAGTTTTCTTATGGCTAGTGCTCAATAATTCAATAATGCTATCCTCACTAGGCAAAACCTTGCCAAAAGGCAACCACAGGTGGCGACCAATTGTGGATTCTGCGACACACAAGTGGAAGATTTAAATCACCTTTTCATTCACTGCCCTAGAAGTAAGGCAACTATGGTTGAGGTACTCCGAGCCTTAGGAACAGGTGACTACCCCTGCGTATATGAGGATTTGTGGATTGGCCCAAAATTTGCAATGATTCGCCATGATATGAAGGAGGCGTGGTACATCGCAATAGCGGCTACAACATGGGTGTTATGGCTTGACAGAAATAATTTTTATTTTCGTGCTTCATGTAATAGTATTTCTGGTAACCTGACTTATATCATGCATCTAATCTCCTTTTGGGCTACAGCTGCAGCCACGGGGACAAGATGGAGGGTAACCAAAGTATTCCAGGTAGAGGAGTTTGACGATGAGGAGGTAGAGTTCGGGCCGACGCTGGACTGAGGGACTGGCTGCACCAGTCATGACAGTATTTTTGCCAGCTTGTGTTTTGTTTCTACTTACTGTACTCTCTGGTTGCCGGATGTTTGAGTAGTTAGACCCACCCCCCAGGGTTTGTTGGGGGTGTATGTTTGTTTTCTTGCATTTTCTTTCTGCATTGTACTTTTGTTTTGTACTGTTGTTTTCTCCCGGTACGCCGGGGTTATTTTATTAACTTCTTATTAATGAAACATGGTGACCTTATTCCACCTTTTACCTAAAAAAAAGTTATAATGAGGGTGTGTCCATAAACATTCGATGCATCCCCACAAAAAAATTACAGGTCTATCAAACTAAATACACTACTATTCAGACCATAATTGAAGCGCATCCTCAAACATTTACTGCATCTCCAAATAAAAACTACAAGTTCACCAACCCTTGTGGAAATCTACTAAACAACAACAACAACAGAGCATATTTCCCAACTAGTTGGGGTTGGCTACATAAATCATGGTTTTTTATTCTGCTCAGTTTAGCGCAATATCTTCTATAAGGCCACAAGCTATCATATATTTTCTCACCGTTTTTACCCAAGTAGGTTTAGGTCTTCCTCTACTCCTAACTCTACCTCAATACTTATCAAATCACTCTTTCTAACGGGGGCACTGCTAGGTCTACGTGTGACATGTCCAAACCACCTGTGGCGATTCTTTCTTAAAATTTGTCTTGGATAGGAGCTACATTTACCATGTCTCGTATATGCTCATTGTTAATTCTATCCTTTCTGGTTTTACCACACATTCATCTTAACATCCTCATCTCCGCTACATTCATTTTTTGAACATATTGTTTCTTTGTTACCTAACACTCTGCTCCATACATCGTTGATGGTCTAACAACCGTCCTATTAAATTTTTTCTTCAACTTCAAATGCATACGTTTGTCACACAAAATACCATTGACTTCTCCACCTAAGCCACTATGCTTGGATCCTGTGTATAACATCTTCACAAATCTCTCGATCTCTTTGTAAAATCGAGCCTAAATATCGGAAAACGTTATCTCTTAGGTATCTCTTAACCATTAAGCTTCACTACTTGATCATTTGTGTTCCGAATATCGCTAAAATTACACTCCATATACTCAGGGCCGACCCTGAGTTCCCGGGGACCCAATGCAAAAGGGCCAAATAATTATTTTGGGGGTCCCTAATAACAATATAAATTTTTTGCGTGAAAAATACGTGCATATATTTACAGGGGGAATACAAATTTGGGGGCTCTTAAAATTGCAACAAATATGGAGGCCTGAGGGGCCCGCCTCACTGGCCTCAAGGTGGGGGCCGATCCTGCATGTACTCTATTTTAGTTATGCTTATTCTAAAGCTTCTAGCTTCCAAAGTTTCTTTCCACAATTTTAATTTAGCATTAATTTCTGCTTTAGTCTCGTCCACTAAGACACCATCATCGGCAAAAAACATATACCAATGCACCTCATCTTGTATTCCTCGCATCAATTCATCCATAACCAAAGCAAAGAGGCAGGGGCTTAAAGCCGAATATTGGTGTAACCTATTGTAATAGGAAAATCAATGGTCTCTTCTATGGTTGTTCTAATTGTGGTCTTTGTTTTCTTCATACATATCCTTAATTATCTTAATATACCGAATAATTACTTTCTATTATTTAACGACCACCATACTATGTCTCTAGCGACTTTATCATATGTTTTTTCTAGATCTATAAACAACATATGTAGATCTTTCTTATTCCCCATATATTTTTCCATAAGTCTCATGAGTACATAAATTGTTTTCATTGTTGACATCCTAGACATAAATCCAAACTGATTCTTAGACACTGCAGTTTATAATCTTAGTCTACGTTGGATCACTCTGTCCCAAATTTTCATCGAATGGCTTGTTAATTTAATACTTGGTAGTTGGAGCAATTTTGTATATCTTCTTTATTTTTATATATAGATACTAAAATACCCATCCTCTATTCACTGAGCATCTTTTTAGTCTTCAAAGTCTCATTAAATAATCTTGTTAGCCAACCCACTCCTACATCTCCAAGACATTTCTAAACTTCAATGGGCATATCATCCGATCCTAAAGGCTTTCCTATTTTCATCCTTTCTAGAGCATTTCGAACCACTCAGGTCCTAATTCTATGGAAAAACATATACTTTCGACTCTCCCTCGGCTCATCTATATTTAAGTTGTCCACAACCTTTTCATTTAATAACTTCTCAAAGTAATTTTGCCATCTGTTCTTAATTTCCTTATCATTTACTAGGACTATTGAATCTTCGTTCTTAATACACCTAATTGTATTCAATTCTTTTGTTTTCCTATCCATTTGTTTAGCAAGCTTATAAATGGTATTTTATCCCTTTTGTATTCTTAATTTTGTGTATAAATCATCATAAGTTTTTTCTTTAACGTCTCTTACCGCTTTGTTAATTTCTTTTTTAACAGTCTTATATATCTCAAAATCTTCTTAATTTCTACTCTGAAAAATCTAAAACTCTCAAACAAATTTTTTAAGTTCATCCTCCTAATTCGCATTTAATCTAATTAATTACCTCTATGAAAAAGTTTATACTCCCCAACAACTCAAATCTTATTTTTTTAATTAACAAAAAATTAAAAATACTAAACCCCTCAAATACTCCATACAAAATTCCAATTCACACATCCAATCTCTTCGATTAATTTCTCATTAAAAGAACAAGACGACTTTTCCACCTCATCAATTACTAAAACGAAACAAAATGTATCTTAATGAATGTTTGACGTTTGTTCGATCAATTTCTCATTAACAGAACCAAACAATCTTTTACAAAATATCTAATACTAAAATAGGTCAAGAATCCCAATAAAACCCATATAAATGCACCATGTTGTTCGATTAATCTCTAATTTTATAATATGAGAGTTGGGGTCATTCATATTTCATTTTAAAATGGGAAGTATATTAATCATTTAATTACTCAATTATTGTTAGTTACCATAATATCCTCAAAGTTCAAATTTATTTACGACATAACTATTTATAAAAGTCTCACTCATATAAAATAAAAATTTGTGCCACTAGGGGTAATTTGTAAAGAGTGTGTGATGAGTAAATGGAGGTTTTAGGTTCGAGACCAGATTACGTCTTATTTTTTACTATATAAAAAATAAATTTTAATCAGAACGTGCATCGCACGTGCAGATTACTAGTTTATGATTAATGGTAGATGACCTTTTTGCCTCATCAATTACTTTTATAAAAAAAAAGAGTGTTTGTTATTGGGCTCAGTACTCTGGATTTGTTTTATTAACGACTTGTTAATGAAACATTGTGACTTTATTCCTCATTTTTTAAAAAAAAAAACTTTAAAATAATGTGTTACTAAAAAAAAGAAAAAAAAAAATGCATGTATACATTGTGCGATTAATTTTCTTTCTTCATGGTGGAGGGATTGATTTCTGATTAATAGAACCAGACGACTTTATCCCGTTATTTATTCCTAATAAAAATTTACAAAAAAATAAATAAAAAAATCTGTTAACAAATCGACAAGTGAAAACTGTGCGTCTCCAGAAGCCATCTCTCGAGATGGACAGTCAGAAGAAGACGATCAACCTTAATTGAACTCATCAAACTGATGTCGAACAACCCGCAATCTGTAACAACTCGTGGATAAGTGGATGCATAGGCCAGGTGGCGTGTCCCCTAAAAGTACACCTTTGATTGTCCGTTCTACACAGCTTTGACCGATGTTGTCCTTGCAGGGTCAAGAGCCTTAGGTCGAGAGGACCGGGACCCACCGGTGGAACAGATGATGATGAAGACGGCCCCGACTGATTTTGCGAAGAAGACGGACCCGACTCGACATGCACAACAAAAAAAATAAACGTCAGTATAACAATTTATAATTTTATTTAAGCAAAATTCAAATTATTGAATAAATAAAATTTCATCTTACATTTGTATGTCTTTGTCCACCATTACGACTGGTACTAACCGGAGGTCGTCCGTAGCAAGTTCGTGGCCCCCCGCGGCCTCGGTTGCTTGGGGTCTACTACTCGTCCTATCTTCAATATTACCCTGTGTTCGTGTCATATGTAATAGCGAAGAAAATTCTACAAGTGTGCACAACTTTCGGTATAGTATATTTCAGTACTTTAAAAATGGAGGTATTATAGAAATTAACTATAATATAGATAATAAAGAATATACAAGCAGCAATTTCTATGTATAATAAATCAATATCTCATGAAACTAACATCATAAATCTTATCGTCTATATACATACTAAGTCAATGTTATAGTCACAATGTTATTCTCATCACAATGTATCTATATTATAAAACACAAGGCAACTGAAAAGAAACCTATCAAGTGGCTCTCCTTCAATTGGAATGAAATCAACGGTCCAGATTTATGTTCACAAAAGACATTTTTCCGTCCGTTACTGTAGCTACAATAGCCACATTCAGATTTATACTTTATATTGTGTGAAGTAGTTAATATTTGTTTTGGTTTTGAAATTAATTAAACTTTAATCCATACTTTTAATTAATTAAGAAAAGACTAATTAAAATCACACTAATCTTAATCAAGAAAATCTTTAATTGTTGTGGTTTAATTAGTATTTTCTTAATTAATTAAAATTTAGGGATTAAAAGTTAATTAGTTTTAATCTAATTAAGCTTAATTAACCCATCCAAAATATTAGGGATTAAGCTTAAATAAAATTAATTAATTCCTAATTTTGGATTAATTTCATGTAAAACAAAAAAATAAAAAAAGTTCTATATTACTTTCGCTACAGTATTACTACAACCAAAACAAAGCTAATATTTAATTATTGCTGCAATAAACCTATATTCAACCAAGGCTATTTTTAAGAAAATTAAATCCAAAGAGTTGCTTTCGCTACAGTGCTTTTCCATCTCTTCATTATTTTTACAACCAACCAAACCACCCCTAATTGTTTTAGTATGTAATTATTTTACGACATTCTAATTATTTTTTATAACTTATCGTGTAGTCACTAACTAGATGGTATCGCATATAAATGTTGACCTATGTGATTTGTTAGTCAAATAGGATTGCATATATTTTACTATTCATAGTGTTTTTCATATATTGCATCGTTCAGAAGACGTGTCATACGCACGTGTCCACGGGTAAACCTAATATAATAACAATATATATAAAGTCCAACAAATTGTTGGATCCTGTAGGCAAGACAACAAACACTAGAGGGGGGGTGAATAGTGTTTAATAAAAACTGCGGAAATTTTTCTCGGTGCAGTCGACTGAGTTATGGACCAGTCGACTGATATGTCCAAAATAATTGAAAATAACAACTATGTGCAGTCGACTGATGAATGAAACAGACGACTGAAAGCACAATGAAACTACAACTACAAACGACACTGACCAGTCGACTGATAATGCAAGGAGTCGACTGTCCAGAAGTTTTTTTTTTGCAGAACTTAAAAAAACAAGAATGAATGCAAACACAAGATAATCAATCACAGAGTACACAAGATATATCCTGGTTCGGTCCTCCCGACCTACATCTAGTCCCCAAGCAACCCACTTGAGAGTTCCACTATTCTTGAAAAATTTAGAAGAATACCCTACGGCGTTAAGACAACAACCTTGTCTAACCCGTAGTCCTTTCTCTCAACCAGAGAAAGCAGACCCACTCTACTACCAAGAGTGAAACAAAACCGACTCTACAACCTAGAGTCAAAAACACTCTCCAACCGAGAGCAAGAGAACAAGAATACTTTACAGTCAACCTATAGCCTTGTTGTTGTATGTGTTGACGCACGTGGCTAACAAAAAAGGTCGACTTCTATACTCAGTCCAGAGCGAATTCAATGCTATACTGGACTGAATGTAGAGAACCAAAGTGTATAAACTTGAAAGCTTTGTTTCTCACAAAAATTATCACTTAAAAAGTTTTTCAAGAGTGCTCGGATTTCAAAGTAAAATTCTGTAAATCTTTTCAGTGAGATCTGAACTCTACTTAAAGAGTTTGATCTCCTGAACGTTGGGAAACAGTTACTCAACTGTCAACCAACGGATCTAAGCTTTTGAGTTTGAAAAAATTCGATTTTGAAAAACAGAAAACGGTCAAAAGCTCTCGAACAGTCGACTGGGTTGCCATATGAGTCGACTAATCAGAGTTTGAATAATTTTAAACAGTTTTGTACTATCAGTCGACTGGCAGAAGCTTAAGTCGACTGGTACTCAAAAGTTAAAATTCTTCAAACTGTTTTGACTCTTTTTGGGGGTTTTAAAGAGATACACATTATGAAATTTTGAGTGTGTGTGTGTGACAAGGCTTTACAATCAGACTAAGACTCAACAAAAGTAAAAATACAATGTTTACAAGACACAATAATTTAACACATTTGAGCTTGAAGTCTTGAGTCTTGAGTCTTGAATTGAGTCTTGATCCTTGTCTTGAAGTCTTCATCTGTATCCTTTTGAGCTTGTTCATTTGTTCAGCTAGAATTGTCTTTGGTATGTACACTGCAATGTTAGCTGTATAACATAGACACATGTTGCACTGTGTTGTGATCATCAAAATCAAGAATCAACACAAATCTCTAATATTATAATGGGAGAAGGCCTTAGTGTCATTTGTAAATCTACGAACGCATGCATTGCACGTGCATAACTAATATGAAGGAGGTCTCAGGTTCAGATCCTCACTACGTCACATTTTTACTTTAATTTTTTTAAAAATATATTAAACATGCATCGCACGCGAAAATTATTATCTATCTATCTATCCATCCATCTATCTATAATATAATATATAATAACTATTATAATGCAATAGTTGGAGTTGTAAATCTACCTACTTACGTATAACTCACGTGCAACTCTAACTCTCCCATTATAGTCTTCACATTTACTTTTAAAAATATATAATCATATTTATTAATATATGCATCGCACGTGTATAGCATAGTTTTTAATTTATTTTTTTTGAAAAAATTAATACGTGCATCACACGTGTGTATTACAAGTATATATAATCACAATGTTACTCACATAATATATCACACTAATGAATTCTGGACTTGTCTTAATTAGTACAAACATCCCATGATTCAAATTCACGCAGTACAACATAAATTAATTTAGATTAATATTGGTTAATTATACTCACTTAGTACAAATAATACAAATAATATTAACTTAGTACAAATTAATTTAGGTTAATTAGTACACTCACATATCACAATCACTTAGTACAAATTAATTTAGTTTAATTTATGTTAATTAGTACACTTACATCACACTAATGCATCATAGATGACTACATCAATCATTTCATAAATCACTAATTCTCAACAGTACCTTCTACTTAACCCACAATCCAAATTAACCGAAAATCAAATTGCAAAATTTATGAATACAGACTGCACGATAGATGGGTGTTTAGGATGAATAGAATGAGGATGAGATTTTTTCACTTGCTTCTAAACCAATCATCTTTACACTAACCCAAATACAATTTAATTAGAGATCTTGGATGATGGGTTTAAGGTTTTGAGAATGGGGGGAGAGGATGTGAGTGGATGAAGATGATCTCTTGAGATTTAGACAGTTTTTTTGGGTGAGGGCACGAATTTGGAAGCTAGGATTTCGGAGTTAGGAGAGATAATGGAGAGAGATAAGAAAATAGAAAAATGAGACAACGAAAGTTTGGGTTTAAAAGAATTCCCAATCGACACTCGCTGTCTGAGACCACAACAACTCTAAATCAAATTTTTTTCGAGTTTTCTCCGTATTTTCACCAAACGGGCTATATTTTGAGATAGCGAGTTTGGATCGTTTTGGTAACCAGTTTCGAAAGTGGGTCATTTGGTAAATACTTTCAAAAAGTGGGTTATTTTGGAAAAAATCCCAAAAAGTACACCAAACGGACAACAGTCTCCTCGGGTGTTTTTCTTTTCCTTCCTCATTGTTCATTCCTTCTTCTCCGCTCTTCTTCTTTCCTTCTCAAATCCTCGCTCACTGAACCCAGCTCAACCTCCCCAAAATCCTAACTCCGATCCCCGAACTCGATCCCTAACCCTAGCTCCCTGCTCCTATAAATACTCCCCCAATGCCGCCTCAATTCCACCATCTTCCTCTCCTTCATCCCCAAACCCTAAACCTAGCTCCCGATCCTTAGTCCTAATGGCCGGAAACGCTTCCAACCCTTTCGACTTCGACCTCAACGAGCCTCCCTCATACCCTGAACGGCTTCTCAGTGCCACCTCCGCCCTCTCCCTCGTCCGCGATCGCCACCAGCCTGACGGCAGCCGAGCTGACGCCGCTGCTTACGCGGAGGCTGAGCTGGCAGCTGGGATTGTTACGGGGGCGAGGTTTAGGTGTAAGATTTGCTTGGAGTTGGAAAGTTCGGGCCCCACGGTGGTGTGCGACGGGTGTGAGGTGGGGTTTCATGTGGAGTGTTTGACGGAGGAGGGGGAGGTGGTGGAGACGGGGGCGGAGTGGAGGTGTTGGGAGTGTGTGAGGGGGAGGGTGAGGGTGGGGCAGAAGAGGTTGAGAGTGGGGCCTACGGAGGGGTTGATTGATGTGAATGTGGCGGTGATGGAGGAGGAGGAGGAAGAGGAGGAGGAGAGGGAGGGGGGCGGTGAGGGTGGAGCGATGGAGGAGAGGGGTGGTGCTGGTAATGGTGGTGAGGGTGGTGACGCCATTGGCAGGCAAAGTGCTTCAACTTGAACTTTTACTTCTTGTTGTTGTTTATTTCGATTACTTGTGGTACGGTTGGGATATGAATTTGTAGTTGGGAGGAAATTTGCGGGTTTGGTTGAAAAATTGTCATGGGGTAAACCTCTATGATATCTTCTACACGTGGCTGGGAATGTGATGTTGAAAAATTAGAATTGAAATTTGGGATTTGGTTGTATCGTGGTAATGTTGTTTTTGAATGTTTAGAATTGGATGGTTTAACTAGGGTTTAATGGACGGTTTGGTAGATGGAAATTACAAGTTGGATCACTAATATAGTTGAAAGAGGATGCAGCGAATTTGGGGTGTTTTAGTCGAATTATTGTCATGGACTAATCCCTCCTTTACATCTCCCACAATTGACAACCTTATCAATCACTGGATCTATCTTCTTGAAAACTTGAACTTTGAGCATTGTTATTATTATTGTTTTTGAATATTTGCAGTTGAATAATCTAGTACTCACTAATATTGACTAGATTTTGTTGGTTTGGTTGGAAAGTTGATGTGGAGTAGTATGTTTTTGTGGACGGTTTGGTATCACCAATGTAGGTTAGAGGGATGAGAGGCAATTTGAGGATTAAGTCGAATTTGGCTATTTCAGATTACCATAATTGAAAACTCGTTATTTGATCTTTGTTGTTCCTGTTGGAGTTTTTTTATATATTAATTTTCTTCCTTCGTTTTGTGATATTATCATTACTGATTTTTTTTTTGAAATTTCAGAATTGGGGATTTGTGGATGATTTCAGTGGGTTTTAGTAGGGGGCTTAGTATACGGAAATTACGAGTTGGGCAAAAGTTGGGATCTTGATGGTTACTAATGGAAATGGGAGACGATGGGAGGGAATTTGGGAGTTTAGTCAAAAAACTATCAAGGACTAAACCTCATTAAAATCTCCCACAACTGAGAACCTAATCGTTTAATTATTCTTGTCGAAAACTTGGGATTTAAGCTTTGTTTTGATGTGTTATTATTGTTTCTAAATATTTGCAATTAGAATGATTTAATAGTCTCTATTATTGATTAGATTTTATGGGAGGTTATTGTGGGAAGGAAATTCAGGATTTAGTCGATAATTGCCTTGGACTAGACCTCTTGGAGATCTCCCTCGATAATTCTTGTTGGCTTTTTAATGTGATACTAATATTTTAAATTTTTTTGGGAATTAGTGGTTTAGTGGGATTGCTTGAATTACGAATGCATTGAAATCACAGGATATGTAAGGTAGAGATTTGGGAGGGGTTTTGATGGTGGAATCACAGGTTATGTAGAATTGTGGTATTCTATTCGCCTGTATAGTCTTGAGAGGATGGGGAAGGAATTTGAGGGTTAGTTAAATAATTACATTGAATCCATCCTCTTTGTGATCTCTGACACTTGAGAAACTAATCGGTTTGCCAAGCACGATGAATATATCGGTAGTTGAAAAGTTTCTAAAGCACAGCAAATAGTGGGTAAATTCATCTCTTAGATCTAGTGACCTGCATCAAATCTAGAAACCATACAAATGTCAGATAATATCGCACTATATTATTGCAACTGAGCTTCTTGTAGATCCATAATATAAACTCTTAAATTGTAGAACAACTGGATCTAGACCCCAGTCAGTTTAGATTGATTATATGTGTGATTTAACTAGATCACCAATCTTGTTATTTTATAAAGCCAATCAGGATTACAAGATTTTGATAGATCTCTTGAGGAGGAGATTGCAGTGGAAGTGTAGGCCTACAATATTATGTTGTTGTTGACAAAATTGTTATCATCATTTTTATTGTTATTGAATTCACAATGAATGAAGTCAGTTTTAGTTCCACAATCTTATTTTTGCATGAACAATTAATATCTTAGCCCTTTTAGCTTATGCTAGTTTTGTCTAATGGGAAACATCCAATGGCACATAATCCTTTTTTTTTCAATACTCTCTAATACTAGTTGGTCCTTGTTGCAGATTGGGCAATCCTGAGGAATCTTCAAGGTCTAGGGAAGAATTATATCTCAGTACTTTAAGAGAGTTTATTTCAGAGAAGGGCGGTTTTCTGGGTGTAGGCTGGCATGTGGAGTGTAGACAACCTCAACACCCAAACAACCCTGAACCGTTTGCCCTTTACTGTGCACCAGATGGAAAAAAGTTTGATTCCATGCATGATGTTGCTGACTCCCTTGGGATTTCACCAGGCTCCATGAAGGGATTGCCTTCTCGGAGAAGAAGGCAAAAGGATCTCGCAAGAAGTTCTGCTGCATGTAAGCCTGAAAACAGAGACACAAGGAAGATCAATAAGGAGGAGGTGCTTTCTTCTGTTATGGAGGTCCCTGATGATGATTATCTAAACTTATCTGTAAGTGATTTATTTCTGTAAGCACTTTGTCCTTGGTCTGCTTGTGTTTGGCGTTTCTTTTGTTCATTGTTATCAATCTTAGTTTAGCAGGTACATAACCTAGATTCTTCATATGAGTTTTTGTCTGTGTATTAACATAGTATTTTACATATGAGCATATATTGAACCTTAGGTTATCTGAAAATGAATAAAAAATTGAAGATTTATTATTTTATTTATTTGCAGGTTGGACTTCCAATCCAATATGAAGATTTCTTTGTTCTCTGTCTGGGAAAAATTGACGTCCGAGCAGCTTATCATGACAGTCATCACATTTGGCCTATTGGGTATAGATCAAACTGGCATGATAAGGTAACTGGGTCACTCTTTCAGTGTGAGGTGTCAGATGGAGGTAACTCTGGACCTATTTTCAAGGTCAGAAGACGTCCATGTTCACTATTTCCCTTCCTAAATGGGGAAACTATTATAATACATAACAAAGCTAAAAGGGTGGAACCTGTAGGATTAGGCAGCAGCAATCTGATTTTTGATGCTAGTCCTAATGAAGAAGATGATATTTCAGTGCACTTTTCAGGTCCTAATGCTTCAGAGCAAGATTTGTCATATTGTTTTGGTCATGCTGATGCCCAAATGGACATAAATATGCCAGATACTTTATCGGCTCTTTTAAACGAGTGCTCTCGTTTAAAGGATACAATTGGGGAATTCTATGTAGAAGGAAGGTCTTCTTCTTCTGCATGGAAAATGGTGTCCAAGACTCTCATTGCTCAATGCCAAGAAGTGTACAGGAAGTCAGGTTGCTTGAAGTTCTCCTGTGGACACGAGTGTGGCTCATCTTCCTCAGTTGGCGAGACTGTAAAAGATGCACCACATAAGGGCCTGGCTAGATTTTGTTATGCTTCTCGATCCATTAACCTTCCGTCGGTTATTCTAAGTAATACTGAGCTAGATGCTTCATGCAGGTCACTCGCAGAATGGATAGAACAAGACAGGTTTGGGTTAGATGTAGGTTTTGTACAAGAGATGATCGAAACCCTTCCTGCATCCCGTGCTTGTTCACAATATCATTTTCTGACTGAAAGGAAGGATTTTCCATTATGGTTTACAGTTGGAAGCGGATTGCTTTTACCTGAACAGAAGAATGAAGAAAGAAATGACGGTGAAGTATCACAAGGTTTATATAGTGGGAAAAATGCATTCAGGCAGCAAGATTTGCCTGAAAAGTCTCCAATAGCTGACCGACGCACCCCTCCAGGTCAACCTTTAAGTAGTAAGCTTCCTGGAGAGCTCATGGGAGATATTTATCAGGTATTATATTAAATGAATATATATTGTTTCTTTTGTGATCCAAACTGCATAATTTCTGATTACCTTTTTTATTTCTTAATTTAACTTCAGATTTCGGAGTTTCTTTGGCGTTTCTATACAATTTTAGGACTGAAAGACCCTTTTTCGTACGAGGAGCTCGAAGGAGAACTTCTTAATCCATGGCCTTGTGATTTAATTCAAAGAAAAAATGAGAAGGACAAGCAGGATTCAAGAGATAAAGCATCACCAGTAACTGAAAGTGCCAACTCCCAAGTTCCATCATCTGTCGGTGTATCTGTATCTGATGCTATAGATAATGTGCATAACCCTTTTAAACTGATTCCCGTTGAAACGGCAGTTACAAGGGAAGCTTCACAAGGTGAAGTAGCATCACACACTTATAATAGATGTTGTGGTGTAGTTTTGACAAAGGTTCATGCCTCATTACTAAAAGTGTTGGTTGGAGAGCTCCTCAACAAAGTTGCAGTTTTTCTCGATCCAAAATTTGATTGCAGAGAATCAAAATCCAAAAGAGGAAGAAAGAAAGATACCGCAAACTCCTCTTCTATAATGGAACAAAAAAATGAATTACTGACTATTAATGAACTAACATGGCCAGAGTTAGCGCGCAGATATGTTTTAGCAGCCTTGTTAATGAAGGGTCGCATGGAATCTCAGGATGCCTGCCGTCGTGAAAGTCTAAAACTGTTTCGCTGCTTACAAGGTGATGGAGGTGTGCTTGTAGGTGCTCTTTCCGGAGTTGCTGGAATGGAAGCAGATGCATTGGTAAGACAGCAAAACTTGCTTGTTATCCCTCTTACTCTTTAGTTTGTGAACAACATACTTCAAATTTGAAACAATTAAGTCATGTACGAAATGTGTGAAAGTATGAAGTAAAATGCACTATTCAAACCTATGAATTATTCATCTCTAAAACGCCGAAACTCTTGCCAATGACAATGTAATTATAAAGGCTTATTTAACTTAAATTAGAAGTAGGTTCATTCGTAACAGGTTATGCAGATTTTTTCCAGTTTCGATTTATTTTTAATAAATTTAATACTTTCTAATTAATCACGAATGTGACTTATATTAAAATTCAAAGTTTCTCTAATTTCGAATGTACATAATTACATATAAATCTGTCAAATCTCACGGCCTCACTACCCCGTGGAATTTTGGTGTAGTAGCACCATTGGACATCATATTAGAGCTACAACTTGAGGTTTTAGTCTAGTGGCAGTGTCATTCACATGGTATTAGTGCTACCTAGGTTCGTTGTTTAACAACTTCTGAGTTTTGGTCTACGTAAAAGGGACATTTTTCATACATTATATACCAATTCAGTTTTGACCCTCGTCTTCCCCCGTCATCATACTGAATCTTCAACACTAGAATAATTTCTAGGCAGTTAAAATCGGTTTTTGGAACTAATCGGTTTATGAGCGATTAATGATTAATCGGTTAATCGGAAAATAACCTAGGATTAAATTGGAAAAATCGTTTTTATATATATATATATATATATATATATATATATAATTAAAAAAGTATATATCCTCATTATGTAGCAAACTCTAAATCCTAACTTAAAACTATTATGAAGAAGAAGAGAGTCAGTTTGGGTTTGGGTTTGGGTTTGCTCGAGGAAGATGAAGATAGTCAGTTTGGGTTTGGGTTTGAAAAGAATCAATTTGGGTTTGGGTTTGCGCAAGGAATAAGAGAGCGGCGACATGTCGGGTTTGAGTTTGCGCGAGGACTAGAAGGAGTTTGGACTTTGGATTTGGATTTGAGTTTGAGCCGGATTGAGCCCAAATAATGAAAACGGGCATGAAAATTAGAAAAGATTTAATCGGTTAATCTTTCACTTAAAATTGGTCGATTATACCCGATTAAATCACTAACTATTGAAATATTATAAATCGCTAAAAAAATAATCGCTTGGCCTCCGATTAGCGATTAATCGGGGATTAATTGGGCGTAATCGGGGATTTTAACTGCTTAAATAAATAAATTTATTTCTTGAAAAAGGTTCCACTTTGGGTTCTCCTTTTATTTAATATTTGCTCTACCTTTTCTGTATAATTAAGATTCAATGTTACCACTATTCATTTTTAAAACTTGGTTTCTAGGATTTAGAATTTTTCCTCTATCAATTATGTAATAACATGTGTAAATCTCAGGTTCTCACAGAAGCAGGAAAGCAGATATCTGATTCTACCGAACAAGTGAATGATGTTCTTTCCTTGGACTGCACAGACCCTGAGGTAGAAGGTGCTTGTGAGCCAGCAGTTGATGCAGGAAACAATCTTCCTGAGTGGGCCCAAGTACTGGAACCAGTGAGAAAGCTGCCAACTAATGTTGGAGCAAGGATCAGAAGGTGCGTATATAGTGCTTTGGAGAAGAATCCACCAGATTGGGCAAAGAAGAGATTGGAGCAGTCTATCAGTAAAGGAGTTTACAAAGGAAATGCTGCAGGGCCCACCAAGGTGAGTGATACACTCTTCCCACTATGCTATCTACTTCATCCAATTGCAAGGCTACATCACTTTTTAGAGTACGTGTGACAGTTGGAGTTTGTTATAATCATATAAGGCTCTTTGTTTTCTTATCATTTTCTTTATACTGATGCAAAGTGAATCCATTGCTAAGAGCCTGGGCACCACTCATTATCACTTAATCAATTTATCCAGTAAGGGTACCCCTGCCTCCCCTTTCACTCCCAAGATAAATTCAACTAAAGAAAAAACAAACTTTGGAATTAGTTGTACAATCTATTCTGAGGGTATTGAGATGGATGAGTTGCAAAACACTAGTAAATAATAAAAGCAATGAGTGCATCCGTTAGAAATTAGAGAGAACTACTTTTTTTTGGGGGTAAAGAGTGATAGCATTGTATCGAATGGTGCAAAATCCAGGGTTAGACCGAATGGATTTGGATTAAGAAATTAAAAGGGTTATAGGGGTATAGTATGTATAAGTATGACAGGGGAGATGACCCTTAGTAGAGCTGAATGGAGAAAAATGATTCATGTGGTCGACCTCAAAGATTTTAGATTCTCTTGTTATTTTTTGTAATCTTACAATGATGATCTCTTTTATTTAATTTCAAATGGTTTCCCATTCGATAAGCTTTTATATAGCTTGAGCTTGCTGCATTATTTGAATTAGTTTAATTTATTTGTGTCCTTTTACTTTCTGCTGCTGAAATTTCTAGTATATAAAATCACAGGGACCCACTACTCTGACTTTTCTAATATATTACTACCTTTGAAATTATTCTTACTAGCAAAGCTTCCAATATATATATATCTTTTCGGTGGGTGCAGAGAGCAGTTGTGTCTATTCTGGCGGACGTAACTAACAACCCTCAGCAGCTGCAGCAGAAACCTAAAAAGGCACAAATAGAGAGAGGACCTCTCAAACTTTCAGATTTAATTATGAGAAAATGTCGTGGTGTGCTACGATCTGCTGTATCTGCAGAAGAATCTAGAACATTCTGCAATTTACTTGGCACTGGCTTACTTAATTCTTATGATAACAATGAAAAGGGTATTCTTGGATCACCTGCAATGGTTTCTCGCCCTTTGGACTTCCGTACAATTGATTTACGTCTGGCGGTTGGGGCGTATGGTGGATCTCATGAAACTTTTCTGGAAGATGTTCGGGAGGCATGCTTCTTATTCATATTACATACTTTTTTTTTAATGTTTTTCGCAATCTTTGATATCTTAATTTATTTTTATTTTTGTAAAAATTTTCTTGAGTTTCTTGCATATTCATGAATGCAAAATCATATATTTGTTATAGCATTCTAGGGTGGTAGCATATTCTGTTGTATGAAATGTACTTTATAAGAGATCTTTCAGACTGACTTGCAGCTTGTCATGACTATAGCCACATAGTCAACCAATTTGGTGTATGTGTTAAAGACCAGGCACCATAATTGCACCTATTAGCCGAAAATACTTTGACAGGAATGTTAACTACTTGGAAATTTTAGGGTTAGAAAAGATTTTCATGAGCTTTAGAAGATTGTCAAAATATTTAAGAACAGAAATTACTCTTTTGCACAAAAAATAAAAACAAATTGACATACTAACAATGTATTGATAATGTCTTGCAAAATTGATATACGTGTAAGTTCATATAGAATGCATGGGTAATTTGGCAATGATTGTCATTGAATAATTATTTTTCCATTATTATCATTATTATTATTATTATTTATTATTAAGCTTTAGGAATGCTGGTTTAGTTTGTTTAATATTTTCCATTGTATGATGACCCGAAAGTTTGAGTAGAATTCCCATGTGAGTGAAGTTCCTCTGCAGTAGATCTTCTTTGGTTGCACAAGGGCCTGATTACTTTCTGCTTTCTACTGACAGGTTTGGCGTAACCTATGCACTGCCTATGGGGACCAGCCTAATATAGTGCAGAAGTTGGAAATTTTATCGCAGAATTTTGAGTCTTTATATGAGAAGGAGGTTTATTTATAATCTTCAAACCTCAGTTTTTGATGTTATTTGTTTAAGTTGATACTAATTTTGCTGTTTTGTTATCTCTAATATTATAATGGGAGAAGGCCTTAGTGTCATTTGTAAATGTTTGTCATTCTACCAACCCGTGCAATGCACGTGTTGGTAGATTTTTTTTTTTGCCCTTTTCATTACCCACTCCCCATTTTCCCCACGTGCAACGCACGTGTATAATACTGGTTGTCTCTAATATGATAAACTTTAGACTTTGTTTGAAGGTGGCCTCTTCCATACAACTAAAATTAATGAAACACCTGTACTAGACTTATGTTTCTCTTTCCCAGACACATTTCGAATTAGTAAACACCATTAAATGTATCATGCTTAATATGGTGACCAACTCCTTATGTATGTTTAAGATCGGTTGGGGAGGAGCACATGAAATTACGGGGAATTAAATCTTGTTGTCTTTGTAAGTGTATTAATGCATGTATTTGATCAATTACCATTTCTTTTATTTTTTAATTGTTGCACACTGTAATTAGAAGGTGAGGCACGGCCTACTTTGCTGATCAATATGCATTGGTCTCAGATCTATGGTGTAAGTAAAATAAATGCATATATTGTGTATTATTTATGCTTTTAAGTGTAAAATACTATTCTCACAATATAACATAAATTATGATTTTCTAGTATCATGTTCAACAGCAAATCATTGACATCTATCATTTAAATTTTAGGTCAATTGTTTTGAATTTTCTGTATTAATGAGTTGATATCATAAATCATGTTAGCAGTATAATTTTTGCTTTCCTGTAAATATGTAATAAAACCTGAAGGCATGCCCAGCTTGTGAAATCATGGATGTTTACATTTAATGCTCAGATCAGTTGTTTTTTGGTTCATCTCTTTTGAACCTAATGGCTGGAAGTTCCTTCTAAAGTTCAACTCTTTTAATTGCACTCAACCACTGTTACCATTGCATGTGGCTTTGAGCGATCCCTCTGGCTAATATATCATCTTTTTGAAATAAATCTTTATTATCATATAGAAAACTAAGAGCAGTATTTATTTTATGATTGGATTTGAACACAGGTCTTACCCCTTCAAAAATTTGTCGAACACTCTCATACCGAGCGATTGGATGCCGATAAACAAAAAGAATTGATTCTACTTGTTGGAAGGGAATTACCGAGAGCACCCTGGGAGCAAGGAATATGCAAGGTGTGTGGTATAGATAAAGATGATACCAGTGTTTTGCTGTGTGACAACTGTAATTCAGAATACCATAGATACTGCCTAAATCCCCCCCTTGCTCGGATCCCAGAAGGGGACTGGTTTTGTCCATCTTGTGTTTCAAATCAAGGTAATGTGCGAGGTAAAAGTAAGCATACTGAGGCAGTAGCAAGTCATCCGAGAGAACAGCCGGGAGGCGGCCATGTTTTTCAAGACATGCTGCAGCAGTTAGTAACCTCTATGGATGGAAAAGATTATTGGGAGCTCCGCATAGAGGAGGTTCGATTCTTTGCAATTTACTTAAGGTTTCTTTACACGTTTTACATTGTTGCAAATGTTTTTTTTTAATGGTAGAATGTGTTGGGGTTTGTGGATCCAATACACGATAATGAGGTTGGAGAAGATAGGCGAGAAGGAGAGTCGAAGTGGGAGCAGCAGAGTTGCGGTCGACCGCACCCCCCGACCGACGAGAAGTGGGAGCAGCAGAGTTGCGGTCGACCGCACCCCCCGACCGACGACCGGTCGACCGCGCAATCGACTATCCCGCTCTCTGGTTTAACTTGCAGTCTTGAAGAAGTGGTCGGTCGACCGACCCGCTCTCTGTTGGAACTCGTGCAGTCGAAGGAGAAGACCGGTTGATCGTCAGGATGGTGCGGTCGACCGTCCCGACGCTGATTGATGAGCGGCTGAGATGGAAAGTTGTGGAATTCTATATATATTGTATTGTGTACGATTTTAGGCTTAAGTGAAAAGAAATGAGAGATCTACCAGCCATCATTAAGAGAGAGATAGAGAGAAATCCTACACCTTGGTGGTGAGTTCTTGAGAGATTTGTAAACCTAATCTTCATAATTCTAGTGGAAATTGCAGAAGTGCCTCTGTGCGGGGAAGTAGCCATTGTTTGGGTGAACCTCGATAAAAATCTTGTGTGTTCTTGTGTGTTGCTTTTGGTTGTTCTTTGTTCTCTTGTTCTGATTCTATAGTTCTTGCATCTCGTCGTCGTTGAGTTTATTCCGCAGTTAGAATTTAACAAAGTGGTATCAAAGCTATAGGTTGGTAGCCTTAATTGAGATGGGGGACGAGTAAAGTCAAGGAGTTCGATAGAACGGATTTCACATTGTGAAAGATCCAATTGATTGCGTATCTCCGACAGAAGGATCTTGATGATCCGTTGTTTGGTGTGAAGTCAGAGGGGGCGGAGGTTGATCCAGTTGCTTTGGCAGCCTGGAATAGATTGGATCAGAAAGTGCTTGGGCAGATTCAGTTTTTGCTGAGCAGGAATACGCTATTTCACATTGAGAAGGCAAGAACCGCAATTGAGGCAATGAAGATATTGACAGACATGTTTGAGAAGCCGAATACAGTGAATCAGATCTTACATCTAAAGAAGTTGGTTAACTTGAAGTTGTCAGAAAGGGGTTCGGTTGCTGAGCACATCAACAATTTCTGTATGGTTTACAATCAGATGGAATCGTCAGGTTTAAAGTTTGAGGAGAGGGCATAATCGTTGTTGCTATCCAGTCTTCCTGACAGTTACGACACAGTAGAGCAGACTATTATTAGCACCATGACTGATACGACAATCCTAAAGGATGTTATAAGCAGCATTATGAATGAGGATGCAAGGAGGAAAAGACATGGAGAGACTTCGGTGTCATCCTAGCAATACCGCGCTGTCAGTTGATAACCGTGGTAGAAGTAACAACAGAGGGAGATCGCAAAGCAGGAATCATAGGTCTAAGTTAAGAACAGGACATCGCAAAGGTGAGTGTTGGTACTGCAAGAAGCCCGGACACAGGAGAGACCAATATGAGGAGTATAAGAAAGCACAAGCAGGGTCACAAGTAGCCAATGTGGGAAGTATTGAATCCCGTCTAGATGAATTGTGTTTATCTGCTGGATTTAATATTTTGCAAAATAATTGGTGTATAGACTTGGGTGCGTCTTATCATTGTACCCCCATGAGGGATGTGTTTGAGGATTACAGGACAATTGATTTTGGTGCAGTTTCAGTTAGTAATGGGCAGATATGTCTAGTTAATGGTAGAGGCACTATGAGAGTGAAGGCTCACAATGGTGGGCAATTGGTCTTGTATGATACAAGACATATTCCGAGTTTGAAGAAAAACTTGATCTCGACTAGCAAACTAGACAAAGAAGGATTTACGACAACTTTTGGGCATGGAGAATGGAAGGTAACTATAGGTGCCAGGTTGGTGGCAAAAGGAAAGCATGGTGACATGTTGTACTTACTCAGGGGAGGTGATTCTGGTGATATCATTGCTACAACATCAGTAGGTAGTTCCTCTTCAATTCTATGGCATGTCTGGTTGGGGTACTTTGGTGAAAAAGGTGTCAAGCAGCTTTGTTCTAGGGATCTTCTGCCGGGGCTGAAGAAGGTTGAGATGGATTTTTGTGAGAATTGCGTGATGGGCAAACATAAGACAGTTAACTTTCAGTTGGGTGGGCGTGAGGAGAAGCTTGGGAAGGTAGAGTTGGTACATATAGATATGTGGGGTCCAGCTCAGGAATTCTTTTATGGTGGTAAGAGATACTTCGTCACATTCATAGATGATGCTACAAGAAAGGTTTGGGTTTATGCAATTTGCGAGAAATCAGAAGTATTTAAGGCATTCAGAGCTTGGAAGGTCAGGGTTGAGAATGAGACGGGATGCAAGGTGAAGACAATAAAGTCAGACAACGGAGGTGAGTACATACGCAAAGAGTTTGTTAACTATCTGGCTAAGGAAGGTATTAGAGGAATCAAGACTGTTCTTAAGACTCCACAGGAGAATGGTGTAGTAGAAAGGATGAACCGCGCGATACTCGAAAGGGCGAGATGCATGAGACTTCATGCGGATCTTCCGGTCCATCTTTGGGCCGCTACAGTTGATACAGCAGTGTACTTGATTAACCGTTGCCTGTCTAGTGCCCTTGATGGGGCCATTCCAGCAGAACTATGGTCAGGTTAAACTGTTAATTATTTGCATTTGAAAGTTTATGGTTGTATGACATATGCACTAATTGACAGGGAAGAAAGAAAGAAGTTGGACTCTAAGTCCAGGAGGTGTGTGTTCATTGGCTACGGTAGCGATGAGTATGGTTACAGGCTTTGGAATTTTGTGGATAACAAAGTCATTCGCAACAGGAATGTAGTGTTCAATGAGGAGGTTCTATGGACAGGCACACGGGTCAAGATAGTACAACCAGTTCAGAATCAGATTGGGGTTCAGATTCAGATTCTGATTCTGAAGGCGGCCCTAGTGGTAGGGGCCTTACAGTGCAGCAGCAGGTACATGTACAATAGGCAGCATAGGAGGCTCATGGTGAGCTTATTGGGAATGAGCAGGTTATCGAAGACGAACATGTACAGCCAGAACAGTTCGGGGAACCTGAACCGGTCGGTGAACCGGTACACACATTGAGGAGATCGGCATGAGAGAGGAGGCAGAGATGGAGGAAATGGCTGCTATTTTTTATGCCTCAGCCGTTGGGAGTTTGATGTATGCGATGGTGTTTACAAGACCAGACATCGCACATGCAGTGGGAGTTGTTAGCCGTTACATGAAGAATCCAGGTAAACAACATTGAGATGCAGTAAGGTGGATTCTTAGATATCTAGCAGGTACTTCAGATCACTCTCTTTGTTTCGGGGGAGATTCTTTGCATATACATGGTTATGTAGATGCAGATTTTTTGGGCGATCGTGATGGTTGCAGAAGTACTACATGGTATGTATTTACAGTTGGCGGAACAACTGTTAGTTGGGCTTCGCGGTTACAAAAGGTTGTAGCGCAGTCAACCACGGAGTCAAAGTATATGGTACTTACAGAAGCGACGAAAGACATGTTGTGGATTTCGGAGCTTATGAAGCAGTTGGGCAGGAAGCAATCCATAGGTGAACTATGTTGTGACAGTCAAAGTGCAGTTTTTTTGGCAAAAAACTCGGCATATCACTCTAGAACTCGGCACATTCAAATGAGGTATCATTTTCTCAGAATGGCGGTTGAGAAGAAATGGTTGAAGCTAACTAAAATTCTTGGTACTAAGAATCCGGCGGACATGCTAACTAAGGTGGTGGATAGCAGGAAACATCAGTTTTGCTATACAGCTATCGGATTGTCTTCAGGATAATTGTTGAGGAGACTCGCAGAGGCACAGGCCTAGACTAGGCCAATGGAAGAATGAAGAACATGTTAGAAACTTGTATATGTCTCCGAGTGGAAGATTGTTGGGGTTTGTGGATCCAATACACGATAATGAGGTTGGAGAAGATAGGCGAGAAGTAGAGTTGAAGTGGGAGCAAGTGACTACAGTAGAATTGCGGTCGACCGCACCCGTCGACCGATGACCGGTCGACCGCGCAGTCGACCGTCTTGCTCTCTGGTTCAACCTGCAGTCTTGAAGAAGTGACCGGTCGACCGCGCAGTTGACCGATCCGCTCTCTGTTGGAACTCGTGCAGTCGAAGGAGAAGACCGGTCGATTGTCAAGATGGTGCAATCGACCGTCCCGACGCTGATTGATGAGCGGCTGAACTGGAAAGTTGTGGAATCCTATATATATTATATTGTGTACGATTTTAGGGTTAAGTGAAAAGAAAAGAGAGATCTACCAGCCGTCATTAAGAGAGAGGGAGATAGAGAGAAACCCTACACCTTGGTGGTGAGTTCTTGAGAGATTTGTAAACCTAATCTTCATATTTGTCAGGGATGCCGGCAGTCCCAGCGTCGCCGGAGTGATCTGCAGATTAGTCGTCGTCATCATCCTGCGCCATCTGGGTCGGCAGTCATCTGTTGTTTGTTTGGTTCGTGTATGTTTGCTTGTTTGTGTTGTTTGTCTGTCTGTTTGTTTTACGTGCATTGTGCACTTAATTGAATAGGTAGTAATAGTGTGCTTTGCACGTGTCTTGTAATTGGGTTGTCCTATAAATCCCAACTTGTAATACATTTTTGGGGAATCAATGAATGAATCAATCTATTTCTTCCCCAAATCTTCTCTATCTCAACCCTAGTTCTTCCAACCTTCTCTCTAATGGCAACTTTCAGCACAGTCAGGAAGCGAATCCTTGACAAAGTGGTATCAGAGCCAACCTTCACCGGAGGCACGTTGACGGTGAAGGAGGGTATTCGTTCGGTGAAGGAGGGGATCCGAGCGATCCATTTGCAGACGAATTTGTTGGAGAAGCGACTCGATTCTCTCAATGAAGAGTTTGAGGCCAGGATGACGAAACTGGAAGAGAAATTTGATGCGGTGATGTCGATAGTGCAGCAACCATTTTCTCAGCAAATTCAGCAATCAATCTCTCAATCGGCTCCTCATCTAAACCCATCGATTAAGGTATCAAACCCTAATTTCACTCCTTTCAATTCTAGAGTTGAGAGTGATCAGAGAATTCGAAGAAGTGAGAAGTCGGAAGTAGCTCAAAAGATTGATAATCTGGGAGATGGCAATGAAGACAATGACAGTGATGATGAGTACCACTGCAATTGGTGTTGGAGTTCTTGCTCTTGTAAAAGATACCATTGCAACCAATTGTTTGATTACGTTTTGTGTTTCGATTGTTTTCTTAACAATAGATTTGAAGTGGGATTGACTCCATTAGATTTCATCTTTATAGAGGATAATGGATGGGCTAACAAATCGGTTGTTGTAAATGGTGAAGATTTGTTGAGTTTTGAAGCTAAAGTAAAGAGTGTTGAGAAGAATGGTGAGGAGACATTCAAGGTGTTTGATGAAATGCTAGAACCAGATAATAGAGAGACAAATCTGGTTAATGTTGAGAATCTGCAATCTTTAACTAGGGCCATTAGCAATGCACGAGAAGGGTATTCTGTTGCGCCCTCAAAATGTATATTTGCAATTATGGTTGCAAGCCCACATGTCCTTGACTACATATCACCAACCGGCTCAGATTCATCAAGTGATGGGTCTTTTGTTGCTAGTCCTGTGTATGAGGCTACAACATACCACATGGAAACAACGATATTTACAAAGATAAGTAGACTCAGTTTTGATCCTGGTGGAAGCAAAGTTGCTACTGTTCAAGGTCCTTCAGGGACTGGATTTCTTCATCTTGCTGCAACATTTATACAAAAAGATTTTCCTGATGCTAAAGTCCCCCCAGTTCACAGTCCTCTGAGGAATCCATCTAAAGCCACTTCAAAAAAGGATGAATTGATCAAAGAGTATCAGAATGGGATACAATGATTTTGGAGATTTCTACTATGCCCGTGGTCAATTTGGTGATGCTTTGGAGTTGTTTGATGAAATGAGGCGGCTTGATTTGAAGTTGAATCAGGTGTCAGTGGTGAGCGCTCAGCTGAGATAGGAGATTTGGAGAGAGGGGTAGGTGTTTATGATTATACAGTTCACAAGGGAGTGGTTTTTGATGTTCCGACTACTACTGTGCTAATGACAATGTATTCAAAGTGTGGGGATGTAGAGAAGGCAAAATTGTTGTTTGATGGAATTGAGAAGAAGGATACTGTTGCTTGGTCTGCGATAATCTCAGCCTTTGTCCAGATGTCTTACCCCAAAGAAGCACTGCCTCTGTTTAGAGAGATGCAAATAAGAGGGTTTGTACCCAACAAGGTTACTCATGTTGGTCTACTTCCGGCTTGTGGTGATTTGGTAGATTTAAAATCTGGGAAGAGCATCCATTGCTATGCCCTCAGATCGAGAGTTATTGGTGTCGATGTTTCTGTTGGTGCTGCTCTGGTTTCAATGTATGCTCAGTGTGAACTATTTTCATCGGCTCATGCAGTCTTTGATAGTTTACATCATAAAGATATTGTAAGTTGGAATGCTTTGGTAGATGGGTACGCACAAATTGGAGATGCAAGCAATGTTCTTAGTTTGTTTCAACAATTACAATCAACAGGACAACAACCTGATCCAGGCACTATGGTGGGTGTTCTTCCAGCTTGTGCTCTTCTCACTGCTGCAAAGTTAGGTGCAAGTGTCCAGGGATTGGTTATAAAGAACGGTTTCGAGGCTGACATTCACGTAAAAAATGCAACTATTGATATGTATGCCAAGTCTGGAGACTTCTCCTCTGCAGGAGTTTTGTTCTGCGAGACGAAATTTAACAAGGATGTTATATCTTGGAATACTATGATTGCTGGTTACATGTACAATGGAAGCACTCAAGAAGATGTGGCAAAACCAATTACTCAGACTTCCAGTGCTCATCTTCAAGAAAGAGTATATTCTAGCATTGCTTATTCACATAAGAATGCGCCTTCTCTTAGTCAGCAACTGAGCAGACAGATCAAGGAAAATGCAGATTTCATTGAAGAAGCTATGCAAGTTTTTGATTACATGCGAGAAAAGATTAAACTGAGCAGTGCTAGCTTTGTAGTAATGGTTAGGTCACTTTGTGCGGAAAGAGAGATGAGGAAGGCTATGAATCTTCACGATGAAATGCTGAAGATGGGGCTTAGGCCTGACGATGTTACATACAAGCGTTTGATTATTGGGAATTGCTTGAAGAAATATGCACTGTGGAAATTCAACTTAGCACAACGGCATCTCTTTTTGATAAAGAGTTTCATCAGTGAATCAGTGGGGATGCATTAGTTGCTGATACTGGGCTGTAGATCAATGAT
Source organism: Hemerocallis citrina (assembly GCA_017893485.1). Lineage (NCBI taxonomy): Eukaryota > Viridiplantae > Streptophyta > Magnoliopsida > Asparagales > Asphodelaceae > Hemerocallis > Hemerocallis citrina. The sequence goes on from CM030361.1 coordinate 96,472,124, forward strand.
GCCAGATATTTTGTGGCTATGGGAAGCTCAAGAATGATGAAAAGTTGTTGGATTTGGGTTTATGTGGGATTTGGAGCTACAATTTGATCATGAATTATTTTTGTTGGAGCCAGGGGATTTTAAAATGCGGTACAGGTTTTGAAGAAAATTTATGAGGGAAATTTCCTGAGTGTGAGCTTGGGGACAAGCTCATTTTTAAGGGGGGTGGAATTGTCAGGGACGTCGGCAGTCCCAGCGTCGCCGGAGTGATCTGCAAATTAGTCGTCGTCATCATCCTGCGCCATCTGGGTCGGCAGTCATCTGTTGTTTGTTTGGTTCGTGTATGTTTGCTTGTTTGTGTTGTTTGTGTTTGTCTGTTTGTTTTACGAGCATTGTGTACTTAATTGAATAGGTAGTAATAGTGTGCTTTGCACGTGTCTTGTAATTGGGTTGTCCTATAAATCCCAACCTGTAATACGTTTTTAGGAAATCAATGAATGAATCAATCTATTTCTTCCCCAAATCTCTAATTTCTTCCCCAAATCTTCTCTTTCTCAACCCTAGTTCTTCCAACCTTCTCTCTAATGGCTACTTTCAGCACAGTCGAAGCGAATCCTTGACAATATTTCTAGTGGAAATCGCAGGAGTGCCTTTGCACGGGGAAGTAGCAATTGTTTGGGTGAACCTCGATAAAAATCTTGTGTGTTGCTTTTGGTTGTTCTTTGTTCTCTTGTTTTGATTCTATAGTTCTTGCATCTTGTCGTCGTTGTTGAGTTTATTCCGCAGTTAGAATTCAACAGAATGCTGTTTTCTCTAGGTAATATCTTGAAAATACTGTTAGGTTGTAATGGAGCCTCTAGAATATAGCATTAAATTAGATTAGCCAGGAATTAATTTGTCATCTTTCATACTTGAAATTAAACTTCTAGTACTCTAGACTGCTGAAGATAATCATAGTATTGATTTTATTTGCTGTATTTTGTTGTCTGTCAAGCTTACTCATATTTTATCAACCTTGCGCATCCATCCTCCATATAATGAGTATTTATGATGAGTATTCGCTAGTGTTCTTCGATGGTTTTTGTTAATTTTTTCATCATTATGTTTTACTATTCATAAATTGTCTAGTCAAGTAATAAACATGCTATTGAACTCTTTGAAATGTAGTATATACTTTCTCATGCACATACTCATTAGTTATTAGTTTAATCGATATTTTTTTTCCTCACAACTAGAATATTGTGGTTTTCTAAATAGATCATCAGGTATGCTACTGTTAGGGAAGTCTATCTGACTTTTTATGTAACTAGCATAGAATCGAACCTAAAGTTTTCTTTTGGGGAAGGATAGTCCAGCCTAAAGTTTTTTTTTTGCTAGATTTGATGGTATTGAAGTGATCAAATAATACTGAACTACTGAACTTCGTATAGTCTGAGTGTGAATAATTTTGCATTCTTGTCTAATATGTTGTGTTATGTTTTCACTCTTTGAAGTGCTGAACATGGTTGGTGCGATTATTTACTTTTATTAGTCTTTCCAAAATTTGTGTACCGTATATGTTGATGCCTTGGCTTCTTCTTTTCTAATGCCTGGGTTTTATGTTTTTCATCTATATGTTTAATATATATTCTCTGCATAATTTTGACATAGTTCTTTCTGGAATGCAGAGAATTTTTTTATTAAAGTTTTTGTGTGATGAAGTGCTGAACTCTGCAGTTTTTCGTGAACACATTGATCAATGTGCTGACAAGTCAAATCATGCACAACAAATTTTTTTCGCTCTTATTATTGAATGGAGAAATTTGAAATCCAAAGAAGAATCATTGGTGAAAACCGGGAAAGAACATACAATTAGATCAACTGGTACTGGTGATCTTTTAAGGGAAGAAGCAGGTACTGTGCAGTTCATCAACAAAGATACTTTTCCTACAAAAGTTTCTGCAAGTCCACTGAAAAGGGGATGCACATTTTCAGCTGCATGCAATGAAGACAATAGACAAAAAGAGGTTAACCAAAACATTGACCTACTATTGAAGGGCATGTTTGAGAAACATGCTAATGTTAATATACCTCAAACCCTACTTAATCAAATTGTTGCTGCTACTGGAGTACATATTGGTAATGGTCATGTTACAGAAGGTGATGAACTTAATCGGCAAGAACGTTCATCTGACATGCTTGATATTCCAAGTACAAGAAGGAATGGAGTGGTGCAGTCAAACACGCACACATCTAATGGGTCATGGCATACTTCTGAATTTGAAGCTAGTAATAATGCGCTGAACTCGTTAACGAATGAGATTTCTCAATTGCAGGATTCAATTGCCAGAGTTGAGACCCAGATTATGCTATGGTCCATGAGAAGAAACATGTTAGGAAGAGATTCAATGGGTCGATCGTACTGGGTTATCAGTAGGCCTGGTAGGCGTCCCTGGTACATTGTTGAGGGGAGCACATGTGATTTGGCTTTGACTAGTTCTGTTACTAGTCTGACCTCCCTGGTTTTGTATGAATCCGACACTGAAATCCAGCAACTTCTACACTGGTTGAGAGATAATGATCCTAGAGAAAGAGAATTGAAGGAGTGTATCTTGCTGTGGCAAAGACTTGCATCCTATCTGGATAATATTTATGAATCTTACCCTAAATCTTCTGTTGGTGCATCGCTTGTGGCTCCTCATTGTTTAACAACGAAGGCTTTTGCTCTACTCGAGAACAGGTATTTTAACACCCCGTATCAGGATTAGCCAGTAATCCAAACTTGTAGTGGTATTAACAAATATCAATTAATCTTATACAAAGTTGCCATTTCTTTCATTTCATTTCAATTGTAATCACTTGATAAACATGATATGTATGTCACATATTATAGTGTTCTCAAATCCAACCATCTGTTCTTTTGTTTTAGATTCAATAGGTTGATTGTTCTGGATATTCTCTTTCTTTGGGGTTGTTGGGGGATTCTTCTTTGTCATCTTCTTCCTTCTTGTTCTTTTATATTCTTTTCTTCTTCTTTTGATTATTTTGATGTATTTGACTAGTAGGAAATAACATTCAGAGCCTCTATTCGTGTCCTAGCTCGTTTGAGAGCTAGATTCGCCTCAATTGATTGTCTCTTAACCTGAGCTTTACTCAAGTTAGCTTCAGCTATTTCAAGAGCTTGTTGAGCTTCTTGCGGATCAATGTCATTACTCATCTCCACATCATTTCCTAAAATGGTGATCTCTTATTACTTATTCTAGCGAAACCACCCATCAGGGCCACTGTTAACCATTGGTCATTGAGGTGTATTGTCAAAAGACCTATATCTACTGCTGGGCAATAGGGGCATTTTCTGTGGATAAGGGTGAAGAGAGAGATGTTTCGGTTGATATTTTCGAGAAGAGGGATGAGAATGAGGACATGTTAAGGGAGATAGGGAATAAAGGAGTGAGAATTAAGTAGAGAAGTATAATTCTAGGGAAAACGGTTCCTACTTGCAAGTATTACACTGATACCCCCCATATTCCATTCTTTCAATTCAAGCACTTTTCTCTGAAGTCATAGTTTACATAGAGATACAACTGTTTCTTCTTCTTCTTCAAACAAATATACAACTCTTGTATTATGGTTGGGTTTAAGTTGAGTCAGATTTGGATTCGAGATGAGTTTCTGGCTGGGCAATCATAATTATCTAAAGCTTTACATCACTAAAATAATTGTAATTTAATCAATCATATCAATATATTCCATTAGATCGATCTTTTAGCATCATTTGTAATTATGTTTATCCAAAAAGCTTGTACTTGGCTATTACAGGTATGGTCCTTGCTTAGAAGAAGAAGTCTCTGAAATGCCTAAAAAAGGCGGGAGAAAGACAAAAGTTACAGACGAGGAGAGAATGTACAGATGTGATTGTTTAGAACTCGTGTGGCCTTCTCGGTATCATTGTCTCTCTTGTCACCAAACCTTTTGCTCCATCAACTATCTTGAAGATCATAATGATGGAAAATGTCCAACTGATGAAAGCAAAGAAAATGATGATCAAATGAAAGGTAAGGGGAGTGCAATAGTAAAGGAAAATTTTGGTGATGTAGATACTGCTGAGACGTCAGGAAAGGTTAAGCTTTACGAGCTAGAGGAAATTAGCAAAACATTCATCACCAAGGATTCTAACAGGGAGTTAGTTAAGCAGATTGGACTTATTGGATCAGAAGGGATCCCATCTTTAATAACATCTCCACCTACATTTTTTGATCCTCCATTAATTCTAAAACGATGCAGAAAATCTAATGATCAGCTGCAAAATTCTGCACAATGTGATGGTTCAAATGCATTTCTTGGGGTTGTTGGAAATAAGGGTTACAATTTAGCAAAATCCCTTGTGGAATGTAATTCCGTTGGAGATCATCCATTTTTCCAATTAAAGAGTTCAAAGGTTAGTCCAACTTGCAGAATTCCAGGGCAATCATGTAATCCTCTTATTGGAAAAGCATCTCATATTATAAAGAGGCTTAAGATCTACTTACTTGACATGGAGGCAGCTCTGCCAGAGGAAGCACTAAGACCTATAACGAGCCACTCATTGAGAAGATGTGCATGGCGGGCATTTGTCAAGTCTGCAGTGTCAATATTTGAGGTAAACAACGTACTTTTTAGCTTTCTCAATTCTATGTATTTATCTCTTTTTGAAGTAGTCTAGCTGTTAAATTACCAAGTACACAAAATTTGCTCTATGTATATTTTACTTTTTTGCTAAATTGATTGTTGTTAGCCCTTTATATTTAATATTCATGAAGTGGTTTGACTGATTAGATTAGAACTTGGTTTGTTAAGAGCACAATAGTTCTCTTAAACTTGTGGCTGAAACCTTACCTTGGATATTGAAAATTAAGGCTGGTCATGTATTACAAGCACATCAACTCTAAACTTTGGTTATGTCAAATGTTCTTTCTAAAATTAAATTCTTTCTCTCTATATATGATGTTGTTGCCTACATAAATTACACCTGAGAATGTAGTAACGAAGCCAAGTTTATCTGTATCCTCTTCTCTAGTTTCTTTTGCGACGGAAATTTTATGGTTTATAAAATATAATAGTGATATTTCTGCTTTCATCTTCAACTTTGATCCTTGGAAAGTTGGCCCTTCGATTCTCAGGAGGAGATAGTATTTGATATTTACATGTATGCATGGAGAAGGCTCTAGAGAAAACTTTGTAACTTAGCATTTATTCATTTTTATCTTTAAAATTTTAAAATTATATATAGATATGTGTGTGTCCCAATACACGGAAATGCATTTAATAATAACCATTGAGGAGATCATTGGCAGATATGGATATAGGACACTGTCCACAAATCCCTGATCCCCATTATTCGGTTTATTACTTGCATGAAGTTTAGCACGTAGGAGAATGTTAAGTTGCTTAAGGTCTTTTTAGAAGTTCTGAAAACAAGAATATTAAACAGGAACCACATAATTGAGTATGGTATTATTGAAATGGCTTTCTTATGAACCAAAACAATCATGATAAATATAGTTTGGCATATGATATCTGTAATTCAAAATTGTTGTTCAGTTAATTAATGGTGACCTTTGCAATTAAATTTGTTAGTGCTCTTGTAGTTAGTTTTGTACTGTTTCTTCATTTCTTCAAATGCTGGACACAATGCTTTTGCATATTCTTTTAGTTGTGTTAATGGTGATATAGTCTTAGTCTATGCTCGCAACATTTTGTGCATCTCTCTCATGGTGGCTTTTTAAATTTTTATATTTAGATGGTTCAAGCCACAGTCTTGTTAGAAGATATGATTAAGACAGACTACTTGAGGACTGGATGGTGGTACTGGTCATCGCTCACCGCTGCTGCAAAAACTTCTACTCTATCGTCACTTGCTCTCCGGATATTCACTTTGGATGACTCCATCATTTACATAAAGGAGGACCTACAAACAACCAATTCGATAGATCCTTTGGCAGAGTCCAGGGCACAGAACTAAGACATTGGGCAGAAGAGAACGGTGTCAATGATGCCCGACCTTCCTATTAAGGCCTTCTTGACTAACTTTAACTCTCTAAACAAAATTTTGAGGATAACATGGGGGTTTGTGTGATGGAAGGATTTAAAGGAAAAGAGAAAAATAGTAAGGCTGGGATTCCATTACAATGTGAGCTCAGTATTAAGGAGCTGCGTAAAGGAGAAACTCTAGTATTAATGGTGCTGCTGCTCCTCCTGTGTACATGGCTAGCATCTATATATATAGATATATAAATGAGGGTCAACTGACAGATGCTGACTAGGATGGTAGTTTAATTGAGTAGCGGGGAGGGGTGTTGGAGGTGGTGTATGTACTTGGTTAGCAGGATATAATTAGGTTGGGTGTTTTCTTCCAATGCATGCCTATGTGTGTGTATTTCTTTCCTTCTTGTGTAACCGTCAGCACCGAATGATTGTAGGGGTGTTCCTCATGTGTATGGTGGTGGGGGTGGGGGTGGGGGTGGGGGGAGGTAAGTCCTTTAGTTTTAACAATTTATACATCAATAGAAGAGTGGAATCAATATAAAAGAAATTCAAGTTCGACATACTATTAATCAAATGCAGGATCTCTCTCTCTCTCTCTCTCTCTCTCTCTCAAGTGAGGGACATTTAGGTGAAGTTGATCTTAGGAATATACTTTACCTAACGCTGCAATACTTTGTTTGTTTTTGCTGATCTTAATGTTCGTAGTTGTTGTCATGTGAGGGACAAGTAGGTGAAGACGAGGGATAGGTGTTCACTTTTTGCATCAAGGTGAAGTTTTACTTTACCAATGTTTGCTTTTTACTGAGTCATACTAGTCTGATTTATTCATGTATTCTGTGCATAGACAAGTAGCACATAATCTTTTATAGATGAGTAACACGAGTTTTTCATATAATCAGGAGATTCTGAAATTTATTTGTGTGATGAAGTATCCAAGAATATTCTGTAGTCCCTAAATATTATGTAACAAGAATTCGGTTGAGTTTTCAACTTATTAACGTCTCTCAAAAACTTAGAAAATGGATAATTGCGGGATACTTATTGAAAATGTTTTTACTATTACTTGTTACTTCCACCCAAGAATATTTGTTGAACGCTATCATATGATATTATGAATATAATTTCTTCTTTTCCTAAACTGTCTCATTTTCCCTAGTTTTGTGATTCCAGAAAGATATTTGTAAGTACTGTATTTATTTATTTATTTAGACTCAATATGGCTGAAAAATACTGCATTTATTGACTAAATTGTTTCTTGAGTATTGTACGGCTTAACAGTTTCAGAGTTATTCTAACCCATACATCCTTAAATAATTTATTTCCTGTGTGATTGAAATCGAAAGATGTTTCTTTCCTTTCCTTTCTTTTTCAGATTAAAAGGTTTTTGTTTTCTATATTTGTTTCATCTGAAAAGACTAACAAACAGTTCACAGTTTTGATGATTTTTGTAGTACTTTGGCAGTAGCAAAGAGCATTGTTGGGGTGAACTTCTCAAAGTTTTCACCTTGGTTATTTTCATTATGTGATGTTAAAAGAGATGACAGACATTTTACAACTATTTATCTTCCAAATGTATCTTTTTGAAAATTATTTTGGAGCTTCTTTCCTAATTTCAGTGCTCTTTACCTTATTTGATTTTTGATTGCCAGAAATACATAAATTCTATGCTTGTAAGCAAAATGTGTCGCCAAGTTGCCAACTAGATTGCATTGTACGTTTAAAAGAGCTCTTCTATATACTTAAGTTCAAGCATAATTTTGGGATTATACTTGCACATGTTTGTGATTGCTGCCTCATTTTAGCATATATATATTTTGCACGCCCCTGGAAGTCAGGTTACGGGCTTGGGGTGACATATGATGCGGTGTTTTATGAAGGAAATTAATTGGAAGTGCTATCATGAATCTTTTGTTTTCTTGACTAAAACATTTGTCAGAATGGACCATTCACTTTATATAACCTGAGCAAGAAAGATGCACCATTCTTCCTGAAAAACTGTTGTTCTCGGTTCAACATAAATCTACTTAGATACTGGACCAGTTATTTCGCTACATAGTGCTACATCAACTCTTCTGCTTTATTAAATTCTAACAACCAAAATAACAACATTGTTTGTTTTTTGGAATAATTTTGGCACACTTCATGCTAGAAGAGGTACAGTTGATGATGGTTCCTTGCATCTATTCGCAGTTGTATGAAGCTAAACTTCCCCTCTTCGCTTCTCTTCTCCCCCAAGTAGCTGTGTCTAAGAATTGTTGGGCCTTTTTATGATGCAGATGAATGCGAATTCGGGATCCGAAGGATGCAGATGTAATCAAACCACCTCAATGAATTCCAGTGGATTCTTGTCGCTGTCATTGAAAGAAGATGCAGTATGGGCAGGAAATCTTTTTTTTTATTTTTTATTATATATATATGCTCCCAGTTTGGAATTGCCAACAAGCTTGGATTGAATTGTATTCGGAGCAACTTTAAGGTCGGGTTTATTTGTTTATCAGGGTTCAACAGTCAACATTGGACCCTCGTTTCATTTGGAGCAGAGCTGATGTAGTTTCACTGCCTTGCTTGGTTTGGTTTTACAGTGTTTGAATGTGATTACAAACTCTGACCCATGGGTGTTGCATGTTCACTAATTAAATTGTTTTTAAAAAAAAATAAAGGTGACTCATCACCACTTCATTATGAAAGGTTAATGAAACAAAATACAATGAGTAATGCTTCAGCCACTACCAATTTCACTACCATTCTCTTTACTACCTTAGGTGGCATACTCCTATTGGAGAATTTCCCTACCTACTCTATCTTTCCCTACCTATTGGAGTGTGTCACCTAAGGTAGTGAAGAAAAATGTAGTGAAATTGGTAGTGGATGTAGCATTACTCAAATACAATATATCAAAATGCATCATAACTGGGATTTACATCGAACCCCTCATACAAAATACAGAAGCTAAATACTGGATAATCTGAGAAACAACATATGCTAGATAAATCTAAAAAAAACAACTCTAGATCAGTTCCTCCTGAAGTGATCAGCTACGCCTCCTCTCTGCGAAGCCTCTTTTTCGTTCCAGCCTCAGGCTTCTTCGTTCCAGCCTCACCTGCCCACCAATCAGAAATGAAAGTATACATGATTACCAGGAATCTATTATGTATATTTCGGAAGCAAGAGTCATTCCGGTTTAGCAACAGGACCCACATAGTAGCAGCAACAGCTATATCCCGATCTATTTTCTTTACGAACTATTCTCCCCACTCTATAATTCCATATCTCTATCTTAGAGTTAGGAATGTCCAAAACCCCAAAACCTAGACACACTACCTCCCAGGCTAACCTAGCTTTAGGGCATCTAAATAAGATATGGTCAGTGTCTTCAGTGTCATTCATGCATTGTGAGTACGTTAAAATCACCGCAATGTCCCGCTTACTTAAATTACACTTGAATAGAATTGCGTCATTCAGAACCAGTCACATGGAAGCCTTCACCCTTAATGGCACTTTGGTTCTCCAAATCTTAATTGCCTCCCCGCAACGGGTCCCTCCATCATTAAGCCAATTATACATCGATCTGACAGTGAAGTTATTGTAGTTTCCAAAGTCCACCTCCTTTAAGTCCTTTGTCTCAGCCAAATGCAGATCATGCTCCCTAAGAAACCACATAAGAGCATCTCCAATGCTTCCTTCATTTTGAAGGCCTTCAGAAGGGAATATTCTTGGAATATTCTTTTTTGAAGGCTCATCAACTCCAACCATCTTCCTTCAAAATTGGTTTCTTCAAATTTTATCCAATTTTTTAAATTAAACTATACATTAATTGTAATTCTAATAAAATTTTATTCAATTGTAATTTTAATGCAAAATAACTAAATAATCTTGACTATAAATATTGTATCAATTATTTCTTTCAAACAATAAAAAAATATTTAAAATTGGTCCCATTTTAAAGGTATCGTCGAGACATTTCCAACAGTACCAAAATAATAAAATTTGGCTTAATATTTTATAAGACATATTCACGAAATATATAATCACACATTTTAATTAAAGGATATGGAAGAAATTTTTAAAAAGATATTAAGGTAAAAAGGGTAAAATGAAAAATTTAAATTGTGAATAATGATTTGAAGGAGCTCAAAAAACCTCCAAATTTGGAGACAGATTTGAAGCTCCTTCATTTTGAAGCTTCCTTTAAAGCCCGGTTGGAGCAACCCGGGGCTTCATTTTGAAGAAATGAAGCCCGGTTGGAGTTGCTCTAAGGTGTTGAAACTGTTCCGTGCATGCTTGAGAAGGTGAGTTGTTAAGTGTAATATTGACCATCCTATTCTTCAACACTTCTGCCACTGAGCTATCCAAATTAAATTGTTCCCTCGGTAACTTACCATTTGCTATTTTGCTGCAAACTTCTGGATATAATCCATCTATTTTTTCTTATCTTTTTCTTTCTTTATATTAAACGTTGAAGCACAACAGAGGTTCTCTCCAGAATCCAGATATGTATTTCTTGTTCTCTTCAGCAAGTATCATAATCCCTCGACTATTAACTCCTCGGTAGACCACTTTGCATCAGAAATTGTTGTAGCTGGTATTGTTATTATTCGTATAATAACATAAGCAAAACAAGATAACAGAGCTCGAAAGAAAAATAAACAAAAGCGAAAAATAACTTCAAAGCCAATACACATCCACGGGTCCAAACCACAGATGCACAGGGGACAATCCACCACCTTAGGTGCTTGAACGTTAATGGAGATGCCGATGTTGATCGTATCGAACCACTGACACACCACCTTGTTGCTGAAGATAGCTATACTGCCCAATCTCCTCTTCTATTCTACTGGGGGGGAATGAAAATGACTTTGAACACAAGCCACATACCTACTTCCCAAACAAAACCGAAATGAAATAGGCTTAAACAAAAGAAGGAAAATGTTAGTACAGACAAGTTGCTCTCTTCCAGTCGACTTTGGATGCTGCCACCGTGCCCACCAGATGATGCGGTTACTTTGATTCAGTACCACATTGGGTACTGGTGGAAGGAGCATAGAAAGACTTCCGACACTTCTTCTTCTTCTTCTTGAGAACCACCATCCTGCAATCATAAATACCAACCCATGAAAGTGGTGTAAGATCAACAATGGTGTCAGGCACTGAAAATGTCTCATCATAACCGAGAATTGGAACAACCCCCCTAGCCCGATTTTTCGGACGCTATGGCTACTTTTGATTCTGCAAGATGAACACAATACCAGTAAACATCATATCCGCATGAGTTTGCCTAATCTCAACCAAGAATAATAGAAAAAATTCCCATGGTCCGGTTCATCCTTAGGCAGTCAGGCTTTATGGTAGTTTTGATACGGCAGGATGACAAACCCATCACTCTCCTCCAAATGAACAACCATTCCAAGCCCCAAAAATTCCACCAAAACTTGAGGTGGAGAAGGATGAACGAACTGTTAGAGATTAAGATGAGTAATTAGGGTTAGGGTTTATCTCATAGCCACCCTGCTTATCAGTATTGGAATATCACAGAGCACTACCTTTAGACCAGTTTTTATATGAGATGAACTGGGTTTAGGGTACTGGGCTTTATGCCCACTCAACCCGGTCCAACAATTAAACAGATAACACGTGCTTTGCACATGATGCCCCATAGAACATTATACACAATAATATTCTATTATATTGAGAATATACCTATATATCCAACAATCTCCTCCTATATTATCAATATATTAGACAATGTCCCGTTAAATCATTGGCTCACAAAAATAATATAGTTCACAGACTAAATCAATTATAACTCAAATAGTTCAAATGAGACTAAACCAAAATAATCAAATAGTTCAAAGACCATATCAAAACAGAATAGTTCACAATGACTAAACCAACTAGAGAAACCTGTCATAGTTTCAAAATCAACCAAAGCAAATAAACTTCAAGAACAAAATATGAGTTTTAAGCTCATGAACACAGGAGTCTTAATCCCAACAGAAGTTTTATCAAGCAAGTGACAAATTTATTCTATAGATAAATAAACCAAAACTATATCCTTGCAAACTGCTTTATGTTTACTCTTCCATTTTAAGCAAATTATTATTCTAAAATCTATGTTGACAGATTCAACTCCTCCATCTTTGCTAGCTTATTGAAAGCAAGAATATCAAAAGACACATCTCTAAGAATTCTAGCAAATTTCATAAAGTATCTGGTTCTACTAAAGAACTTAGTACACTTCAACGATAGCTTAGCAAAATGTAACGCAAGCATCACAATCAAGTTTCTTTAACAAAATAAAGAACAAGAACTATTATAGTTTCTGCACAAGAACTATACTATGTTTCATATTGGAATGATAGAACAGTCAAATCAATTATGGTTAATTCTGAATCATCAAAATTGGAATGAAACATGAATCCATAAAAGAGTTATATCATCAAAATTGAAATGATATAACAACCATTCTAAACATCGGAAACACATCGACAAGTTTTCATGCTTAAACACATCGACAAGTTTTCATGCTTTCTTTTGGAATAGTGAGATGATTCTAAGTAAATTATGAAAATATATAGCATCATCAAAATTGGAATGAAGTTATATATTAACAGAATTTACATAGAACTTTTCAAATTATCTAAAGCATGCCAACTGCCTAAAATTGATGCTTCAGTTTGAACTTCTCTATGGCTCCAATTGGATTCTAAATCTCAAAACAACTTGGATGTTAAAGCTTTTGACTCAATAGTTTTTAATTCCATTTCCCCCATAGTTTTGATAATTAGATCACTTTCAAGTCTCTTAGCAAGAGCATTAGCCATACTTGTCGCAATTACACTTAATCTATGAGAAAGTTCAACTAGGCTTCTTTCAGCCTTAATATACTCCTTTTACTATTATAGAGTGAGTTATGAGCTACAGTGCATTATAGCTTGATAGTCACATAACAAAATTAGAGAATTTACTTTAAATTCTCAATGGATGATTAGCAGTAAGTCATTCAATCCACTCAGCCTCTTCCCCTGCAGAGGATAGCACATAGAAGTCTGATTTCTTGGATGAGAACGCAATGCTTGTTTGCCTTTTAATCTCCATAAATTTTTTTTTTGCTCCTCCTAGTGTGAACACATATTAACTAGTCGTCGACTTTCACTAAACTTTGAGTAGCACAAAGCAAACTCTTGAGTATCACTCAGGTATCTCATTAGCCTCTTAAGGGCATTCAAATGTGTATGAGATTATTAGTGAATCTGTTGATCATACCTACCTCAAAGGCTATGTCTATTCTAGTGCAGATCTTTGTATACACAAGACTTTCAATTCTTTTAGAATGATCTACCTATCTCATAGTTGCACCATCATAAGGTGTCAACCTTTCATCATAATCATAAGGTGTTTCAAAACACACTTTTAATCACTATATCCTTACTTTTGAAATACATTATTGATTTATCGAGTTTGACTAAGGGTTATCTCTTGGTAACCAAAACTCACCCTTATACATAATATGGTGTCCACACCACTTAGGTGCTAAATGTATTTGGATAGCACAATTTTAACTCCATTTATAATAGAGATGTCACTTCCAATCAACAAGCATATCAATAAAACCAAGTAAATAATAGCCATTATATTTGACACACCACAAAGTTAAAGGCACTGATCTGAATTACTTGATTCATATATTAGGCTCTTTGAGAAATTTGTCAAATTATTTATATGTTAGCTATATTACATGTTTTAAAACATACGATGATTTTACTAAATTGTAAATCTTATTCACTAAACATATTAGTACAAAACTCTTAGTACAAAACTATTCAGTACAAAACTTTTCAATATAAAATGTTCAGTACAAAATTTTTCAGTACAAAATTGTTTAAATATTCTTTATGAATAATAAAATTTTCAATAGATGTAAGGGTAAGAAGAATACTTATTGTAGCAATATGACAAACATGTGAGTAGACATCAAATAAATCTACCATATTTTTCTCAGTCAATCTGTTAGCTACTAAAATACATTAAAATTGCTACTGAACAATCAAAATTAAGTTTCTCTTACAAAACCCCACTTACTATAGTTTTAGCCCATTTCGGCAAATCAACTAATTTAAAGTATTATTGTATGACACAAAATCATCTCATTGTTTACTAAAGACTCTTCTTAGCTCATTTGTCATTCAGGTTTTTAAGTGTCAGTAAGGCTGGTTCTTGATTCCAACTATGAATCATTGAACGTGTCTGCAGGACTAGATTATTTCATACATTTATCTTTGATGAACACATCCTCAAAAGAACTCTGCAAGTCTGGATTCTTCTAACACAAATTAGATAGATCCAATATTTGTCCACAGAACTACATTCTGCACTTTCTAAACACACAAATATTTGTTATAGGTCCTACTTTAGGCCTTCTAAGGTTATGTACTCTAACAAAAGTATCACAACACAAAATTTCACTTTAACAAAATTATTTGTGTTTTCATGCCATGATCTACAAGATGTATTCAATTTAAAGTGTAGTAACACATTAGAGATATGATTAACAATACAACATCACTCATAATTACACAAGACAAACAACAATCAATAATATAGAATTCAACATTTCACTAAGTGTTTAATTCTAACTTTTATCAATACTGTTTGACTGTTGTAAGTAGAGTGCAGTAGAGATTATGCCCAATGCAAACTTCTCTAAAGTTGTTAAAACATATTCATCACCTCTATCAAATCTGAACCCTTGATTTTTAGCATTCAACTATAATTTTTAATTCATTAAGAATAATAAGTGCTTCATTCTTCATATATATGACAGACTTATATTAATCATCTACAAAAGCGATTAAATATTTTTGACCAATAATCGTCTCATATAGTCACAAAACTACTGAGATCACAAATATCAGAATGTATTGACTCAAGTAGTTGTGTGCTCCTAGAGACCATACTAAATGATTTTATAGTGATCATAATCTGAGCACAATTTTCATATTTGTCATATTTAATGGAGTGTCATTTAGCAGAGTTATGAGTTTTAATAAGAACAAACAATTTAATATATAGTTCATAGTGATTCTAAATTTCAAAACAACTTGGATGTTAAAACTTTTGACTCAATAGCTTTTAACTTCATTTTCCCCACAGTTTTGATAATTAGATCACATTTCCTCACAAACAATTGAATATATAGTTCTCAAATCCTAGCCAAATATGCTATTGTTCAAGAACACAATTAGAACTATTATTATTAATTGTCTCATTTGTTAAACTCAGCTTATACATGCGATTGACAATATATACACATTATAAGAGTTTAATACAAAAGTACTCTTTTACATTTTACAAAATTGTTTGCTTTCTCTAGTGATTCTAACAATGTTCACGTGCTCAAACAAATTGAGCTATACTTTTCTTTATTCGTTCTTCATCATCTTCGAAACACTAAGCGAAATAATGACTCATATTTTATAATTAAATTTTGCACACACAGTGCAATGAACGATAAAGAACAAAACGTAAATAATGGAGTCATATTCTGCATTACAGAATGCTCTTATTTAAGTTACGGACATTTGTTATAAATCTTATACAAAATTTTAATTATTAGAGAAGCAAATATATAATCTCCTGCAAACTGCAAACAATGAATTTGTCAAAATATCTATATACATAGTATGATAAAGCACTTAACGACCCTAAACATGCTAGTTTTCAAGGCGAGAATAACTATGATCTAAAAATCTCAAATATGTGATCAAACGTACACAGTGTTAACCCATTCATCACATGAAAATACTAAGAGATTAGAGTAGATCATACCGACACTTCAAGTTAGAAGTGTTTTCCAAATTCGATGGAGAAGCCTGCATAGTGCAGACTTATTATATCGTAATGCAAATCCATCGTCTTCAATACACACAATTTGTAAGTAACTTTGAAGTTCCTACATTCATCAAATTGTTAAAGATTAGTCAATTAAACGAATTATCAGCACTATCTAATTCACAACAATTTAATTGGAGATACAAATTTATAATTTAACTTATCAAAATGGATATTTGATTTTAGCACATAGCTAAAACAATTGTTCAAATTTGCATTTAATTAAACAATGCTTGATACGAACAAATAATTAAATAACAATTTAAATTTGGTCAAGAACTTATCTTTAATTTAGATCTATTCAGGTCTAATTTCTTTTGACTGGATCTGAATATGGATCTGCTCCAACAGTTCAAACACCAAATACCAAAAATGTCCAATCAAAAAATTGGATATGAGCTGTTTACTTCTTCTCCTTCTATCTTACAAGAAGAACAATGGAGAAGAAATTGGAGGAAGAGGCAGCATCGACGGCTGGGTTCGGCGACCTCTGGCAACGGCAGACGCGACCCCGGTGCCAGGGGCGGCAGCAACTCCCAGCGGCGGCTGCGGATCCTCCATCACCTCGATCTGAACCGATCAAACCCCCAAACAGCAACTATAGCGGCCGATCAAGAGGATGAAGACGACCGAAAGTGACGACTTGGATTTACGGCGCTCTACTTCGACAGCGCGACCAAAGAGGGGAAGGTCTTTGCCGGCGATGGGTAGCCCTTCGATCTTCCTCGACAGCGATGTCTACAGTCGCAGATGACTGCGACGACTCCAGCTATGGTCGCGATCGTTGATGGCGACGACTGCGATGACAGTCGTGATCGATGACCGGTGATGGCGGCTACAGTCACAATCGACAGTTGCAGATGTGGTCGTTGAGCGGCGGCCAACGACGGGGGTGAGATTCCGACGAACCCTCTCTCTCTCAATCTCAGTAATTTTACTTGCATAATATCTTAAGATTGTCAGAGATTAAGATGAGTAATTAGGGTTAGGGTTTATCTCATAGCCGCTTAAGATATTATACCCTGCTTATCAGTATTGGAATATCTCAGAGCACTACCTCTAGACCAGCTTTTATATGAGATGAAATGGGTTTAGGGTACTGGGCTTTATGCCCACTCAACCCGGTCCAACAATTAAACAGATAACACGTGCTTTGCACATGTTGCCCCATAGAACATTATACACAATAATATTCTATTATATTGAGAATATACCTATAACACGAACATGGGGCATCGAAATTGATCAATAGAAAGAGTAAATGAAGGAGAAAGCAAGAAAATAATGGGTTCAAAATATTGGGGAAGAAGGATGATTTTGATTGCAATAGAGGCCCCCCCCGCCCCCGCCCCCCCCCTCCCCCCCCCCCCCCCCCCCCCCCAAACTAAGCCACTTGCCAAACTAATTTTCTAAGTGAGGCACTCTCTGCCATGTCAGCTGTAGCTGCAGTTGGTACCTCTATTCAAGTTGCATCTCCCAACTACGGTTTCTTCATTAAACTTTTTAAGCTTGCCAGAATTTTCATCTGCGGCAACAGTGCAAATCGTTGCTGCAATTGAGAATATCGACTGTCTGAAAACATTGAAACACAGAGAGCCACACTTAGGCCAAAGAGTAAGAGCTATAGGGAAAAATTCCTTTAACCTCTCTATGTGTAGGCATTATACTTTCAATTTGCTTCTCTGAGTTAGAGGACCAAGTCAGAGGGGAAAATTTCCTCCAAATTGAAGCTGTAGTTGGGAACTGCGGCTTCAGTTAAAACAGTGATATCTAAAAATCAGATATCACTGTTTCCATGTTTACAACTAAAAACATGCACAACTTTTCACAAATTCACAAATGTTCACAATTTCAAAATTTTTCACAACATGCACAAATTTTCACAATAACACAAAGATCAGTTGCACAATATTATAAATTTTCACAATTTTCACAATATCACAATTTTTTTACAATTATAGAAAATATCACAATTATAGAAAAAATCTACACAAATCTTACCTGGTGTATAAAACGTGGGCTCCTACTCTTCTGACATGGGATTTGCTGACTACCACGCGTCACTGTGAGATGGGCATAATAAGGTCATCATTATTTGGCAATCACCGACTGACTGCTCTTCATGTGCTCGCTCCTCTTCTTGTGGCTGCTCTTCTTATTATTGCTCCTCTCATTGTGCCTATCGTCTGGGCTTCCTAACCACCTTCTTACATCTACTCATGTGAAGAACCGGAGCTGTCAACATAGCATCTAGTCTCGCTCCCTCACCCACCTCTTCAAGTTGTGACTAACACAGTTTAAGAATTATTTGTGTGAACTCCTTGATGCCGTCAGCCACATTACTCATTAAGGCACAAATGCATTTTCGTGCAATCACCAATGCGTTTTCAGTCTGCAACAAATTAGAATTATCATATAGAATGATTCAAAAGAGAAAAAAAAATTCTAGATAAATATATGAAATAAATAACAAAATATTATATCTTACAATGGTTCGAGATGATAACGCCCTCGGTTGATACATGAGTTGCAAAGAGGAATACCTGGGAGCTGGTTCCGTCACTCTCATTGGAACTGGTAGTTGGACTCCTATTGGCACAGCCGAAGGAGGATAAATATACAACCGTGTGACACGACGATACCAGGACATGTAGGCACCATGCAACGAGCCATCATATGGAGGAATACCTTCAATGATCATATCCCACCTTCGGTCATTCCATGCTTCGACATGAATTTGGTGATATTTTGCCCAATCATGATCAGGAAAACAACCCATCCCTGTCACACCGTTCAGTGCAGTGTCATACGATTGGGGATCGGGATGTTCTGCTGGAGTCCAAACCATTGAAGCACTCGGTCTGAAAAGTAAAACTTTGTAACACCAAAGTTGACGAGTGGTGCTCTCATCAACCATATCTCTCTACGGGCCTTGCAAGCAGGTGGTAGTCTCTCCAATCTTTCGGTCGTGTATGGCTCCCATTTGATGAACTCATCTCTCAACTGCTTAAGTTCATATATATAGTGGGTCAACGCCCCACGTGGGTTGTGTTGGATTTTTTTTCTTGCATACTTGAGTTCGATGTGAAGAGAAGGCGATGAAACAAGAAGAGGTCGAAGCGGTGATGAAGTGAAGAAGAAAGCAGCAGTCAGCAGCTACAGCAGCAAGGTAGTCGTCTGCAACACGGTAGACTGCCCAAACAGTCGACCACATTTGGTTAATCCCCAAACTAGAGAGCATGGGCATTCGACTGTAATATTGGCAGTCGACTGCACAAGCTTTCTGGTTTTAGGATTGACTTTGGGCAGTCGACCGACGACGACGACATGCAATAATTTAGGTCATGTCTGGTGATCTGTTTTGGGCCCAACTTCTCCTCCAAGTTAGATTGTACGGTTCCTATCATGTTTTTTCTTCTTCATGATATATTGGATGGTTATTGTATTAGGACTATACTTAGGGTTTCTCTAGATCTCTATATATTATTGTATGTTATCACTAAAAGCCCATTAACTTTGGCCCACATAACCCAGATGGATAGATGATAAATTATTCATTGCCCTATATGACCCAAAAGGGATAATCCTTATTGGAGTCTAGGGTATAATCTAATTTAACCATCTATCCATCTAATTGATTTTGCAATAGGGGAGTATTATTTGAGCTACAACCTCGACAATCTTCACCTTGGCTCGAACCTGGGAGAGTGCAACCATCGAGCTGGAACTTTGGAGAACTTTAAGAGATCCAGTCTCCACTTGAGACCATCTATCATGTGCCTAGTCTCCACCTGAGACTATGTCACACACACGACTTAATGTGCCTAGCCTCCACCTGAAACAATATCACGCATACGATGAGTCAATAATATCCCCACATCAACCCAATATCTTTATCATGGGATCTAACACCACTTGTAGTGCCCAAGAATGCCCACAAGACCTAGATGCACCAATAATAAGATTCCACCACAAATTCAAGATCTCACAAACACAAGAACACAATGATATGCAGAGATAACCTATACTTCTTATTACTCAAGAAATACAAAGATACAAAGAGATCTATCTTTAATCTCTTGCTTACATTTGGTAGTACTTGGCATAAGATCCATCTTAAAGTTATTTCAGTTATGCACTACTAAAACCCTAGGATTTACATCTATATTTATAGTCCCAAGCAACCGTAAAAGATAAACATAAATACAACCCAATTGGATCTAAACCCGCTGCCCAATTTATGTTTAGCCGCCCGATGCAGTCGACTGTCCTCCTAGACGGTCGAATGCAATACAACTTCGTGAATCCAGAGAGTTTGTGCAATCGACTGCCAATGCCCATCGATCGACAGCCCCTGTGCACAGTGGACTACCCTGTTTCTCTGTTTGCTGCACTTACTGCTACTTCTTCATGTCTTATCTTTCGCCAAATTCAACCTTGTGCATGTGTGTTTGAGTCAACAGATCCTAACAATCTCCTAAACACTTGTATCTATTTCTTGCATTATCTCTGCCAGACTCCCACACCTCGTGAAAGACCGAGTACCCTTCACTTACTTGTATTACCCAATAACGCCCACAAGACCTAGATGCACCAATAACTAGATTCCACCACAAACAAGATCACACAAACACATGAACACAATGATATGCATAGATAACCTATACTTCCAATTACTCAAGAAATACTAAGATACAAAGAGATCTATCTCTAATATCTCTCTCACATTTGGTAGTACTCGGCATAAGATCCCTTTTGAAGTTGTTTCAATTGTGCATTACTTAAACCCTAGGATTTATATCTATATTTATAGCCTCAAAGTTAACCCTAAAAGATAAACACAAATACAACCTAGTTGGATCCAAACCCGCAACCCAATTTATGTT
Source organism: Hemerocallis citrina (assembly GCA_017893485.1). Taxonomy (NCBI): domain Eukaryota; kingdom Viridiplantae; phylum Streptophyta; class Magnoliopsida; order Asparagales; family Asphodelaceae; genus Hemerocallis; species Hemerocallis citrina. Next base: position 96,492,880 of record CM030361.1, read on the forward strand.
CAACCGCCCGATGCAGTTGATGTGCTCCTTGACGGTCGATTGCAATACAACTTTGACAATCTAAAGAGTTTGCGTAGTCGACTGCGCAATGGATAGTCAACTTCCAATGCCTATCGGTCGATTGCCCTTGCACACGACTGAGTGCCCTGCTTCTCGATTTGCTGCTTTTGTGTAACCCCTGTTTCCGTTAATACGTATTTTTTTCAAGTATTTCCTTGTATTTTAAATCCTTAGTATCTTATAACTATTCTTTCTTAATTAGGTTGTATTATTCAAAGTATTTTATAAAACCCAACCCAATTGTTTATTATAAGCCCAATTTCTTATTTTTATTTTATTATTTATTAATCTAAGCCCAATTGTTATTATAAGCCCAATACCCTAATTTATTTATTTAATTGTTGTGAAGCCCAAATATAAAGCCCAATTGTTTTAAGCCCAAATCCAAACCCAGTACTCATATATATTTCTATAGACTCAATCCTATGTGATCGTATTTAACCCCCCCCCCCCCCCCCCCCATTTCTCTCACGTTCTCAACTGCCTACAACCCCTCACATTCCCACTCTTTACATTCTGTAACCCCATAACCCCCTACTCTCTCATAAGTAACCATTATTGTATTATATGTATTATATTATATAATTATTTTATATAAATACCCCACTCTCTGTTCTTTCTCTCTCCCGCACTCTCTATCCCCCTTCCTCCAAAAACCAAATAGAACCCCTGAACCCATTCCTTTCTTCCTCCCTCAAGCTCACCCGCCCTCATCACCCTCCACTTCACCTGAGCTCGAGCACCGCCGCTTCGTAACCCCCCTCTCCTCGTCGCCTCATCGCCTTCCGCCCTCCTCATCCTCTCGCTCTCTCTCCGTGCACCTTCGCACCACCACCATCGTCTTCCACCTCCCGCTCTCCCTTCTGCTCATCTCTCACTGCACCCCCTCACCCCTGTTGACCCCTCCGCCTTGCTCCGCCATCATCCACTTCCTCGCCATTGCCACCCCGAGCTTCTGCCATTCCGTCGAACACCCCGTCAACCCTCCATCGTCGAGCCTCCTCGACCGCCGCCTGCCCTTGTCACCTTCTTCCCTCGCCCTCAGCCGCCACCCTGTGCACACCTTCTCCTTCCTCCCGCTCCCTTTCTAAGAACCCATCCCCCGTTCTTCTCGGCGATCCCCCGGTGGCCTCACGACATAGTGCGCTTCCCGCCTGTGTTCCTCCACCGTCGCTCCACCCTGAGCATGCCCCTCTATGTCCTCCTGTGCGACACCAGATAGCAGCCACGACCGCCAGCCGTGATGCTCGCCCCAGTCGCTCAGCCCAGCCGCGACACAGCATCCCTGTGCCGCTAACAGCGAACAGCGAGATGCCATCGAGTTCCCTATCGAAGCTCCACCCTCCGAACACCCACAATCGTGCCGCCATCCCTGTTTGCCGTCAGCCGTCGCTGGTCTGCCTGCCACCGTCGCCCCTCACTCGCCGAGCACTTCCCTCCCAGGCTACCGTGGCTTGCAGTTGTGCATGTGCAGGTGATCATGGGTTTGATTATGGCCTTGGATCATGACCGTCCGATCGTCGATCACCTTGATCTCATCTGATCTTGATATCTTCGATCTGATTCATCCTATCTGATGTGATCATGATCATCATCATGCTTGACTGGATGTGGTTCGTCGATCACCTCTTTATCATACGATTAGATCCTAGCCATCCGATCTCTTCTTGATCGTCACGATCATGATGATCATCAATTTCCCTTGATCGCAGCCATTCGATCGATCGATCTTGATCTTCATCATTATCTTCATCATCAGGAAGATCTGGCCGTCCGATCTGATCTAATCATCTTGATCTTGATCTTCAACGTCAGCCGTCCGATTGTGTTCGTGATCTCGATCGTCTTCATCTTGTTTGTGACCGTATGTCCGTGATTGGTTCGTATGTTCGTTGAGTTTGTTGGCCGGAAATCTGTTTTTGTTATTCTTGCTTGGTGTCGTTTTCGTCATTGTCTATCAGGCAAGTATCCTCTTGTACAAATTGTTTGTTCTCTTACAAGCTTCTTTGAAAAATACCACAAGTATATTCTTTGACTTTAATTCGTATTCTTCGGTCGAATTGAAATATGTTGCTATACATAACCTGTTGATCCCATATTCGTACATGATCACGAATACTTTGTTGACATATGCATTACATGAACACAATTGATACATACATATGTACTCTTAGGATTATACATGATTATGTGCATAATTGTTTTACCCGTAATAGTAGTTTAAATATGATATCTTGTTATTGTTGATTAAAATTAACAAAAGTAACAAGCCGGGGTATAAGGGTAAAGATCTAGTAGTGGGCAATATAGAAGAGCGTACTCGGACGGAAGCTCGTGGTTTCTCGATGCAAGTTGCAAGTTTACAAGTTGCAAGTTTGCGCACTACAAGTTTACATGTTTCACGCTACAAGTTTACACTCTACATGTTCCACGTTACAAGTTTGCACGTATCTCGAACAAGATACAATTGACATATTTTTTCCGAGTACGTGACCTATAAAATTCATCACTAGGACTAAACGTAACTGGTTGTATGTAGAAACCATGTAGTAAAAGAATGGATGCATGAAGTGCTACCTAGATAGAATTAATAAAAGACATAAGATTAATACGTACACTTGCATGATCCAATTACATGTTACATGTTCATATTGACTTGTTTACTTGTTCACATGCCACTTGTTTCATGATGTCATGTTCATGATTCTGTTTACATGTTGTATTTCTCCTATTACATGATTCTTGTTTCCTTGCTCTTTTTCCTGCTTCTTATTTCGTTTTTGTACTTGTCCCGTTAGCTTGTACCACTTGCGGCCCGTGACTTGCATTAACGGGTATTTTCTTATTTCTTCTTTTGTATTAATGTACTTGCAGGCCCGAATGGAGAATTACCCGAAGGTGTTGCTGATCAAGTGTTTTAGTCTTGTTAATTATCATGCTATCTTTAATTCATGTCTTTTTTTTCATGCTACTCCTTATTGTATTCCGAACATGTTTGACCCGTAACTATATTTTTATTCCAGCTGTTGGTTATGTTATAGACTATGTCATAACTTTTGTTATCATATTTTGATTTTACATGCCTTTGTGGTTTGTTTTGCTATTTTGATTTTATCTGTACAGCTTATGAATGGTGTATTCGCATCATTCGCTGGGCCTCAGTCACGGACTCGTATTCCCGTATTTTGGGAAGCGGGGCATGACATTTTGTTGTTGTTTCTTTGTGTGTTATCTTTCTCCAACTTCAACCTTGTGCTTGTGTGTTTGAGTCAATAGATCCTAACAATCTTTCACTTGGATCAAATACACAATCTCAAAAATACTTGTATCTTTTCCTCGCATTATCTCTGCCAACCTCCCACTCCTCATGAAAAACTGAGTACCCCTCACTCACATGAAGATTATCCCCCCTCCAAACCACGTGGAGGGACCAACACCCTTCATAGACTCATGAAGAACACAACCCACCATCTTTCTTATAGGGCACGAATAATGGAGAAACACTTTTCCCTTTCCACCGTGTCCGATTCCGTGTCACAAGACTCCCCAATTCACAGAATCTCTGTTAACTCTGGACAAGGTTCAAAACCTCAAGGCCAAAACACCCTATGTACTCAAAGCTGTCGTGGATGACACATTCATAATATCCGTAGACTGTAAAATACCACTCACAGCCTCAATGTGCCCAACTTGGCCATACTTATAGACATCACTCCGCATATCGATACTAATGCTCTCAACATTTGCCATATCACAAAGAACCCTCACCGCAACAAACTCTTGCTCTCTTTTAAGATCATTCCTCACCATGGTCATCCACTCCCACTAAATGTGCAACCTCTGCATCCACCCTACAACTCTTAGATCTCAGCTGTACCCCACACAGCCTATGCCTTGATTCTGGCTGAGAGTCAACTACATTAGAAGGACACACCTGGTATCATCTCGTAAATACATCAATCCCTCATGCTTTCCTCTTTTGATACTTTTGAACCTGCATTCATACACCACTCTCCATTACCAATTGTAATTGACAAACCTCTTCGTCTAGCCTTTCTGTCGAGATAAGATTTTCTCTCAAGTTTGAGATATGCCTTGTCTTCCACAAGATAATCTCTTCCTATCTCTGACTTTCTCGCGAACAGTTTTAGTTCCAATCACATGGTACCGCTAACCATTACCCATGATCATATCTCTGAAAGAACCATCTCAGCAGTCCTCAAACACCTCCCACATCGAAGTGCAATGAGAAGATGCACCTGAATGAATACACTAATCTCGCGTGTCCAATTCCACTATAGCTGACAAACATAACTCTTCAAGGTTTGTTTCCTTGGCCACCACTTGACTTGCTTTGATTGTTCTTGCTTATTCTTCTTGAGATCCTTATAGCTGCACATCATATGACCCAGATTATGACAATACCAATACTCAGGACCATCACCATCGTCATTGTCTTCAGACCCACTATCAAACTTACTTCTCTGATCCTTTCTTCTTCGACTTCCCTGAGATCTCCCCTGCTTCTTAGCTGAATGTGCGAAATTGCTAGAAGATGATGAAAAATCTTTTTTTTTTCTTTTCACCTCCTCGTTCATGATGTTGCTCAGAACATCCTGTAGAGTCATTGAATCTGTCATAGTCTTTATAATAATCTGTTCTACCGTACCATAACTGTATGATATAGTAGATAGAAGTAACAATGACTGCCATCTTTCTGAAAACTTCAATTCTGCAGCTTCCATCTGGTTGTATGCGATACAATAATTATTCACATGTTCCGCTACTGTATGACATACAACCAGATGGAAGATGGCCTTATTTCTCCCAAATTCATGTTAACCAATTCCTTCAAGTGAAGAATTTGATTCGATATAACCATGAGAATCTCCATAGCTCCTTCATGGCCTTTGCCTTTGAGATATGAAATAATGCTTTCCTACTCATTGCTAACTGAATCTGCGCAAGCGCCTTCTGATCCAAATGATTCAATGCCGCCAAGATCTTCGTATCCTTGTCTGCACCTTCCAGCTTCTCATTAAACATTGACCATCAAGATCTTTCAGATGGAGATATGCAATCATCTAGATCTTCCACATTGTGAAATCACTTCCATTGAGTCTCTTGACTTTCGACTTGTTATCGGCCATCACAAAACCCTAAGCTCCGATACCATTTGTTAAGACTAAAGGCCCATTAACTTTGTGTAACTCCCTGATCGGTCTATACGTATCATATTTTTATTTTGGTTATCTACCGTATTTTACTTCTCTTAGACTCATTTGCATGCATTGTATTTTCTTTATTTAATTGTTAATTCATATGGAGACCCAAATTCTCAGCCCATTCTATGAGCCCATTATAAATTATTGCTTGTGTTTTACTTTCAACCCAAAACCCAAACCCGCAACCCATTACCTTAACCCACACCCGAACCACAAAGAAAACCCTACCGAAACCCAATCCTAATATCCACTAACTGCATATCTAAACCCACTAATCCCAGCCCCACTTCTCCTCCTACTTACTACCGTCATACCCAATCTACTTAATCACCCCCAATCACCATTAACCCTAATCTTCGTCTCCAAATCCAAACATCCACAATCATCAACCCTACTATCGTCATCATCCCGACCTCTCTCATCCATTAAAACCCATTAGCCTCCAACTCCATAGCCACCACCTCATCACAATCACTGCCTCCTTGTTGCCATCATCTTCATCACCACTGCAATCCACCTCCATCCTGAAATTCCACTTCTTTGCTAACTTCACCCGTAGCCACCTCCAAGCCGGCCTCGACCACCTTACTGCCATCAAACTGGACAGCCACCTCTTCCTCCTACCTGAACTCCATACAACTCGACGTCCACATCATCTCCACCCGACCACTCCATCTTGCTGCTACCACTCCTTGCTGCCCTCAATCATGACACCTACTCCATCTTCTCCTTCAATCGATCAACTTGTTGCTGTCATCGCCACCATCGTGCTGCCGTTGTTGCTGTTGTGCCACCGCTTGTTGCCATCATTGCTTCGTCTTCTCCCCTGTTGTAATCTTCGTAAGAGGCAGTTGTTTTATTGAAATCCTAGAAAGTTGTCACTTTTCTTTGTTGTTTTACTCTATTGAATTATTATGTCGAAACCCAATTCGTATTCTCTTTCGTGTCATATGAATTTACTAAACTCTTGAACCATTGATATGTTTTCCTGTCGGTTACCTCTTATTTTGATGTTCGTAGAGGTCCCTATAAAACCTTGCATGCACGATTATAATCACCAAGTTACACGAATACTATGCTATTAAATTATTTTAGAAAATATTGATGTTGATTGGTACTTTTATCGCATGTTAGAATTTTTAACTTAACGTTATGAATCATGATTCCCTTAGACATTTACTTGATATAATTTCCATTCGAGTACTGAATATAAACATGAATGCACTTCTGACTATAATCCTATTTTTGTGAATCGTGGTTTTAAAACAAAGTAATAGATTTTCTGTCATGTCTGTCTTGTTTTGTGTAGAGATTTGGACCTAGTCCCAGTAACCAAAATGAGATTTCTACAGGTGTATTTTGTATCCCTTTGATTGTAGAATCCAGATCATCTTTCGGATTTTTAAATGAACTTATAGGTTGTGAGATATTAAAATTTTAGTGCGGTAACGTCTAATTTCTAGATTTTCTGTTGAGATGTATCGTCCCTGCAAACTGCATGAAATAACAATTATTGATGGAATTCTGATATGAAATAGACCTAAAAATTAATAGACATTGTTAGAAATTAGATTCTAAATTTTGGAAGATTTATTAATGACTTTTAGTGGAGTTATAGACATGAAAATTTTAACACTATATTGCTACCTGAACATTATACCTCTAAAGAACTAACTAATAGGCATAAATACTGACCTTAGAATGTGTCGAGTGAGTAAGCGTTGGATTTGTATGAGAGTTTACTTTCTAGAAACCCTGGCAGAATCAATTTTTCTTTCTTGTAGCTGTGGAAAAGTGAGTTTTACTGTTGTCATGTATTGCTGTCCAAAATTATATTTTATGTTCTTGAACTATATGTATATTGTTATTTATGCTTAATGAATTGTACTAATATAGTTGATTGATAGAACAGTACCATATCATGCATTTGCACCTATTATTCAAAACCTTCTTGATTACCATCTTGTCTTTATATCATGTATCACATCAATTCTTAATACTTGTCCTGATTACCGTCATATTTATGTCGTAACATGCATCGTTATCATAGTTATTGTTATTATTTTGGATGGCAGAACTAGGTGCCCCATCAAAGAAATAGGCGGGGGCCACCTCTAGAATCCAATGTCCAAAGTAGTGACATGATAAAAGATTGAAAAGCCGGCGTAATAAAGGGTACAACAATATATGAGAGTGTACTCGTATTATTGTTATCGATCATTGTTCATCGTATTGTTTATCGTTATTGGAAGGCCATTATCGTCATTGTTATTGAATGACCCGAGTACATAATCCTATAGACTTCACTAGTTCTGTTCAAATGTTCAATTGATTGTTATGCACCCGAATTTGTGGTATGTGACACATGATTGCATGCATTAGATATGTTAATAAAAGACTGATAGACTTAAGATTGACACTGAGCGTCGACTTGCATTATTGATTATCGACCATTGATCCTATCATCGAATATTTATTGACCTCGATTGATTCTACCTCACAATTATGTTTTCTTTATCTTATAGTCATTACTTGTATTGTACATGATCATACAATCCCAATATTTGTATTGCTTTTCCTTGCTTTCTTCTATATTGTATTTTACTGCTTGTTACTACTTGTTGTCTGAAACCTTCTCTAACGGACCCCCCCCCCCCCACCCCACACACACACACCCCCCTCAGATGATGTACAGATGGTGAAATACCAGAGGGACTCAGTGAGCAGACCTTCAAGCCGACCGCGATGGGATTGTTATATTATCTTATTTCATTCTAGTTGCTATTTTATCTAGTTAGTCATAGCAAACTGGTTATCATTTTATATTCATTTCAATACATTGTATTCTCGAGCATTTTGACCCGAGGTTTAGGTATTTCTAGATGATGGTTATTTTAGAAGAATATTTTATTCCATTTCTTGTTCATGTGATTATTTTATTACCTGCGTGGATGTGTTTTTTTAAAATACAAATTGAGATTATATCTGTATAGCTTTTGAATGATGTGAGTTGGAATACTTATATCATTCGCTGGATCTTATGTGCGTGCCCATAATTCCGTATTTTGGGAAGTAGGTCATGACACTTTGGCCCACATAACCCAGATGGATATATGATAAATATTCATTGCCCTATGTAACCTAAAAGAGATAATCCCTGTTGGAGTCTAGGGTCTAATCTAATTTAACTATCTATACATCTAATTGATTTTCTAATGTGGAAGTATGATTTGAGCCACAACCTCAACATTGTATTGGCCTCCTTTGAGAGGCAAGAGAGAGTACTTCATTGTAAAAAGCAATAGAGAGAGTTCACCATTGTAAACTACATATTATCATCTAGTGAGGCTTGAGAGATAGATATGTTCATGGTGAGAGTATTGTTTCTCTTGTATCTTCTCTAGTTGAATAATATTTTTCTTATTTCTCTCCCGGATTTGGTGTAGCCAAATTGGGAAAAATATTGTGTGCTTTGTTTGTTTGATTTGATCTACTTGTTGATTATTCATTGGATCGGTTGTCGCTAAACTCAACAACGAATTCCTAACAGGTTATCTTTCTAGGTGTGTCCCCCAGTCCAGTACACACCGATGGGATCCAACATTGCCTAATTATCTACATGTTCCATCCACCACATTGACTGCTTCTTATGCGTGGTTGACCGACATGGAAATGCTTCAAGCTCCAAACCTGTAGTATCACCATTGGCCCCATCATCTGTATTGCATTCAATGCTCCTTCAGACAAACTCCTATACAAGGATGCTAATGCGACACTATCCCAACTATACCGGCTAGTGCAGCTAAGATCAGCTTGTAGGTACATCAGATGTAAGGTATCACTAGTGGAGTTCGGAAAGACAACACCTTCAAATAGGGTCAGCAGGTAGGTCCATGTGTAGCACCGAACCTGAAAATCTGAGGAATCGTCGTCAAGAATCCATCGAACATTGACTTAAGCCAGGAGAGTCTGATAGGTTGACTAACAAAAGTACACTTGGCTCAACACTAAGGAAATCTCTAACAAGCTGCTCCCTGTCAAACCCCATACTACCAGTCACCACCATCTCATAAATCGGAAGTTCTGATATGATCGCAATATCGTGAAATGTGGAGGTCATCTCTCCTACAGGTAGATAGAACGTGTCTCCGGCTACCATCTCTCAAGAAGAGCTGTAAATAGAGCATAGTCTAGTTTCATCGACCCCATCAATCCTACTACATAGAAACCAGCGTCGACTAACAAGCCATGTGTACAGGGGTGCCTTGGCAACGTCGTGTGCTTACAGAAAGTGCACTTCTTTGATGGAGCGCTCCACACGGACTGGGATCAGTGATTCTGTTGCAGCATCAACATTGTAGGGTCTCTCGAACCTGGACTAACATCGGTAGGCGAAGATGACTGACCAACAACCTATATAAACATGAAAGATTTGTTTTATTAGCTGTAACATTATAAATAAAAATTCAAACTGTGCTAAGGAATTATATACAACTTACATGTGCAGTTGTTTGTCTGCGTCCTCCACTACCACTAGTAGAAGGCTCGGTGGAACTACTCAGGAGTCGTCCACCGTGCGTTCATGGTCCCTGTCCTAGGCCACTTGTACCAGCTTCATTCGTCTCGGCCTGCATAAATAAATAACTTTTTTTAAATGCATAAGAATAAATATATACTTTAAATATCAAAAGCATACTACTTACATGTGGCATACTAGTACTATCCAAAGGTCCTGCACTACCATGTGTTCGTTCCATTAGTGTGATGATGAATTTGCAAAGTAATATTGAAAATATTAGTCGATTAATGAATATACAAATAAGATGGTATAAATAGTCTCACACATTTCGAAGTTCCAAGCTCAATTTCAATGGAGTGTAATTCATTGTCTTCGTTCAATACTTCAAAATGAGAATGAAACAAATGAAATACTAACAAATAAGTTAAAAAAAATGAAATGGAGACTCAAAGTTACGAAACAACATTTATGAACTAATTCAACTTGTAGAACTGAGTTTTGACTCACGGTTTGCAAGATATGATCAACTATCACTTTCAACTAATAAATGAAACCGATACTCCGATACTTGAGAAAAACTCAAGTTTATATCCCACCCATTTCTTGATTGGTAATGAGATAATTAACAAAATAAATAGTCTCACCAATTTTCTATGTGTCAAGCTCAATTTTGATGAAGTATAATTCTTTGTCTTCGCTCGATACTTCAAAGTGAGAGTGAAACAAGTGAAATCTTAACAAATGAGTTCCAAAAAATACAAAACTTTGCTCAAATTTAGGAACCATAATTTATGAGCTAATCTAACTTGTAAAACTGAGTTTTGACTCACGGTTTACTAGATATGACTGTCACGCCCCGCTTCCCAAAAATACAGAATACGAGCGCGTGACGAAGCCCAGCGAATGATTTTCATCATTCATAAGTTGTAGGATCGACTCAGCATCATAACAAGAAATATAACAAGATATGCACAACCATGCATGCATGAATAATTTATTAATCAACAGAACAATTGAAACAAAATATTAATATCCCAAATAGTTTTTAAATCTGGATTAAAAGATAAAACTCGGGACCATAAGCCCGTAACAAGATTCAAGTAGCAAAAGAAATAAATAACTCAAAAACAAAATATTTAAAGCAAGTCTCTTCTCCAAGCGAAGCCTAGAACGTCTGTTCACCAATTCCAGCAGGCAATTCGTCTCCAAAGTCTGTATATATTAATATAAAAAGAAAAAAAATTGAAAAAACAAGACAAACGCTCTTAGTGCAAGTTAGGACTGCAAGTAGTACAAGTAAGGGTATGAAAACAAGTGCAAGAAATATGGAATAAGATTTGGAATCAAGAATGTATAACATAATAAAATAGGGATCCAACAAGTAGTAGGATTCAAGAAACTAGATAGCAAGAAAGACAACTTAAGTGACAAGATTGGGTTACAAGTACTAGTAGTGGAATAAGTAACAAGTGAACATGTAGTTGTATTAAGTATCAAGTAATAAGTATCACGTACAAGTGTCAAGTAACAAGTCTCAAGTCTCAAGTAATAAGTCTCAAGTAACAAGCCTCAAGTAGGGTATCAAGTGTGTACAAGTGACAAGTTAATCTTAAGTCTAATGTTTAATTCTATCTAGGTAGCACTTCATGCATCCATATTTTTACTATATGGTTGCTGCATACAATCAATTACATTTAGGCCTAGTGGAGGAGTTTATAGGGTAGTGTACTCAGGTATCCAGTATCAAGTAAGCCATGCTCATGAATCGAGTAATCATATAACTAGTTCATGTGTCAAGTCATAATAAGATAAGTCACGAATCAAATATATACTAGTTCATGAATCAAATAATATACTAGTTCATGAATCGAATAATAATATACTAGTTCATGAATCAAATAATATACTAGTTCATGAATCAAATAATATACTAGTTCATGAATCGGATAACAATATAAACAATATAACTAGTTCATGAAGCATGTATCAAGTGGAAAACACGGGTCCCCTTCCGAGTACACTTACCTATACTGTCCACTACTATGATCTTTTCCTTAAATCTCGGTTTATTATTTATTATTATCACCAAACAAGCATGAAAGTGTGCGAAACAGGTCAAGTATATATGATCAAGAACATGGAACAAGTTTGTGATAATTATAAAGCATATTCGAGGGTCAACACAAATCAAGATTATCAAGAACTACGAGAATTGCAATTCCGGACAGCATGACGTTGCTGTACCAAAATTGCGATTCCCGTTACTACAAGATAACAAATGTGGATCCGTCAGAAGTCCTAGAAACTAGACTTCTGCCTGGTTCCAACGCATATAATTAAGGTACATAAAAGTTGTAGCAATTGATATCAAAACAGTAAATTATACAGCATTTGTGTTCAGCCAGAATTTGTAAAACTGAGTTTATACATGTGAAACAGGTGTGAAACTTCATTAATTAATTCTAAGAAAATTAGGAAATGTTCTCTAGGGTGTCCAGTATCAGCATGAAAAATTTCAATTCATTTACTTACTGGTAGCATAGTTAAAATAATTGTAGACCAAAGTGGTGAAGCAGTTTTTATGAATCTGCGATTACCGACACAACAGCAGTAAAACTGCGATATCTCCTAAACCGTAACTCGGAATTCGAAAATTCTGGAAGTTATTGGCAACTAGACACTTGGAGCTACATTTCATATTCAGAACTTAAGTTCAGATTCTGGTTTTATCAGGGTCGAAATAGCAAGCCAAGACAGGACAGAAACCAAATAAGACACTTTTTGCATGAAATGTATCAAAATTATACTAGTTGTGAACAAGTGTATCAACGAAGGGTTGTGACTCTTAGATCTTGTAATAGATAAGGCAAAATATGAGATCATCAACGATAAACAAAGAGGAGTCACATTTACAACCTACTTGCAGTATTTTCAAGAAAAAGTTTGTACTAGAAAACAAAATATACAAGGAGATACTTGCCTTGGGGTGTAGACGATGAATCCGACGAAAGAATAACGGGAACGGATCCCGACACGGACACAACGAACGGATCGAACGAACACACGAACCAATCACGAACACAAACCAATGAATGGATCACGATGACGATCAAGATCAAGATGATCAAACAACGATCGGGCAGATCGGCACGGATGAGATCAAGATCAAGATCAACATGATCGAACGATCCAGATCAAGGTGATGATGAAGTTGATGATGATCGCGATCGAACGGCCAAGATCACCCCGATGGTGATGATCAAGATGATGAAGTAGATCCGACGGTTAAGATCCAACGATGAAGATCAAGGATCGATCGGACGACTCACAATCAAAGCCATGATCAATAACTCCATGATCACAGCAACTCAGTGTTCGGCTTGGCATGATGGCGCTGTTGTGACTGGTGGCGATTGCGGCGCGACAGCGGCCATGGGACGACCAGGCTGCAAACGGGCAGAGACGCAGCAGGGGTGCCGGCTGGCTAGCTTCGTTGCGGTGTGTCGACAGAGGGACACAACACCGGGGGGTGCGCTATGGTCGACGCAGGGAGGCAGGCGACAGGGGGGTCACGACTGGCGGGGCGGGGCGGCACTGTCGCCGCTGAAGGCGAGGGGGACTGGGTACTGCCACCGCGGTGGCACTGCACTGGTTGCGGCAAAGAACAGGGAGAGGCAGGGGTGTCACTGGGGTCATGACGATGATGCCGCTGCAGTCGCGCCGGAGGGAGAGGGTGCAGATGGAGGAGAAGGGGAGGTCGCGGTGATCAGCCGCGGAGAGGAGGATGGGGGACTGTGGTGCAGTCGTGGCGAGGGGGAGAGGCACTCGGAGCCATGGCGAGGAGGATGATAGTGGGAGCAAGGGTTGCACGAGGGGTATGGTGAGGGCAGGAAGATGAAGAGGTGTAAGGGCGGCTGTTGGGTTTAGAAGATGAACAGGGTTAGAGATAGTAATGGGTTTGGGTAGAATTGGGTTTTAAATAAATGGGTAATGGGTTTGGGTGTTTAGGTGGATATTTAAACATGGTATAGAAATGGGTTTTGGGTTTATAAAAACCAATAGGAATAGGATTTAGTCAAATAGGTATTTGGGTTTAAAAATACAATAGAAAAATAAAATAGCCAATAAAATGTAGGATTATATATCAAGATATATATTTTACTACAATATGAAAATTATTTGAAATCACTACAAATACAAAAAATCAATAGAAATAGATTTTTAAATCAACGATCAAGATAATAATATTAACAACAACAATAATAATTTTGATATACATATCAAAATGAGATTTGAGATAAACAAGTTTATTAAAATCCAAATAGTAATAAAATAAGATACGAATAGCCGATCACATAGAAAATAAACATTAGAGTTAGAATATACAATTATTCTAAGAAAATACAATTTTTGGTTTGAAAAGATTTTAATAGAAGACCCAAATCGAGTTTAAAATAATAACGAATTCATAAATAATCAAAATACGAAAAATATTCTGAAAATATGTATTTAGGGAAACAGGGGTTACAATGACCCTGTATCACTTTTAACTACTAAAGGAAACTGATACACCATAAACGATATTTTGATGGAGTATAATTCTCTATCTTAGCTCGATACATCACTTTTAGCTTAAAATCACAAATGACCAAGTGTAAAGCCAGATTTTTGATCATTTAAGTCTCCTTCAAAAATACATTATATATAAAGAAAATTTCAAAAATTATAAAACTTGATAGGATTGAAGTTTGGTATATTGGTAACAATACCTTAGCTTAAATCTCATTAATCTATATTTAAAACGCATAATAAACGAATTTTACTATGGATAATAAAATTATAATTTTGGGTTTTATGAATACCGATATGAAACTCAATGGTGGAGATGACAACGTAAATGATGTCGGAGATGATTGGGAGTGATGCTGGAGATGATGTGCAACTTCGGATTAGGGTTTTGATTTGGAAAGTGAGGTGAAAATAAGGGAAATCTCTATATTAGGGTTTTAAAATTGAAGAGAATTGAGAGGAATTGCAACCACAAAGGACTTTGATGGAGTTGGAGAAGTCGGAGGAATGAGAAGAGACTTGGCGAAGGTGAAGGAATCAGAGTAGATGGAGGAATTTGGGATCCAAGGTTTTGAAATTTGCGTTTTGGAGTTGGAGGATAGAGTTGGAGAGATGAAATGAAGGGGAGAGAGATGAAACCCAATACTTAACAAGTGGGTCCCTCTTTATGCTACAATTACCAATTGCAGCAACAATATAATCGAGGCCGCAGTTGGGAACTATGGCCTCTGTGCAACATATTTTGGCCTAGTATTTTTCTAAGTATCCTACTCTATCTCCAACAAGTGGCTCTCTGTGTCTCAATGTTTTGAGAAACAATCACTATTCTCAACCGCGAAAACAATTTGCACTGTCTTATTTGTCACCTAAATTTTACAAAGTTTTGAGATATGGTCGCTATTTCCAACTGTGATAACGATTTACACTATTGCCGCAGATGGGAACTGCGACAAGCTCTAAAAGGTTAATGAGAAGGCACAGTTGGGAATTACAGTTTCAATAGAGCTGTTGCAGCAGTTTTCAGCTGTTATTATAGCTGACGTGGCAATGAGTGGCTCATCCAGTGAATTAGTTGGCAAGTAGCTTAGTTTGAAACATAGTTTGGAAAAGTGGCTTAGTTTAGGAAATAATTCCTAGATCTGCATCCGGACGAAAAAAGAGAAATCGTACTTAGATTGAAGAGACGGAGAGGGAAGAAGAAGGTTGGGGGAGGAAGGGGAGGTGGCTAATGCTTCCCCCAACCTCAGTCTGAATTTTTTTTTAATTTTTTTTTAATTTTAATCGTAGTTGGAGCCTAAGAGAGAATCTCCACATTCCTTCCCACCAACATGACAAGAATATTAATTGTAAACATGTTTTCTTTTCAACCACAAGAGACAGTTTCCTATAACCAACCTAATTCATGAAACCAAACCTACTATCTGAACTAGTACTTTTCTAGTACCAGTACGGGAAAAACCTGTACCCCAAACAAGTTTCTATCACCTATGTCTACCTTAATATCCCGTTCCTGTATGGGAGCGGAAGTGAGAAAAGCAGGTTTGGTTTGAGCTGAGAATCTGTTGGGTAAAGTACTTACATTGACCACGACTCGCTCAAGGGTGGAGCTATGTAAGGTCCCGGGCCCCTCCAAAATTTTGAAAATTCCCCTAAAATTATTGAAAATTTTGAAAGAAAAAACCCCCTTAAGTATATTAAGTTTTGTGATTTGGCTCCCATAAAAACCATAAACAATCCAATATTAACCCATACTTGCTCAAGGTATAGCTCATTCAACAATTACAGGTGCTCAATAGAACACTCTACCTTCAAATCCAACATTTGAAAAAGCTCTTCTATGTTTTTCTTTTCTTCTGATGATAGCCCATCGCCGAAAATGAGCCGGATTTGAACTCCATACATCTTTTTTGTTCTTGAAATAAAGATGGCATGAGAAGTGCCATCGAGCTCATATATAAATACCTCAAATAGTTACATCCAAAATACAATAGATATCGAAATAACTAAAAGTGACATAATCTCAAAATACAATAGGATTCAGGAATAACAAAAGAGCCCTAGATCGGCAACAAAAATCGGCCGACAATCCTAAAGAAACTCACAAGCCTACCACCACAGGGCTGAAGATCGATTAGAGGTTGACATTGCCAGAAGGCACGTCCTCTACCGGAAATAAAGGCCCCAGACACACATTCTTTCCAGCACCCGGTAAGGAGATCCAAGAAGAAGTGAAAGCAAATATTTTATAAATCAGTTGCACAAAGTTACAAGGGTGATTTCTAAAACATAAATCATTTCTATCTAGCCAAATGACCCTTAATGACGCAGCAACAACAGAATCCCACTCCTTCCATCTCACCCGAGCAATCTCACAGTCTCTAAATTCTCCCCAAAGATGAAAAGCTTGTTGAGGAAAACTATAAGTACCAAATCCTAACAGAAGGAAATCCCAAATTCGTCTACTATGAACACATTCTAAAAAAAGGTAGGTGATAGATTCTAATCTGAAACCACATCTAGAACAAGAAAACATTGAGACCAATCATTTCTTAAACAGATTCTCCCTAGTTAAAATCACATCTTTGAGTACGAGCCACATGAAGGCCTGAACCTTATGCGGAGCACATGCGTTCGAAATTATTTTATTCTCTGCACTTCTCATCCCCCCATCACAGAGTGAGATATACAAGGAGTTGACAGAGAATTGACCATTGGCAGCCAGTCGGCAACCCCTCTCGTCCTGATAGTTAACATCTAATCTCGTCCGCCCCTCTAGGAACGAGGACAAAGGTACACAACTATTATGATGATTAACCTCACCGAGAGCAGACAATCTAATGCTCCAAGAAGACCTGACCCAGTAATCAGCAACTAAGGCATGCTTGTTGATGGCAAACTCGAAAATCTCGAAAAAAATTGAAGCCAAAGTATGGGGTCCAACCCAAGTATCTAACCAGAATCTGGTATTATTGTCATTCCCCACCCTACAAGGTGAGTTGGAATGAATAAGGTCTCCCAATTTCTCATTTCCTTTCCAAACCGGTGAAATACTG
Source organism: Hemerocallis citrina (assembly GCA_017893485.1). Taxonomy (NCBI): domain Eukaryota; kingdom Viridiplantae; phylum Streptophyta; class Magnoliopsida; order Asparagales; family Asphodelaceae; genus Hemerocallis; species Hemerocallis citrina. The sequence continues at coordinate 96,510,306 of CM030361.1, forward strand.
CGACGATGCTGACTCCCTCTGAATATGAACTTTCTACGACTATGGTAGCGAGCCCAAACGAAACCTTGGTCGGTGGTAATCGGGAATGAATTTCCCACCACCATTTGCATAGTAGGGCTCGATTCATCTCACGAAGGTTAAGAATTCCTAAACCACCAAACTTTTTTCTCCTGCAGACTATACTCCATTTAACCAATGGAAGACCTTTATCATCATCTATACTTTCCTTCCATAAGAAATCTCTACGAATTTTATCGATCTTGTTGATTACCCAAGAAGGAAATTCATATATCGACATCCAATAAATCGGCAGATTGGAGAGGACTATATTAATGAGGGTGATTCTTCCTCCCAGCGACATGTGTTTCTTCTTCTATCCGGGTAGGCGTTTCTCAATTCTCTCTATGAGAAAGTTCTAGTCACTACGTTTGAGCTTCCTGGGGCGCAGAGGGACTCCCAAATATTTGATGGGAAACTTTCCAACTTTACAATCTAGAACATGAGCCAGAAGAGCTGGTGCTACCTCGTCGCATCTGCCAACCCCAATGATATAGCTCTTCTTAAAATTAACTCTTAATTCACACCAAACCTCATAAAACAGTAAAATGCCCTTGTAAATGAGAACCTCATTAGTCTCATTTCTCCCAAAGAGGATCCGAATATGCTTTACTGGTACTGTACTACAACAATTGCATATTGAGGTTCAGAACAGTGAGAATGCAATAGAGGAAGTCTAGAAGGAGTACGATGCAAAAGTACCAGATCCCTCGTGATGATGATTAGTTGAAATAGAATCACATCAACAGCAACAACAAACATCGCAATCGTTGATTGATTCCATTCTCGATATAAGAGATTGGCTGCGCCTAACAAGCTGACCTCATCACCACCATTCACAGTCCACCAATCCCTCTCTGATATTTCTACTTCTACCCTCAACCCAAGGTTTACTCATCCATTATTGTTCCTCCACCATTATCATTATCATCACCATCCTCAGCTCTGTGAGTATATCCTCTGTTTCAGTAACCCCTTTTTTTTTTTTTAATTTTTTTTATCTTAAATTTTTGGTTGAAATTTTGGTGAAGAGTTTCTGGAGGCAGCGGCTTATCGATCGGTTGCTGGCCTTGTTGTTGTATTTCTTACAATGCGGGAATTGGTCGATAAACCTCTGCATCCAGCTCTCACTCTTTTCATTGAATTTAAACATGGAATTTATATCATAATATTATTAACTGAGGATATCAATATATTAGTACTGGATCTAATGATTTTATGATCAGATCCAGAAATAGTTTACTTTAAGATTGGTGGATGGAACATGATGTATGGTTAGATCCTAAGATCTACTCTTGAGGAGATTGTTGACTTGAATAGTAGTTGCTTTGGTTTCTAGGTGGGGAATAGAATTCATAACTTTATTTGGATTTGGAGCGTCTTTTAGAGCTACTTTGACATGATTTTCATTTGCTTATTAGTTAGAACTTTATAATTTTTATAATTTTTCTTCTTTTCTTTTCTTTTCTTTGATGTGTTCTGTACATGTAAGTTAACTACAATATGTTCTACTAAGAAGCATGTACATGATGCGAGATTAACATACAAACACATGGCACATGAGAATTTTTAAAGCATCGAGTCATATCTTACCTGTGAATTATATGTTAGAATTAATTTTTGCAGTTTTCCGGGCCAAATTCCGGAAAGCTCCGGCCACTGGCGGTGCCGGAAAATGAGTGGATTGCGATCCTCTCGTCGAGTACTATTCCGTGGTGTACTCATTTGCCAAAAACGAATTCCGTATGAATGAGAAATGTTGGTCCAAAGTTGGTTACTTCAAATGTACTAACTTGAAAACTTAGAGAAAATAGATAGTCCCATATCGAAAATTGGGAAAGATTTTTTCTAGTATATATACTAGAAAATTAGACTAAAGGGCGTGGCCCGGGGGTTACCACTAACGTGTAGTGGAGAGAGGACTTAGCCAAAATGACAAACAAACACACGCGCGCACCTGGCTGGGCCCCGGGCTCGGCTCTGGCTTAAATTTTTTCTTTTTTGCCCTAGACAATTTTTTTTTCCCCAGTGAACTGATGATGCTTTTCACATTCGGTAACTAATACCATTACTCTGTAACAGCAGAGTAATGGCTCGCCAGTATGAATCTGAACCACCACTCTGCAACAGTAGTGGACCATTACTCTGCTGTTACAGAGTAATGGGCCTTTGAAGAGTCTCAATTTTCTCCTATAAGGCTACTGAATCCTGTCTGCCAGGGACAGTCTAATTTTTGATAATCTGAACTTTACACTTTTTCTACTTCTCCTCTGTGTCAACTGAGAGTACATCATAACAACAGTTCGTTGAAATCTCCGAAGCAAGGGTGCTGCTCTTCAGAGAAGGTATACAGTTGTATCCTGGGAAGCAATTCGCCAGCCACCGTCACACTACGGGGCGAATTTTGCTTTAAGGAGAGAGATTTTGATCTCGACTCTGTATAAAGCTTTTGGTTTGCTATTTTTCTTTCCTGTATTTTTGTTATTCACAAATGCTGTTAGTAAATTTTCATATTTATAAAAACGAGTTCTAACAATCTTAAAGCAAAATTTTTCCTCACTGATTCTAACAGTTTTTTTTGTAAAGTTTGTTTACAGGTACTGTTATCAATTCGGAAACAACAACAACTAACAGTTCTGTTTCAACTGTTTCAGAGAAGAGAAGAACGTGGAGAACACACAAAATGATATTGCCAATGGGCTTATCAGTACCGAAACACCGGTGACCCAAAATATGACTACACAATCGGTTGCAGCACATTCGGTCGTACTGCCCACATACATAACCGTGTGAGAAAAATCGGAGAAGTTCAATGGAACTGGATTCAAGAAGTGGCAAGGGAAGATGCAGTTCTACCTGACCACCTTGAAACTGGACAGGTTTCTCACTGAATCTGCCCCGATGCTGGCACCGATGGATGCACACTCCGTTGCTGCGGTTGATGCGTGGACTCAGGGTGACTATCTCTGCAGGAACTACATCCTGAATGGCTTGGTAGACCCCCTATACAATGTCTACTGTGTCTTCAAGACGTTCAAACTCCTGTGGGGGTTTTTGGAAAAGAAGTACAAAATAGAAGAGCCGGGTCCAAGAAGTTTGTAGTCGGCAAATTTCTGGACTATAAGATAATTGACTCCAAAACTGTTGTGAGTCAAGTCCAAGAACTGCAGGTCATAATGCATGACATCGTTGCAGAGAACATGACGCTGTGCGAACTATTCCAGGCTGCAGCGTTCATCGAAAAGCTTTCACCGGGATGGAAAGACTTTAAGAACTACCTCAAACACAAGCGAAAGGAGATGTCTCTTGAAGACCTAATTGTCAGGTTGCAGATCGAAGAGGAGAATCGCAAGGCTGACAGGTCCTATGGAAATCAGTCCATAGAAAAGGCCAACGTGGTGGAGCACGAACAGAAGGACATGAAGAAAAAGTTTTTGCCACAGGCCTCAAACAAAAAACCTCTTACAAAGAGGTTTGCTGGAAAATACCACAAGTGTGGTAAGCTGGGGTACAAAATTTCTGAGTGCCGCAGCAAGGACAACCATCGTGCAGGAACTGAACATGCAAAAAGGAATGAAAAATTCCACGTACACATAGCTGAGAACTGTCCACTTGTCTCTCTGATCTGGACCTCTGTGCTGTAGTATCAGAGATAAATCTTGTGGGAGCAATCATCGTGAATGGTGGTACGATACTGGGGCCACCAAGCATATCTGCTTGGATAAGGAGATGTTCACTTCATACCAGAAGTGCAACAAAGATGAACAGCTATTCATGGAAAACTCTTCCACATCCGAAATTGCAGGAACAGGGAAGATAGTGCTGAAGATGACTTCAGGCAAAGAACTAACACTTACAAATGTGTTGCATGTTTTAAATATTAGAAAGAACTTGATATCAGGTTCTTTGCTAAGCAAGAATGGTTTAAGGTTGTTCTTATTTCTGATAATTTTGTATTGTCTAAGAATGGGGTATACTTGGGTAAAGGATATGTAAATGATGGACCGTTCAAGTTTAATGTAATGACAGTCATCCCTAAAACTATTGGTCCTGTTGTTCCCAATATTAATGAAATAACTCCTATTTCCTATGTTATTGAGTCTTCTTCTGTTTAGCATGAAAGACTAGGCCATGTTAATGTCAATTCTATGCGTAGATTAATTAACATGAATTTGCTACCAAAATTTAAGGTAGATAATTCCAAAAAATGTGAAGTTTGCATGGCGGTCAAACTCACTAAAACTCCATCACGTTCTGTAGAAAGAAACACAGAAACTCTAGGTCTAATTTATACGGATCTGTGTGATTTAAAATACGTGCAGACCAGAGGTAGCAAAAAGTATTTTGTGACATTCATAGATGATTGCACAAAATCCTGTTATGTATACTTGTTACATAGCAAAAATGAGGCTTTGGATAAATTCAAAGAATATAAACTTGAGATTAAGAATCAACTTGGCAAAACGATTAAAATTGTTAGGAGTGATAGGGGAGGAGAATATGATGCACCATTTAATATGTTCTGCTCTGAACATGGAATAATTCATCAGTCAACTGCTCCTTACTCATCCGAATCAAACGGTACTGTCAAGCGCAAGAACCGAACTCTAAAGAAGATGATGAATGCCTTGTTGTTGAATTCTGGCTTACCCCAAAACATGTGGGGGGAAGCGTTACTGACTGCCAACTACATTCTCAATAAAATACCTCACAAGAAAACCGGCAAGACACCATATGAACTGTGGAAAGGTAACGTACCTTCGTATAAATACCTTAAAGTGTGGGAGTGTCTAGCAAAAATGGCAGTACCTAACTCAAAACAGGTCACCATCGGACCTAAGACGATTGATTGCATATTCATAGGCTATGCACACAACAGTAGTGCATATCAGTTCTTGGTATACAAATCAGATATTTCAGATATCCATTTGAATACAATAATGGAATCAAGGAATGCTTCCTTCTTTGAACACGTGTTTTCGTGCAAGGATACTACATACCCCAAACGTACACGTGAACAAGGGAATGCAAGCACTTCTGTTGATGAACCAGAATATGATACTGATGAGCCTAGATGAAGTAAACGGGCTAGAACATCAAAATTATTTGGTCCTGACTTTGTAACGGCCTTTCTGTTAGAGAATGAGCCCAGAACTTTCAAGGAAGTCATGTCTATGCCTGATGCTCCTATGTGAAATGAAGCAATCAAAAGTGAAATAGACTCCATTATGCAAAATCATACATGGGAGTTAGTCAACTTGCCTTCTGGATGTAAAGCTCTTGAATGCAAATGGATTTTTAAACAAAAATTAAAACCAGATGGTTTAATAGAGAAGCATGAGGCAAGACTTGTGGTACAAGGATTTAGGCAAAAGGAAGGCCTAGATTTCTTTGATACATATTTTCCAGTTACAAGAATAACTTTCATAAGAATGTTGATAGCTATTGCAGCTCTACGTAACCAAATGGTTTCGAAATAAATGAATGTGATAAGTGTATCTATATCAGAGATACTCCAAATGGATACATTCTGCTCTGTCTGTATGTAGATGACATGCTCATTATTGGAAGTAATAACGATATTATCAAACAAACTAAGAGCATGCTTAGTGGCAAGTTTGACATGAAAGATTTGGGAGTTGCATGTGTCATACTAGGAATCAAAGTTTCTAGGACATCTGAGGGAATTACTTTGTCTCAAGCTCATTATGCTGAGAAAGTACTTGAAAGATTCAGGAATTACTCCAATGGGATAACAAAAAGTCCCGTCGATCCCAGACTTCACTTGTTCAAAAACAAAGGCGAAAGCATATCACAACTGGAATATGCATGTGTAATCGGTAGTCTGATGTACTTAACAAATTGTACAAGATCAGACCTAGCACATTCGATAAATGTACTGAGCCGCTACACGAGTAATCCAGGACGAAGTCACTGGAAAGGAATAACTAGAGTATTGAACTACTTGCGACATACTCAGAGTTATGCGCTGTATTACACCAGATATCCAGCTATAGTAGAAGGCTACAGTGATGCCAATTAGATATCAGACTCCAAGAACTCAAAATCCACAAGTGGATATGTCTTCACACTTGGTGGTGCAGCTGTGTAATGGAAATTCTCTAAACAAACGCTATTGGCCAGATCTACCATGAAATCTGAGTTTATTGCTTTAGACAAAGCGGCAGAGGAAGCAGAATGGCTTCGAAACTTTTTAGAGGATATTCCTATGTAGAAAAAATTAGTGCCTGCTTTATGTGTACACTGTGACAGCCAATCGGCTATAGCACGGGCACTGAGTTGTATGTATAATGGTAAGTCTCGTCATATCAGAAGGCGACACAAAATCTTTAGACAATTGTTCTCAAATGGAGTAATCTCTATAGAATATATAAAATCGGTCGACAACCTAGCAGATCCATTTACTAAAGGTCTGTCGCGAGAGCAGGTTGTGAGATCATCAAGAGGAATGAGTTTAAAGCCTATGACGAAAGAGGATACTTGATGGAAATCCTACCTAGGAATTGGAGATCCTAAGATCTAGGTTCAAAGGGACTACTAAATCTTGTTGAATCGACGGGAGCACTGAGAGATAAAAATCTCATACCCACTCTTAGGATGATAAAACAGTGTTGTCTGCAAAGAGTTAGGATAAGCTTGGCTTTTAATGATTCCTATAGCTTTGAAATAAAAGTGGGATATAGCAGGATACTCTTTATGGGCAATCACCTTGTGAGTGTGAAATGAGGCCGTTTCTAGGAGAATGAAGAGAAGCTACATTCTCCAAGTTCACTCACGATTAACCAGGGCTGTTCAAGGCCAAAATGAATATAACAAGAGAACTTAGTTTTGTGAGGAGATGAAATTGTGTGATAGTTATTGTCTAGGTTCACATTAAAGTCCGGGTAGTTCAAGACATCATGATCACTACCTGGTCAAGTGAATCCGATAGCTATTTACTAAGGGTGGTTCAAAGTTGAAAATTTACTACCATTCCCGATGCAGTGATTTTTCGATTGTACTCTCAGAGTTTTTCTGTCATGTTTTTTGTTTTTATGTCGTGTCTGGATTACATAGTCTGGTAATTTCCATTCATGTGGGGGATTGTTGGAATTAATTTTTGCAGTTTTTCAGGCCGGATTCCGGAAGGCTCCGGCCAGCGGCGGCGCCGAAAAATGAGTGGATTGCAATCCTCTCGTCGAGTACTATTCCGTGGTGTACTCATTTACTAAAAATGAATTCCGTCTGAATGGAAAATGTTCGTCCAAAGTTGGGTACTTGAAATGTACTAACTTGAAAACTTGGAGAAAATGGATAGTCCCATATCGGAAATTGGGAAAGATTTTTTCTAGTATATATGCTAGAAAATTATACTAAAGGGCTTGGCCCGGGGTTACCACTAACGTGTAGTGGAGAGAGGACTTAGTCAAAATGACAAACACACGCGCGCGCGCGCCCCGCCCGGCCCGGCTCTGGCTTTGGCTTAAATTTTTTCTTTTTTGCCCCAGACAAAATTTTTTCCCCCCAGTGAACTGATGATGCTTTTTACATTCGGTAACGAATACCATTACTCTGTAACAGCAGAGTAATGGCTCACCAGTTATGAATCTGAACCACCACTCTGCTTTTGCAGAGTAGTGAACCATTACTTTGCTGTTACAGAGTAATGGACCTCTGAAGAGTCTCCATTTTTTCCTATAAGGCTACTGAATCCTGTCTGCCAGGGACAGTCTAATTTTTGATAATTCGAACTTTACACTTCTTCTACTTCTTCTCTTCTGTGTCAACTGAGAGTACATCACAGCAACAATTCGCTGGAATCTCTGAAGCAAGGGTGCTGCTCTTCAAAGAAGGTATATATTTGTATCCTGGGAAGCAATTCGCTAGCTACCGTCACACTACGGGGCGAATTTTGCTTTATGGAGAGAGATTTTGATCTCGACTCTGTATAAAACTTTTGGTTTGTTATTTTTCCTTCCTGTATTTCTGTTATTCACAAATGCTGTTATTAAATTTTCATATTTATAAAAACGAGTTCTAACATTATATACACTTCTTTCTACAAGTTGCATCGTGTCAGAAGCATATCCAAGCACATGGCACATGAGAATTTTGAAAGCATCGAGTCACATCTTACCTGTGAATTATAGACACTTCTTTTTAGAAGTTGCGTCATGTCAGAGGCATATCCAAGATATACTACCTATTTTAATGTAGTATTTTAAAACTTCTTGTGTGCCAGTGTGCCATATTGCATTGTATCTGTGTTGGCTTACCCGTGCTTCTCAGCTTCTTTTTGTACATGTCTTAACGAACTTAAAGGTTTGTTCACTTTGCAAAGGCACTGAATTTTAGCTCAAATATATTCTCAATAATGCTTCTGAAGCAACATTTCCCTTTGATGATTAGGTGTACCCATTTTAGGAGGACCTCTGTATGCTTGTTTTATCTTCCCCCTAATAACTATATGATTTAGGCTCGGTCTCAGTAGCAATATGCTATCTCGACATTGTTTGTTATAAACATGTAGTTGATGAGCTAAAGAATGGTCTTCAATCACAAGGTAAGGATTTCAAATTTGAAGAAAAGCTAATTGCTTCAATATTCTCAACTCTTATCACTTTCTTCATATATTATTTACTAGCAGTACTTCTTATCCTACCAGGCTTTAGATTTTAATGCTGGATGATGTAAGATCAAATCCCGCTTAAAACAGATGATGGTTTTGTTCGAAAATGGGTATCTTAACATCATTTACAAATCAGTTTTTGAACAAATTTTTGAGTAAGATACACTATGAATTAGAAAAAGATCTTGATAAATTTGTGTTCTTCTTTGTGAGTAGATCAAAATCATATATTTATTTGCTCAAAACGGATATCAGGTGAATGAAAAATTGTCTCTTAAAGTGAGACACTTAATTTCTGAAAATGGGTTGAGAGACTTTAGTCTCATATCGGAAAAATCAAAGGAAATAGAAGGGTATATATAATAAACCCTTTCTTGGCATTGTAAGATAGCAAGTCAAGAGGCTCTATCTCGCACGTGCAGAAGGGGAGGGGGGATATTAATCTCAGACCAATATTACATGCGGTTTTGTGTGCTCCGGCGCGTCACACGAATACCGGACCGACTTCACTTCACCCGGTGCAGAGCCTCTTTTTGTTACAGTTTTGTTTTTCCGATCTGTAACGGCCGAAATAAATGCAGAAACGGTTTTATCTGCCATTTATTCACGTTTTAAGCTGCAGAAACAATTTTGTCTGCCGTTACAGTGGCTGCATTCAACTATTTGTCTGCCATTACAGTATGTGCATTCAAGGAGATGTCTGCTGTTACGTTTTTCACCCTGGGCTTATAAATACAGGCCTCTTCTCCCCTCATGATACACACCAGAAACTTTTCTCCCCCCTCTGTTCTGTTCTTCTACTTCCATTATCCGATCGTTCGGTAATATTTTCAAGCGCTGTTCAGTTTGAGAGCGTGACGTGGTGCCTGTGTCAGCACTCTTCGGTCATTACATTTTGGGAGACAGACGCCTTCGTAAGCTCCACCATCCGGACAAGGCAAATATGTTTTAAGAAGAATATTGTGTGATACACAAGCCTCGACACAAATTGGTTTGATTTCGTAATTTTGTTATTTCATTTCATTATCTTTTTATTTGTTGGTTTTCTTCTTCTCATCATTCTCTGTTTTTGTGCCTCCAAATCAAATTTTGTTTATTGCAAACAGTTTTGTAACCAAAGCTGTAACAAACTTAAAACAAATTTTCATTTCTTTACTTTTGAGGCACTCTTTTTTTTTTCTTTTTCATTCTGAAATTTACACTCGTGTTGTGTGTTTTCAGATTCAAAAATGACAACTTCATCGGAGAATGTTGTTGTGGCTGAAATGGCCCAATTGATGACTGTTGGAATAGTCCAATTGCCTACTGTTGGTGTGGCACAAGTGCTTATGCCTACCGCTGTACCTATCTCAGTCTCTCATGGAGAGAAACATGAGAAGTTCAACGGGCAGAATTTTATGAGATGTCAACAGAAACTGATATTCTACTTGATCACTTTGAATCTCACAAGAATCTTGAATGAAGAAGCTCCAAATCTTAAGAAAGATGAGCAATATAACCAAGTGATCGCCGTTGTGGATGCTTGAAAGAGTGCTGATTACCTATGTAGCAACTACATAATGAATGGTTTAGCAATCTCGTTATATATGTTTATATTGACAAAAGAACATCTAAAGATCTTTGGGAATCCCTAGACCATAAATATAAAACTGAGGATGTCGGCGCTGAGAAATTCATTGTGACTGCTTCCTAGACTTTAAATTGGTAGATTCTGTCACGCCCCGCTTTTCAAAATACGGGAATACGAGCCCGTGACGAAGGCCCATCGAATGATATTAACATCATTCATAAGCTGTACCAGTCTCAACTCATCAGCATGATAAGGAAATAATCACAACCACGTATAAATACATGACCATATAAACAAATACTTAGACTAAATATGCAATAGTCCAATTTAATAATCAACAACTGGAAATAAACAACAATACCTTCTGGCAAGCTCCTGTTCCAATCATAGAAAAGCTGCTCACTAATGCCTTTTGGTAATTCTCCTTATGCACCTGTACTTGATCATCTAAAAAGAAAGAATAATTTGTCCTTAGAGCAAGTACGGATAGCAAGTAGTGAAAAGCAGAGAGTAAGGGATAAGGTACATGAAGGAATATGAATCAAGATCAAATTTATAAAAGCAATAACGGTATCAATAAATAATGGTCATGATCAAGTATGTACGTGTCAACTTAGGTCTATTAGCATGTTATTTTCCTATCTAGTGCACGTATTACAGCGTCCCATACCACAGGTTCAGTGCATGCAAAACAGTGTACGTTTTAGACATAGTGGTGGGATCTACAGAGCGTGTACTCGGTGTATCACGATAACAAGATAACAAGATAACAAGTCACGACTCCACAAGTAATTCTCCACCTTCCATGTCAATATTTCATGTAAACAAGAGGGCCCTACCGAGCACATTTTCTGAGACTATTCACTACTAAGTTAACCCTTATTAACCCCGGCTTGTTTAGTATTTTATCATTAAATCATCCATGTCCATGCAAGTGTGTATAAGAATGGGGGATGATAAGTATGCAGTAACATGATGCATTGCACAATAATATACATGAAACAATAAATCTGAAAACAGCCTACACAGTAACACTGAAACAGCGATAACTCATAGGCTACAATTCAGAATTCGAAAATTCTGGATGATATCGGCAACTAGACATTTAGGGATACAATTCATCTTTATATAATTTTAACTGGTTCCTATTATAACTGGATCGAAACCTTAGTACAAGACAGGCATTGCAGCAGGAATTATAAAATGTCATCACATATATGTTCACCAAAGTCGATAATCAACAAGTTACTGTATAATGAAATGTATTACACTAATGTACAGCAATTAGAATGGATTTTACAGTGTACAAGCCAATTTATCATGCCATGGTTCAAGTCGCAAGATCTCAATCAATCAACATGTATTTGATCACAATGTATTTTTCTCATATGCAAGTTCTAGTCATTTTATTCATGTCATGTGTGTATGTAGGCTTGGGTTTAAGTCAATAGATAATAATACGATGTCAAAAGTACATCGGATTAGCTCGTGTAAACCCTCGATACTCCCAACGGAAAGTATACAAGACAAATTTAAGATAATTGAAGGGAACTACTTGTGGGAGGTCAATAAACTTGAACTAGAAAAATTAAATGAGTTCAAGTGGACTTGCCTTTTGGGATGGTTAATTCGAATATGTAAAAAGGAATAACGGGATCAGAATCTCGGGAAGGCACGTGCGCTCTACGTGCAAGATAGCAACATTAACAGAACTCCACACTAGATCAGACAGAACACTGAACAGCAAATTCAGGATCCAATGTGCCAAAATAGGGAACGGCAAAAATGGCCAATTGAACTCCTCCTTCCTTATTGCGACTGAGTGAGAGAGAGCGCGCGGGATAGGGAAGTGACCGGGTGTGGGCGACTCGATGGGAGGTCGCGACTGGTCTGTGGTGGCTAGTCGGCGACGACAAGGCGACGCTGGTCGGGAAGCGACGCAGCGACGAGGGCTTCGACGGAGGGAGAGTGCCCTGTTTTCGCTCGAAAATAGGGGAGACGGAACTGGGCTTCGACGGCGATGGCGAGGCAGTGGGGAGTTCGCCGCAAGGTGGAGAAGATGATCGAGGTGGTTGTGAGAGGCGAAGGGAATTTGTGGTGGAGAAAATGGTGGGTTCTCGACAATGGCAACAGCGGAGTGATAAGGGGAGAGGCGTTGCTGTGCGACTGACGCGGAGATGGCAATGGTGGTTGTTGAGCAGCAGCGGTGGATTGAGTGGTGGATGAAGGCATGGAGGAGTCACTCAGGTGGCGAGGCTCGATTGTGGTGTTTGTCGAAGGCTGGCGTCGAGCGAAGTTGCGATGGTGGCGAGCGACGGGGTAGAGGGCTCAAGTGGGAGACGGGGGCGATGGGTGAGGAGGTGGAATGGTGGAGGCGATGAAGACGGAGGGTGGCGGAGTAGCGAGGAAGAAGACGACAGGATTCGAGCTTCGATGGGTTCAGTGGTGCTGTGGTTCGAGCGGGAAGCACTCGAAGGGGATGATGGCACGACGACGATGGGTGTGGAGTTGAGGTCGCTCGACAAGGAGGAAGAAGGTGGAGGATGCTGCGGTTTTGCGACGAGTGATGGGAGGAAGAGAGCTTCGGTTGGGTTCTGTGTGGTTTCTCTGTTGGGGAAAACAGAAGAGGGAGAGAGGGAGACGGGGAGAGAGAATAACGGGGGAGAGAGAGTAACTGTAGGGGTTTTAATAAAATAATAATTAAAGTAGTGGGTAGTTGGAGATAGTGGGGGATTGGGAGATACGGGGAATTGTGCAGTTGAGAAGAATGTGAACAAATTTGTATACGGATGAGTGTATGCATTTGATCTGTACAATATAGATGGGTACTGGGTTTGGATCCAACAATATGCGGGTTTGGGTTTTAGGGTTAGAGTCCAATAGGAGATGGGCTAAACTTTGGGCTTCAAATTGAATAAATAAAAGAAGAGAGTCAAGATCCTAGTTTGGGATATAAATTTGGGTTTCAATAGGAGATTCGAAAGGATTTAAATGTATCGAAAAGAATTTATACCGAAATTGAAATACAAGAATACATGGAGAAAGAAAGGAAATGGAAATCCGTATAATCGGAAACAGGGGTTACAGAGTCCAAAACAGTAATTAGTCAGGTTCAAGAAATTTAACTGATCTTGTATGAGATACATGCTGAAGGTATGAACTTAAGTGAAAGTTTTCAAGTTACTTGTATTATTAAAAAAATGCCAGCAGGTTGGAAAGACTTCAAAAACTACCTAAAACATAAGTGAAAGGAAATGAGCATTGAGGATCTCATTGTCAGACTTCGTATTGAAGAAGACAATAGAGGATATGAAAAAGTTGAAGCCATTAGTCATGTGGCCAAGGCTAATGTGGTGGAACATCATAGTCAACGTTCCAAAAAACACAACAATAAGGGATCCAAGTTGGGCCCTAAGGGAGTGTTGAAGAATCTACCACAACTTGTAGTGCTAATAACGGACATACACTACAAGCAATAGAAAGTTAGAAACTACAAAGACCTAGATGAAGCAAGAACAAGCTACCACAATATATGCAAGATCTCAGAAGAACACAATCAATTTGCAGAGATAACCAATACTTCTTATTCTCCAAGAGATACAAAGATTACAAAGAGATTACAACTCTCGATCTCTCTCCCTCACCTTTGAAATACTCGACACAATTCCCTCCTGAAGTTAAACAATGATAACGGCTCACCAAATCTCTCATTTTCTCTTTTTAAACCCTAGAGTCTGCAGCCATATCTATAGCCGTCAAGTAAACCCTAAAAGATAAACACGAATCCAGCTTATTGGGCATAAGTCCCGTCATTCCAAATAACACACAGTGCTGCTGACGGTCGACTGCACCCCCGGGTCGGTCGTGTAACGCTCCTGCCCTTAGCTCAGACAATTTATTCAATTTAGAAGACAAATTATTTATAGTATAGTACAACTGCCCACCGCAGGCTGCATCTCAAAAGGTGGTTAACCGAATTGGTGACTCTTGATCATAGGCAATAGTATTTATATATTATTATATTCAAGTTGATTTTCGATGTGGTACTATTCACATCTTTCCTCTCCTGTTTTCTCTCTGGCGAAATACACAGCAACAAGTGGGCCCCCATTTTGAAAGCCACGTCAGCCTATGGCTGACGAAGTCAACAACTTTCCAAAGCTTGCTGTTTCAAACCACGTGGGCCCCCCATCTAAGCACTATTCCTTTTCAAGTTATTCACAAATCTGCCATCATACATTAATTCTTTTACCAAACAACCATTTTATTTATTTTAACCAACAACCAACTATTTTTCAACATATATATATATATATATATATATATATATATATATATATATATATATATTATACACTTTTTGAAAACTACGGGGTGTTACACACACCCCCCCTTCAGAAATCAGCGTCCTCGCTGAGCACGGGACATGCACAATCTAGTGCAGGATCTACTTTCTAGCCGATGTGGAGGTGGAGTACCCTGATTCTGCTAGCTGCACAGTACCCCGATTCTGCGGGTTGTATAGTCCCCTTACCTGGGCGACCTGTCCCCAACCTCGCTCCCTCTCAGGCATACTTACCCGTACATCTGCTAGCTCCATCGCAGGCATACATCTCAGCCACTCTTACCCATAATCGGTGTCGAAAGTTGGCTCTGATACCATTTGTAACACCCCTGCCCCTAGCTCAGACAATTTATACAGTTTAGAAGACAAATTATTTATAGTATAGTACAACTACCCATCACAGACTGCCTCTCAATAGGCGGTTAACCGAATTGGTGACTCTTGATCATAGGCAATAATATTTATATATTATTATATTCAAGTTGATTTCCGATGTGGTATTATTCACATCTTTCCTCTCCTGTTCTCTCTCTGGCAAAATACACAGCAACAGGTGGGCCCCCATTTTGAAAGCCACGTCAGCCTATGGCTGACGAAGTCAACAGCTTTCCAAAGCTTGCTGTTTCAAACCACGTGGGCCCCCCATCTAAGCACTATTCCTTTTCAAGTTATTCACAAATCTGCCATCATACATTAATTCTTTTACCAAATAGCCATTTTATTTATTTTAACCAACAACCAACTATTTTTCAACATATATATATATATATATATATATACTAGGTTTGCCCGTTGACACGTGCCTACGGCACGTCTTCGGTACGGTGCATCTTATTTGATCATATAAAATTGTTTTGGAGGTCCAGCAAATTAATTGAAGTAGCAAACATATTGCAAAAAACATATTATATGATTTTTTTGAATTATTTTAAAAGTTTTTAAAGTTTTAATTTTTTTAGTTTTTTAATTTTTAATTTTTAAAAAATTTTTAAATTTTTTATTTTCTTAATTTTTGAATAAAGGAGGGAAGGAGAGAGAGAGAGAAAAAAAAATTGATTAAATAAATATAGAAGTTGTTTTGGGTGGAGGATTTGAATTTGAGTTTTGGGAGGAAAATATGTTTTGTGAGGTTAGATCTGGGCCTTTGATTTTTGGGGGATTGAAGGAGAGCCACTTGATAGCTTTCTTTGTGTTTTATTTTATATATATATATATATATATATATATATATATATATATATATATATATAATACACTTTTTGAAAACTATAGGGTGTTACAAGTCGACCGCAATATGTAATGTCCACTCCTGAAGCCCTGGTCGGTCGATTGCCCCCCTCTCTGTTGAACCCTTTACACTCGAATATACCTAGCAGCCTACTTGCGGTCGAGTGGTTGGTCTGAGGTTAGATCTGGGCCTTTGATTTTTGGGGGATTAAAGGAGAGCCACTTGATAGCTTTCTTTGTGTTTTATTATATATATATATATATATATATATATATATATATATATATATATTATACACTTTTTGAAAACTACGGGGTGTTACAGGTCGACCGCAATATGTAATGTCCACTCCTGAAGCCCTGGTCGGTCGACTGCACAGTCGATTGCCCCCCTCTCTGTTGAACCCTTTACACTCGAATATACCTAGCAGCCTACTTGCGGTCGAGTGGTTGGTCGGGTGGTCGGTCGACCGCACCCTAGGATAGTTGACCGCAACTCTCCAGCTGCACTTCTTCTAGCTGCTGTTGCATTCTCTTGTTGTCTTCGTCTTCTCCTCTTCTTCTCCGACTTCAAGTACTCCGTGCTTAAGTGTATTTGAGTTCACAATCATAACAATCTCCCACTTGGAACAAATACACAATGCTTAAAAGTTATTGTAATCTTTACCTCGCATTATCTCTGTCAATCTCCCACTTTCATGAAAGACTCAAGTACTCTTCACTCTTATGATGAGCACATTCGCCACTCCACTACGTGGAGTGCACCAACCACCCCTCATCGCCTCATGAAGGATGTGCTCCACCAATCGCATAGAGCACGAATACCGGAGAAACAACCTCCTGTATCGAATTCTGTGTTACAAGACTCCCCAAATCGCATAATCTTCATCAACACTGGACATGGTTCAAAGGCTCTCAATGCACCCTATGCACTAGAAGTCTCTGTGGACGACACATTCACAAAATCTGTAGGCTGTTCAACCCCTACAATCCCATTTCGGTTACCCTCATCGACATCACCCCGCATATCGATACCAGTGCTTTCTACTTCACAAGAGCGATTTAAAGCTTCGACTGTCATATCACAAAGAACCCTCACCGCAGCAACGTCTTGCTCTCTAGGATCACTTTCATGGCCAGCAGCTCCCACTAAATTAGTAATCTCCCATCCGCAACTAAAAGAACTCGTTGCACCTCCCACAACTTACTGCTCGATTCCGTCTGAGAGTCAACTACAGGAGAAACACCATTTACGTCTCTAACCAAATACAATGTTTCCTCACGCTTTTCTTTTGCAATCACCCTTGAACCTGTAGCTATTCGCTACTCCTCACTACCAACTATAGTAGACAATCTCTCTTTGTCTAGCATTCCAATCGAGATAAGATTTTTCTTCAAGTCTGGAACATATCTTGTCTCCCGCAAGACAACACTTTAATCGTCATTGGCTTTCATACGAACAGTACTAACCCCACGTACAGGATACTGGTGACCATTCTCCATGATCACATCTCCAAAAGAACCCTCATCGTAGTCATCAAACACTTCTCTTCTCGGAGTGCAATGAAAAGAAGCTTTCAAATCAATACACCAATCTTGAGTGCCCAACTCATCTCGAGCTAATAGGCATAACTCTTCAAAAGCCCCACTTGAGCTTTCTTTGGTATATCTCTCTTCGGTTTCTCCTGCTTCTTCTTCATATAAGTCTTGTAACTACGCATTATGTGACCCTTCTTGTGACAATACCAGCACTCAGGCCCATGTCCCCCATTGCTGTCATTAGGCCTACTCTTAGATGAACTAAACCGATCCTTTCTTCTTTGACTGCTCTTAGATCTCCCACGTCTCCTTTTAACAGACATTGCAAAATCTCCAAAAGATGATAATGGATATCCCACATTTCTCACCCTTCTCACCTCCTCGTTCAGAATGCTGCTCACCACATACTATAGAGTCATCGAATTTGTCATAGTGTCTGTAATAGTCTGTTCCACCGTACCATAACTATCGGATAAAATACATAAAAGTAACAATGACTGTCCCCTCTCTGAAAACTTCAAACCTGCAGCTTCCATCTAGTTATAAATCATACAGTAATTGTTCACATGTTCTGCTACTGAACCCCCTTCCTTCAACTTCATATTAACCAATTTCTTCTGATGAAGAATTTGATCAGATGCCAATGGTTTCTCATATATATTCGTAAGAATCTCTATAGCCTCCTTTGTAGTCTTTGCCTTTGAGATATGAAATAATGCATTTCTACCCAGCCCTAACTGAATTTGCCCTAGCACCTTCTGATCTAAATGATTTCAATCCGCCAAGACCTTCACATCTTTGTCCCCACCTTTTGACTTTTCATCAAACAACGAACCATCAAGATCTTTCTGACGAAGATATGCTATCATCTGAATCTTTCACATCGCGAAGTCACTCCCATCGAACCTCTCGATCTTCGACTTGCTATTGGTCATCTCGAACCTAGTGCTTTGATACTAATTGTTGAAGAATCTACCACAACTTGTAGTGCTAATAGCGAAAATACACCACAAGCAATAGAAACTACCAAGACCTAGATGAACCAAGAACAAGCCACCATAATATATGCAAGATCTCACTAGAATACAATCAATATGCAGAGATAACCAATACTTCTTATTCTCCAAGAGATACAAAGATTACAAAGAGATTACAACTCTCGATCTCTCTCCCTCACCTTTGAAACACGATACAATCCCCTCCTGAAGTTGAACAATGATAACATCACACCAAATCTCTTTCTCTCTCTCTAAACTGTAGAGTTTACAACCATATATATAGCCCTCAAGTAAACCCTAAAAGATAAACACGAATCCAGCTTATTGGGCCTAAATCTCGTCAGCCCAAATAACACACAACGATGCTGACGGTCGACCAGACCCCTAGGTCGGTCGATCGCAACGTGTAAAGTCCACTCCTGAAGCCCTAGTCAGTTGACTGTTCCGCTCTCTGTTGAACCCTGTACACTCAAAGATATCTAGCAGCCTAATTGCGGTCTGCTGGTCGGTCAGGTGGTCGGTCGATCGCACCCTAGGATAGTTGACCACAACTCTTCAGCTGCACTTCTTCTAGCTGTTGTTGCATTCTCTTGCTATCTTTGTCTTCTCCTCTTCTTCTTCAACTTCAAGTACTCCATGCCTAAGTGTATTTGAGTCTACAATCCTAACAGGGAGGAATCTTCAAGAAGCCGAAGTTTCAAGGCAAGTGTTTCGACTGTAACAAGCTAGGTCACAAGTCTATTGATTACAGACTACCCAAAAAGAGCAGGAGCAGAGAAGCAAATATAGTTAAAGGCATCACTCAAGACTTTTCTGATATCAACCTCTCCGCTATGGTCTCGGAGGTAAACTTGATGAGTTCAGACCCCAAGGAATGGTGGATTGACAATGGAGCTACTCGACAAGTGTGCTCCAACAGAAGTATGCTCTCCACTTTTGAACCATTAGAGAATGGGGAGAAGATGTTTATGGGGAACTCGACCACTTCAGAAATCAAGGGCCAAGGCAAGGTGATCTTGAAATGACTTCTAAGAAGGATCCGACTCTAAACAATGTTGCATATGTTTCTGAAATCTGTAAGAACATGGTATCTGGTTCGTTGCTTAATAATCACGAATTTCGTTTAGTGTTTGAGTCAAATAAATTTGTTTTTTCGAAGAGTGGAATGTATGTTGGTAGAGGATACATAAATGGTGAAATGTTTAAACATAATGTAATGACCATGGTCAAGAATATCAATAAATCTGGCTCTTCTACTTATATGCTTGATTCTTTCAATTTATGGCATGGTAGACTATGATATGTTAATTATGATATTTTGCGTAGACTAATTAACTTGAATCATATACCAACATTCCAAAATTATTCCAAACATAAGTGTGAAACTTGTATTGAGACAAAACTAACAAGATCATCATTTAAAAATGTTGAAAGAAACACTGAATCTCTTGATTTAATTCATACTGATATTTGTGATTTGAAAATGATACAAACAAGAGGTAGTAATAAATATTTTATTACCCTTGTTAATGATAGCATAATATATTGTTATGTGTATTTGCTTAAAAGCAAGGACGAAGCGATAGAGAAATTTGTTTTCTATAAAAATGAAGTTGAGAAATCAACTCAATAAGAAAATTAAGGCGCTAAGAAATGACCAATGTGGAGAGTATGAATCGCTATTTGCTGAAACTTGCACTAAGTATGAGATTATACATGAAACTATAGTGCCTTATTCTCCTCAGTCCAACGGTGTTGTTGAGCAAAAGATTCGTACTTTGAAGGAAATGATGAATGCAATGTTAATAAGTTATGGGTTGCCACCAAACTTGTGGGGATAAGCTATTCTTTCAGCTAATTACATTTTGAATAAGGTGCGCAAAAGAAAAGAAGAGAAAACTCCATATGAATTATTGAAAGGAAGAAAGCCATCCTACAATTACTTGCAAATGTGGGGATATCTTGCCAAAGTGGCAGTACCTCCACCTAAGAAAGTAAAAATTAGACAACAAACCGTTAATTGCATTTTTATTGGCTATGCACATAATAGTAGTGCTTATCGGTTCTTGTTTACAAATCCGATATCTCTGATATACCAAAAAATACGATAATTGAGTCAAGAAATGCATCGTTCTTTGAAGATGTATTTACATGTAAGTCTAAGGAAGAACCGAGTTATTCCAAACAAACACATGAGACTATCAGTGAAAATAGTGAAAACAAAAATGAAGAAGTTGAAGAGGAACCTAGACGTAGTAAAAGATCAAGAACAGAGAAATCTTTAGGTCCAGATATTTTGAATATTATGCTTGAAGGTGAACCCCAAACTTTCAAAGAAGCGGTGAGCTCTAGTGATAATCCTCTATGGAAAGAAGCCATTGAGAGCGATGGCATTTTTGGGGAGTAGCCCGCTTCTTCAGAAACTTCCTAGCACGTACATATAGTTGATTCTATCTTGCAAAATCATACTTGGGAACTAATGGATCTTCCACCAGGTAGTAATCCTTTAAGTTCCAAGTGAATTTTCAAGAGAAAAATGAAAGCTGATGGACCAATTGATAAATATAAGGAAAGACTTGTTATCAAATGATATAGACAAAAGGAATATCTGGATTACTTTAATACATATTATCCTGTGACGAGAATAAATTCCATTAGGATGGTACTTGCAATAGCAGTATTGCGCAATCTTGAAGTACATCAAATGGATGTAAAAACAGCTTTTCTTAATAGAGATTTAAATGAAGAAATCTAAATGGAACAACCTGAGGGTTTTTAGCTCCAGGACAAGAAAACAAATTATGTAAACTGGTGAAGTCATTATATGGTTTAAAACAAGCACCAAAGCAATGCCATGAAATATTTAACAATGTCATAATGACAAATGATTTCAAGATCAATGAATGTGATAAATGTATATATGTCAAAGACACTGAAAGTGAATATGTCATAATATGCTTGTATGTAGATGACATGCTTATTGTTAAAAGCGATGATAAGATGATTAAATCTACTAAAAACATGTTAAACTCGCGGTTTGCCATGAAATACATGAGACCAGCTGATGTTATATTGTGAATTAAAATCACAAGAACATCAGACGAGCTTGTTTTAAGTCAGTCACATTATATGAAGTACTTGCATTTTACTCGTAACTATGGGATGCATTATATAAGATATCCAGCTGTCATTGAAGGATACAGTAATGCGAACTGGATATCTAGTGATAATTCAAAATTCACTAGTGGCTATGTGTTTACACTAGGTGGTGCAGCAGTTTTTTGGAAATTCTTGAAACAAACAGTGATCGCTAAATCCACGATGGAATCTGAATTTATCGCACTGAACAAATGTGGGGAAGAGGCTGAATGGTTACACCATTTTCTTGAGGATATTCCAAGATGGACAAAGCTTGTAACTCCAATATGCTTACATTTAGATAGTCAATCTGCAATTTGTAAAGTACAGAGCAATATGTATAATGGTGAATCTAGACATATTCGTCGAAGACATAATATCATTAGACAACTACTCTTGATTGGAGTTATCGCTGTGGACTATATAAAGTTAAAGGATAAAACTGTGGATCCGCTAACCAAAGGGTTAAACAGACAGTTAGTTGACAAATTATCGAGGGGAATAAGACTAAAGCCCATGAAAAAATAAGTCAACATAATGGACACTCAACCTAGTTGACTAGAGATCTAAAGATCCAGGTTCAAAGGGAAAACCAAATAAAAGACCATGTTGGATCACTGTGGGGATTTCTCCATGTCCATTCTTATGATGAAACAGTGATACCCGTAAGGTAAGAGGTTAAGCAAGGTTTTTAATGAATCTTATGCATCAGAAATCCGAGCAGAGTTATGTAGGTTACTTTTAACTAAGAAATCACCTATGTGAGAGGGAAGAATGACTGCTTCCAAGGGAATAGTATAGGACAACATTCCTGTTAAACTCTTGCAGAACTAGGCGTATGTTCATGGTCAAACTGAATATAACAGTGAGAACTGAAATACGTTAGGAAGATTCCTGTGTGAGATATGTCATTGTTTACACAAATGACATGACAGATACGGACATCACGTCTACTTTTTAGCTAGTAAAGTAAACATATTTTCATAAGAAAAGGGTCAAAAGGTAACACTTACCTATCATATACAGGTTTCAACCACTGAATTCTATCACCAATGTAACATCCCGCATTAAGAATAGAATATATATATATATATAGTTAATAGCAGTTGGCCTATAGGAATTCTTATAGGGGGCTTCTATAGAGATTTGTTGGATGGGGGGGCCACGATGGAGGAAATGCAGGCCTGAGTGTTGCTTTCTGCCTGCTGATGTCACTGATGACATGGGTGGGGCCCGCCCAGGGAGAGAAAGGGGGAATGCATCTGAGTGCTGCTGCGCAAGCTGCCTGCTTGTTCTGTTTCTTTCGGGAGAGAGAACAGAGAGAGAGGTTGAATTTGTCCTATATCGGGGAGATTCAAGATTATATATATATATATATATATATATATATATATATATATATATATATATATAAATTGCCTGGGATTAAAGGTCACCAACATGCTATAACACCTTTTATGAGGTAGCCTGTGGTGGACAGTTGTTTGCTAAAATTGCTGATTGGGGCCGGGGCGTTACAACAAAGTCTATCTTGTCTGTGGTCGTCAATTTCATTCATGTGGAAAATGTTAGGAAATAAGTATTTTAACACCATTTACTAACCGGTTTTTTAGCAATTTTTTTGAGTAAGATCCCTCTATGAATTAGTGAAATATCTTGATGGATTTGTGTTCTCCTTCGTGAGTTGATCAAAATCGTATATTTATTTGCTCAAAACGGTTATCGGGTGAATAAGAAATTGTCTCCTAAGATATCGGAAAAATCAAAGGAAATAGAAGGGTATATATAATAAACTCTTTCTTGGTATTGTAAGATAGCAAGCCAAGAGGCTCTCTCCTGCGCGTGTAGGGCGGAGGGGTGCAAATCTCTGATCGGACTACGTGCGGCTTGTGTGCGCCCGCACGTCCTGTGGACACGAATGCCGGACCGACTGAACCTCACCCCGTGCATAGCCTCCTTTTGTCGTTACAGTGGCTGCATTCAAGGAGATGTTTACTGTTATTGATGAGGACATAAATTTTATTTAGTTTAGGATTTTATTTTAGTACCAGATTTATTTTTGGCAATTATAGCCATATGTAATCTTTTTTTATGCATTAGAATATTTTTGAGATTTTGAGAATATTCTGAGATTTGTATCTTGATTTGTTTTGAGCCAATATATAGGCCTTGATATTAATGAGAAAGCGATGCCATTTTTGATTAAAAATTATTGTGTTGAGTTTTGCTCTTCCTGTCTCTTTTTGTGTGATACAATAGAGATCCAATTATTAGGATTTGTGATAAATCCTAATACAATTTTAGGGTTAGTGATTAACTCTAAAATCTACCTCCAAATTAAAAAAATCCCCAAATAAAATTACCCAAACCCTAATTCCCAAATCCAAAACCCTAATCTCTCTTCTCCTTCTTCCTTCAAGATCCCGACCCCATACCTTCTCTCGAAACCACACACCCTTCCTCCGTCGTCACCCCATCGACCGCCTTTCTCACTTCCCTCATCCCGTCCAGTCGACCGTCCCCTGAATCTCCAACTCCCTTCCCGATCGAAACCCCTGGCCTCCTCCACTTCTGTCGACCTAACGCCTCAGGCCAAAACCCCACCTCTTCCGTCCACCAGTTGCACCCTGACACCGCAGAGCGTCGATTCAGTCGCAACCCCTGGTCGACTCCCCTGCGTCGCGCCGCTAGCATCGACAGTAGCCCCAGCCACCCTGCGCTGTGCCGCTTCTTCCGAGCGACACCAGCACCCCGACGTCCCCTTTGTGTGCTCCTCCCGATCGTCGACGCCAGCCCAGATCCGCCAGCCCTTGCTTTTGCTGTCATTGCTCTTGAAGTTGTTGCTTCCATTGCTGTACTCTTCTGAGATCTACGCTGAGTTCTTCGAACCCTCGCTATACTCTTTCCAACTTTCAAATATTTGTATTATACTACTTTATTATTTCTATTATATTATTCAATTTAACTGTCGACCACAAATATTGAGATTGAGCATTCCACTTGCCTAATTAGAGTACACATCAGTATTGAATCTTTTACTTGCTAAGAACGCGTAGAAATTTAATTATTGATTGTTAGAACTGAATTATTAATTAGGTTTGTGACACTTAATTCAATTCTTGGAAATCTATCAAACCGATTAATTGTTTGAAAATTCTAACTTTAATCCGCATAACGTGTTGGTAAAATTAACCCGTTAAGATTCTTGGAAATTCTCTATTTTAGGGTTAGTTTTACATCATTTACGTTTTTTTACCCTGGCCCTATAAATAAAGGCATCTTCTCCCCTTATGATACACACAAGAAACTCTTCTCCCCCCCTCTGTTCTGTTCTTCTACTTCTATTGTCCGATCATTCGGTGGTAGGTTCAAGCGGTCGTTTCGAAAGTGTGATGGGGTGCTTGCGTCAACACTCTTCGGTTGTTGCATCCTGGGAGACAGACGCCTTTCGCAAGTTCCAGCACCCGGGCGAGGTGAATCTGTTTTAAGGAGATTGTGTGATACACAAGTCTCGACACAAATTGGTTTGCTTTTGTAATTTTGTTATTTCATTTCATTTTCTTTTTATTTGTTGGTTTTTTTTCCTTCTCCTTCTTCTGTGTTTTTTTGCCGCTAAATCAAATTTTGTTTACTGCAAACAATTTTGTAACCAAAGCTGTAACAGTTTTTACTTCACTAGGACAGTTTCCTTACATGTTGGACTGCCTGCCCCTTATCTGAAAAGACTGAAATCTAGACTTCTGATTGCTTGGCGAGAATGGTAAGAGTGATTCGAGATTAGTGAGAGGTGTGCTTAAGTATGTGGGATTCGTGAAAGGAATAAGTTTACTTTCAATTGATAGACCAACTGTTTACCTGCATAAGGGTAAAGCAACCTAATGTATAGATAAAAATTTCGTAAAGTTAGCGGGAGATAAGAACTCCATGATGCTATTGCAGTGCGAACTCCTCGTACAATGTAAAGTTTCTTTTGGAAGTACTGACTGAGGAAGAAGATAAGGAAAAGATGAGACAAAAGTCAATTATCTTGTTTTGCAATCTCATTTTTTTTTAATTAAAAAAAAAAAGGTTCTCATCCATTTCTGTGTATAGAATGATCTCCTTAGAAGTTATTTCTTAAAGTTCCGTAGCGACAAGCTGGCCTAAGTAATTATTTCTCACCAAAGGATATGTTAATGCTAAATCTACTGTTATAAATTTCTTGTTTATAAGAGATAAAAACTCGGTATGTTAGGGAAGCTTGTGTGGATTAAATGAACATGATTGAAATATTAAAGTTGTCAACCCAACATATTTTTCATCCCATGGTGAGCCATTGCTTGGGATCCGAATGCCAGCATTGCATCTCAAACAGGGCAGAGTCTCTGAAATTCAGAATATTGATCAAGCCTCCTCTTCTTAATGATGTACGATTGCTAGCAGTTCTCGAAACCCACAGATATATCGGTTAGCTTAATTGCTGAATTTGGACATCGCAACAGATGGTATCTTGACATTGAGTTCTTTCAATCTTTGCATATGCTTGGAATGTGAGTTCACTATCCGTTAACTCCTTGCCCAAAAAACTTCATCCATCCTCTGTAATGGTTGTGTTTGTTGATTTATCAAGCGTCAGAAGCAAATGTGAACAGGCTTACTCAGTAGTTCTTCACAGATTGTTCTCATTTCATAAAATTATCGTGAATGATGCTCCCTATGTGCAAAAGTAGACAGATGAATCCTGCTTATACTAGCTACATCGAAGTTGTATGTTTCACAATAACAGATGCATGAGCATGTTTGCTGCACAGATGCATCTCTGCTTGTAATTTCTTCCTTTTTTTTTATTAGAAAAAAGGTTTATTTACTTTCCTCTTGTAGAGAAATAAATGTTCATGTAATATTATTCTCTTGTATGAGTTCTTTTTTGTATTAGATTGGTCCGGAATGACTGTTTTCGAATGATTCTCTTGCTAATTAATAGAACTTAGTTCGTATTTCTACCTGAAATTGGATCTATTGCTTTTAATTTGTTTCCACTTTTGGCTTACGTTCCTTTGATAAGCCGAGCTACCTAATTTTGTCTGAAATCAGAAAATGTTGTATCTTTATTAATGATGCTGTGCTTCAAAATCATATACGGGACTCAGGTTGTTGATTTGGAAATATCTGTACTATTCTATCCTTTAATTGAATTTTGTATTTCTTTGCTTGATGGAAATGAATGGTGATAAGCTTAACAGAGAGATTGAAAATATTATTGGATTGATTATAACTGAATACTATGAACTCCTATATATATAGGAGGAGGGAATAAAATACTAAACTGATACATAACTCAATATGCAACTAAATATATATTACAACATCTAACAAAATGTCTTTGATGCAACTTTAGAGTGGCATGTCAATTATGAGAAGCAAGAAAATTTAACAAAGATAAAATTCATCATTCAAATTTTGAATATAATCTTCTCTCTCTTACATTGCCAGATAATAATCTTTTCTCTCCTACACAAATTTAGCCTTATATTTACAAGATACCAAACATGATTTGAATCTGTACCTTCATCCTCAAATGTAGAGAATCTGAAAACCAAATTTGCAGTTTCGAGAAAAAAAAAAGAATTTTCTGTAAAATTCAACAACAATTTTTCCAGCAAAATACACAGTCATCGATCCAGACTGTCCCGAGCGATGTCTCAGTTCTTTCTACTCAATCTGAGGAATCCTCCCAGAAGCAGACCTCCCACCCTCCATCTTCAGCATATGCAACAAGAAATCGTTCCATGTGTCGATTGGCCCCGGCAAGCACCAATGCACGCAGTCGTTGCGCATAATAAGCTGCACCTTATCATCTGCTGGATGCCCGTACTTTCCAGGGTGCCCGTCTGGCCTCATCAGCATTGCCTCAGTCGTATCCAGCAACCGATACTTCAATCCTCGTCTCTTCCCTTCCCTCTCTGCATCCCTAAACTCCTCCATCTGTGTCATATACATCTCTAAATTGATCCCATCCAGCCTTGTCTCATTGCTCCTAAACGGCCTTTGTCGAATGCAGTTCCCACCTTTATTCCACTCCCCATTCTCAAAATGTTGGGGTGCGAAAGTACGCAGAAACACCGTGCCTTTGAAGTTGGGCAGGCGGTTTAGAGCTTGGAATGTCGTTCTGAAAGCCATCCTATAACCGTGGTACACTGTAAGGTCTTTGATCGTGTCGACTAAGCAGTAGTGGCATCCTTTGAGTCGGTTGTTTTCGTAGTACATTGTAGGTCGGAAGAACCAGTGGCCTGCTGAGACGATGACATAGTCAAATTGTTCGATTTGGGAGGTCCAGTTTGCGTCTGCGACATCAAGGTGGAGATTGAAGAGGCCGGTTAATGTGGGACCGTTGGGATCGGCCTCATTGGCCTGGACTAGGTAGGGGGACCAGAAGCTGGCTACGGTAAAATTGTGGGTGGGGTAAGTCCAGCGCTTGAATTTTTCGTCGTCGGTGGTGGAAATGTCCTTTGCATATGTTACCTGAAATTTGAGAAATGGATGACTAATTAACAACTGTAATACTAAAGAGTACGTGAAACTTAATATAACAGTGTACTGTGGCTATATTCTTATATTGTCATTTAAAAAATAATTAATGAAGATATATATATATATAGTTCTACATTTGCATATTTCTGTATCTGTTACTTGATATAAAAATTAAGCTCGATTATGTCAATGAAAATTAATGGCTACAAGCCAACAAGTATGGCTACAAGTTCTAAAAAATTGCATAAGTCTCAATGCAGTACTGATTGATGTTTCTAAGATACGTAGAAAAACACGTATAAATTGTGCATGTGGGTTAATGTAATATTAGATAATCTGAACACCAGTGAATACATGAAAGTGCAATTTTGGTAGATTCTCTATGTTAGCATTAGATTCACTATGGAGACTTTGCCTTCAAGATTTTGACTCAATCCTTCGTTGATTAAGATAATTCAAAAGGTAAGAATCTTAAAACTTGGGGCAAAACATTTTGGAGTGGAGGTCTATACATGGACCGGTAGGTGGTTAGTCTGTACACAAAATAATACAAATACAACCTGTCATTTCAATTGTTGGCATGTGAATGAGTCCAACCCCTCCCGATCTCTTTCTTAATCATCATACTCCATGTAATTGATATGAACGTACTCAGTTTAATTAAACCTATTCTAACTTCTATAAGAGCATGACACTAACATATGCAGATACGGACATGATGCAAAACGATCATCCACATCACGAAGGTTTTAAAAAACCACCCTAAAATATCAAGTACTGTATTGGATTCGGGCATTTGACACGAGTATGTGATGCAAATGTGACTTGATACAACTACCAAATAGAAGTGTTCCTTGAATATAGGCAGGGCCGGCCCTGAGTTCCCGAGGGCTCCCAGGCGAAAGACCCAAATAATTATTTTTGGGGCCCTAATAACAATATAATATCTTTACGTACAAAATACGTGCCTATATTTACAAGGAAATACAAATTTGGAGACCCTAAAATTGCAAAAAATCTGGGGGCTGAGGCGGCCGCCTCTCCTGCCTCAAGGTGGGGGCCGGCCCTGAACATAGGACCTGCTCAATTTGATTATAATCTCTCACTCTCACACCACTCGTTGAATTCCCAAAAACTTCATGCTCTTTCTTTCCCTCTCTCCCACTTTCCGTCATTGGATTCCCCAAAACTTCATGCTATTCCTCTATTAATTAATTGGACATCCAAACTCGGCAACACTTCAAATAAATGACTTGGTGCATTTTCAAATGGCAAGTAGTATATTGAGATTATATATATCATATTATAGAGAAGAAATAAATAAATATTGTTTGAGTCAAAATAATTTGATTGCTTGCTAAAGCCAATCTTAATACCACAGGGATTCATCTCTATCTTCAAAATTAGGTGGCAGTATAAGCAAACAAATAGCAAGCAGTTATTAAAACTATACTATATGATCAAGATATTTAGATAGGTAGGTACACTAAACTATAGTCTGTAGATTAGCATTCAAATATTATAATTTACAACATGCATATATAGACAATAAGACATCTATATCCGCACTCATTAACTTCATAATTAATCAAACCAGTCTTGCATGGTTGTTCAGTAATCAGTATGTATTATAAAAAATAAAAAAAATAAAAAAAAACATTCATGTACAAGGAATTTTAAATGAAATGTCCTACTAGCTGATATCTTTTGCTCAATCACTTTACTGCAATATATATATATATATATATATATAATGGGTAAAAGGGATATGAACAACTTGCTCATTTAGTAAATGAGCAATTCATTATGTAGCATGCATGTGATACATTGGACAACCATTTTAATAAATTTTCAATCATATGTATGTCACATCATCAATTGCTTATTTACTAAATGAAGATACCCTTTTTCCCTATATATATATATATATATAAGCTTAACTTTTAATATATGTCAAAATTAATTAAGGGGAAATCAATCTGTTTTATATACTCCGCTCTTTATCATTAATTTACTTTCTTCTCTTACCGGTCCAATTTTTCTTAAAGAACCCATGGTTTGCTATATTAATTCAACAAAAATTGACCAAAATACCTCCAACTTACCTTATTTTTTTTCTTCTTCTCGATTGTAATAAACATGATAATTTTTTTTAGGGAATTAACACAGTGCTATTTTACTGAAAGACACTACTTTTGATTGAGGACAACTTAAATAGTTCAGATGCTAGTTTAATACTGTCATACATGAATTAATCACCAAAAATGATCTATATATAATTCTATAGCATATATATGTACCCTATTTAGTAGGCACATCAAGGACTGCATTTGATTCCTTCCAACCGAGTCGCCAACAAACGCCATGGATTTCCCTCTAACAATCTCCAAGAACTGCGCAGGGTTGAAGATGGGGAGATTGCACTCATTAGGTTTCCACTTCCACTTCATGAAATCGGAGTCCGGCCTCCCAAACTTCATGCAGTTTTGGTGCTCATGGATTGCCCAGCATGTCTCGTTTGTGTAGTAGGGTGCATTAGGATTTGGCACCCACTCACCACTGAATATATCACACTTTTTACTACTTCCACTCACCATTTTGATTGCTTTTATATGCCCATAATCGTCATTATTAGTTGTATGGGACTGGGAAGAGGGAGGTGATTTGGCATACAGAGAAGAGGGAGGTGATTTGACATACAGAGAAGCTTGGCCTAACAAGGAGTAGAAGTAGAGTGAGGCGATGGTGAGGCACACTAGGGTTAGGGTTAGGAAGAAAATTATTTTGGAGGTATTGTCTCGGTTGTTGGCCATGGTTGTCACTTGTGAGATAGCTAGAGAACATGGGCATGAAGAGAAGAAGGAGATGGGTGTGGATTTTATAGATGTTTATAGGGATATAATATATGTCCAAATTGACAAGAAATAATGAATAAATGCTGCATGAAAGTGGGGACCAGAGGAATAATGACTAAAAATATCAATACTGTAAAACCTCTTTTCTACAGTGATATTCTATATAGAAATATTATAGAAATATTAAGTATTTATAAAAAATTATGGTCTGAAATATTGGTCGTTTATAAATAAGAATAAACTATATATATCTGTATATTGCAAAAAAATATATACTACCTTACATTAAAAATTTAAGATGAAATAAAATATTTATTCAAAAATTTAGACTTTTAAGATGACTTTGCATATTTCCAGCACTACATAGATACGTGTACTGATTTTTTGAAACTATGTCTATCTTTTTTTTATATTATCAATGTCTATACTTTAAATTTGACATACTCCATTAATTAATTATTAATGTAGTGCATGCATACTTCATCGATATATCACTTACACTAAGAATAACTAAGTCATACCAATAATTTTGTAACTACACTTCTATTAAGTTATAACATTCTCATAGTAATAAAATTAGTTTGGTCCCAATATTATGACTATAGAGAGGTTTTAGTGTATAAGATTTTTAATTTTTAAACAAAACGTTAGGGAGGCTTTGCCTTTTCACTTGGAAATGTTAATATAAAGAAGATACATATGTACAACTCATGGCATGGTTTAATTTTGGTATATATAACCATTCTTAAGAAGGAAGTTATATATATATATATATATACTCCGGGATGAATGTTTGCAATTCTACCCTTATATGTGATATGTTATTAGTAACATTACAAGCTGATGTTAGTTATTATGCTTGAAAGAACAAATGAGGGCATAACCAAGTAACCAACTAGTAAGTATGTACATTGCACGTGCTGTTAATTTATATTTAAATATAGTGATGCATTCAAATAATGCAACTGGTTCTATGGTGTAGTGGTTAGCACTCCAGACTTTGAATCTGGCGACCTGGGTTCGAATCCCGGTAGGACCTATCTTTCAATTTTTTTTAAATTATGTGATTATGGGTTAATCTTGCAGTAATTAAAATATCTCTCTATATATCTCTAATCTCTAATCTTATACTGGAGAAGGCCTTAGTGCCATGTGTCATTTTGTCATTCTACCAACATGTGCAATGCACGTATATAACTAATATAAAAAAGATTTCTGGTTCAAATCCTCCTTATGTGAGTTTTTATTTTTATTTTTTGAAATTATTAAAACGTGCATCACAAGTGTAAATTACTAGTAATAATAATATTATAATGGTAGAATGCCTTAGTGTCATTTGTCATTTTTCATTTTGTCTTTTTACCAACATGTACAACGCACTACATAACTAATATAAAGAAGATTTTCGGTTCAAATCCTCCCTATGTCAGAGTTTTTATTTTAATTTTTTAAAATTATTAAAATATGCATCGCACGTTTAAATTAGTATAAATTAGTGTAAATTACTAGTAAAAATAATTAGATGTTCATGTGCTCTATATGAAAAAGGACTCTCAACTACCAGTGATTGTACACAGCAGCCAAACCTATCTTTTAATTTTTTTTAAATTATGTGATTATGGGTTAATCATGCACTAATTAAAATATCTCTCTATATATCTCTAATCTCTAATCTTATACTGGAGAAGGCCTTAGTGCCATGTGTCATTTTGTCATTCTACCAACATGTGCAATGCACGTACATAACTAATATAAAAGAGATTTCTGGTTCAAATCTTCCTTACAGTCAGTTTTTGTTTTTATTTTTTGAAATTATTAAAACGTGCATCACAAATGTAAATTACTAGTAATAATAATATTATAATGGGAGAATGCCTTAGTGTCATTTGTCATTTTTCATTTTGTCATTCTACCAACATGTACAACGCACTACATAACTAATATAAAAAAGATTTTTTCGGTTCAAATCCTTCCTACGTCAGAGTTTTTATTTTAATTTTTTGAAATTATTAAAATGTGCAACGCATGTATAAATTAGTCTAAATTACTAGTAAAAATAATTAGAAGTTCATGTGTACTATATGAAAAAGGACTCTCAACTACCAGTGATTGTACACAGCAGCCAAATCTACTCAGAATAATCTTCATGTTCAATCATTATCTGGGGCCGTGCATTTTATTTGTTGTTCTCATTATTTTAGAACAATATATTCTTCTATGAGCTAGCGTATTTGTCATGAAGCTTTCTGTAATCTGCTGTTTTTTTCCAGGAAAGTTCACCCAGATATACGTCGGACATCATTAATAGCGCATGAACCAAGTGATTTTGTTGCGAACATAGCAGATATGGAATGGATATTTGAGCTGTCGTGTTCGTATCTGTTTTCTTCTTGCAACTGCATATTCGAGACTTGTATTATCGGAGAGTTAGTTATCCAACTAATCACTGTTGATGCAGAATTGTGATATGACTATATATACATATGTTAGAGGGTTAGTCATGATGCACATCACAAATGGATAAATGGCATTGTCATATGATGGATTCGGGGAGTCTATTTTGTCTAATGAAAATGAGCTAATGCCACCAAAATGACAACAGTATATTCTTCCAACTTATTAGCTATAGACTGTTTGAGCTCATGGCATTTAGACCCCACCAAACAAATGATTTAGTTCTTAACTGTATATTAATTACTAGATACAACCAATAATCCTATTCTAAGGAAAACACAAGTCATGTTAATTAATGTTCTTGCAAATGCTTATATAGATATATAGGATGTTACTAATTTGTGTATTGTATCTATTAGGGATTTCCAACCGAAAACCCCTCTCTAGGATCTTGTTGAGTTATTCGATACAATCAATACAAACTATCAAGTACATATGAGATAATACCAAACACACCAAAGTACACAAATTTATCCCGATTGGGACTTTTGCCTTAATCCGGGAAAGAAGAAACCCAAAATGTTATTCAACTAGAGAAGATACAAGAATATTATAATTCTCACCACGACTCTCTCTCTCGGCTCACCAGCAAACTAGTTGTTTACAATTAGAGAAACTCTCAAGCTTCGCCTTCAATGAAGTACTGTCTCTCATGACTCTCAATGGAGGTCAATAACAACAATATATAGAGATCTAGAGAAAAACCTAGTTTGATATCTTGATACAATAACCATTGGATATTTCTGAAGAGATAATCCTACGATAGGAGCATCAGATCTGACTTGAAGAATAAGTTGGGCTTCTCACGAATCACCAAGATCCGACCAAAATAACCCATCAGCGCCGCTGTCGGTCGACCGCACCTCAAGGTCGGTCGACCGTCCCCCTCTCAGGAACTTCTACAAGTTGGGCGGTCGACCGCACCCATGTACGGTCGACCGCGCGATCGACCGCAACACCACCTGCTGCTGCTGCTGCTGACTGTTTCCTTTGCTTCCACTGCGTCTCCGATCGTCTCGATTCCTCCATCGTCTCATCGTCTTCTTATCCAATATAGTATGCAAGACATAAACCCAACAGTATCATGGATAAGATAGGCATTTTGCGTGTCTCACTTCCGAATCACTTCAATTTCACTGTGTGTTCCTATTCCATCACCATCATTTATACTATCACTAGATTTGCACGCGGGCACGTGCATATGGCACGTCTTCAGAACGATACAGCATATGAAAAGCCTTGTAAACAGTAAATCAACAATTATGTAGCTCAAGTTTGAATAGTATGACAATAATTAGTTGTAAATAATAATCCATGTTTCGAGAAGTATATATATATATATATATATATATAGAGAGAGAGAGAGAGAGAGAGAGAGAGAGAGAGAGAGAGAGAGAGATAATTTTTGTTGATGAAACGGATGGAGTCTTACGACTCTAGCCAACACAATATATCATAAATAATGAGAAACATATAATCGTCAATCTTACAAGATGTCAAATAAGCGAGACAAACAAAAAGAAAATAAGAAGAACACCGACAATAACAAAATTACAGGAGCCTACAGCTAAATCGGGCGACCACAACAGCTACAAGCCATGGAAGCAAGGAGTAACTCGTGCCAGACAAGCAAGGCGCTAGGCCAGGCAGACCCCCACCATCAATGCCGGTCCAGCAAGAGAACAAACCCCAACACCACAGATCCCACTCCACCGCAGATGAGCACACCACGGCATGATAGCGAGTGACCCAAACAGCGTCTGCGCTGCTACGGACGCAGCAATCCATAGGTGAAAATGCAGCCGAAATAACCTACTAGCCACCAGGACGAAAGACGAAAAGACAGAGCAGAAGCTCTGCTAGGTCAGAACAGGAGGGAATGGCCACACCACAACGCGGCGCCGCTGCAACCTACAGAAAGGACCAAACAACACAAAATAAACCCCAACACAACAAACGAAACCGAACCACCGAAGAAACTCAAATGCCAGGAAACGGCAAAGCAAAATCAACCAAGCCGTTTTGGAGTATATATATACCGCGGCGAGAGAGAGAGATAATTAAATAAATAAAGTAGTTGTTTTGGAGTATATATATATATATATAGAGAGAGAGAGAGAGAGAGAGAGAGAGAGAGAGAGAGAGAGAGAGAGAGAGAGAGAGAGAGAATTAAATAAATAAAGTAGTTGTTTTGGAGGGAATTTGAATTTTAGTTTTGGGGGAAAACTTGCGCGGGGGAGGGGAGGGGGGGGAGGGAGGGGAAATGTGTTTTCTGAGGTTAGAACTGGACCTTTGACTTTGGAAGAATTGAAGGAGAGTCACTTGATAGCTTTCTTTGTGTTTTATTATATAGATTTATACTGCATGAGCTATATTCAATTGCTACTGCGAGGAGTTTCAATATATATTACCTACAGTCCTGATTACTGTGCTTCGGAAGAGATCAAGGGAAACAATTAAACGGATTACTTTGTTCGAACATATTACATACCGACACGAACAAGGCCATGACTATGCAACGTTAGTTTCTCTATTAGGTATGATGTCTTATGTACTATATTTTTTAGTTTTAAATTAGGTGGTTGTGCCATTATAATCCTCCCACTATGTCTTAGTTGAAAGGTCTAAATCATAGATAACAAGCAAGAAATAAAACAAAAAATTCTGGTATTATTATAATATAAAATCAATTTGTAGGGAAAGATAGAGAGAGGACAGGAAGGATTATAGACTTATGAGTGGTTGGTATGGTGTAAAACATCACTCTGAATGCTACACACAAACTAATTGAACCATGAGGTCCCAATTGTACACATGGTGTTGCTGCTTTTTTCTAACGTGGAAGTAATCAGATAATGAATTTTTTTTAAAGAAAAACTTACAATCTAAACCGTTAATCAGATTTAAATTTGTGACGGCTGAGGTCTCTCTTGTCTGAGTTTAAACCGTTGAGAGCACTTGGATATAGATTAGACAACTAAGATGTCGCTGGAAAAACTTACAAAGTCCGAACACCGGGTTTGGCCTCGGTGAAAGGCCCTCCGATACTCAAGTTAGTAACTCAGAAAGGGGATTAGAGTTTAAGTGACAAAAAATTGATTATCTAATACTGATTGTGTAACACCCCGTACGTAAGAGGTGTATATATAATATTATATTGGATAAATATAATAATATAAAGATGTGGTAAGTGGTCTATAGATGAGTTCTATAGGAGTGTAGCATGGAATTAATGGCCAACAGAAAAAGATAAGGAAAAGTGGAGAAGTGGGTGGAGGAGGTGGGGTCCAGGTCCAGGGCAGTTGTGTTGCTATTGTGGGTGTGCATGTGCATGGTGGTGTGGGGCTTTCTTAGTCCCACATCGTTGGGAGAGGAGAGAGAGTGAGAGAATATATTAGGAAGCCTATGATCAAGACGCATCAACTTGTCATGACACATTCTGAGAGGCAGTCTGTGGTGGACAGTTGTTAGAATTTATTTGGGCGGAGGTCCGGGTGCTACAGATTGAAAGGGGGGGGGGGGGGGGGGGGGGGGGGGGGGGGGGGGGGGGGGGGGGGGGGGGGGGGGGGGGGGGGGGGGGGGGGGGGGGGGGGGAGGAGGAGATTATTTGTCGGCTATGAGTCTTGGTCCATAAGAAAAATTTGGGAAGGT
Organism: Hemerocallis citrina; assembly: GCA_017893485.1. Classification (NCBI taxonomy): domain Eukaryota; kingdom Viridiplantae; phylum Streptophyta; class Magnoliopsida; order Asparagales; family Asphodelaceae; genus Hemerocallis; species Hemerocallis citrina. Next base: position 96,547,279 of record CM030361.1, read on the forward strand.
ATAATTCTCAGATTTGATCGAAGATTCCCCTGATTAAGGGATAGAAACATTATTATATACATGATTTGGGAGATTTGATTACCCTATGTAATCGGCTGAAAATCCATCTTTCTTAAGCTGTAAGTTGAGCTGGTGGGCCTAGATGCGGCTCATGTTCCTCAAATGGGCCTGCAGTACAGTGAAATTACCATTTGGCCCTCGAGATGCTATAAGATGCGCGTTGGAATCTTGTGGCTCTGATTTTACTTATATCATAAGACTCCTCCCCCCCCCCCCCCCCCCCCCCCCCCCCCCACCACCAACAACAACAACTACAACACACACACCAAATCCTGAAGGTTGGGATTGCATCCTTCAAGGAGCAGTTTGCTATTTTTCGAGTGATCAAGAGATTATACTAGAGCTTCAGGGACACCTGGAATCTTGTTTGGAGCTTTTTTAGGTACTAGCAATTTTATAGAGCTTCCAGTATATTTTCAGGATTTTTTGAAATTTTTAGTTAATTTTTCCCAATTTGTAATTTTTTTGAATTTTTAGGAGCAGTTTGCTATTTTTAGTTAAGTTCAAGATTTTCAAAATTATAATTATTTTTCAGAATTTTTAAACTATTTCCCCCCGATATTTTATGATTTTTTGGAATTTATTTTATGCTAAATTTGAAACCCCCCCTCGAACTATCTCCTTTATGCAGAAAACCTCACGGAACTATTTTTTGTGCAGAAAACCTCCCTGAAGTATGGTTGTAAAAAACCTCACTGAAGTATATTTTCAAAAAACCACATCTAACTTTTCTATTCGTCTTAGATAACCTCATTCATCTTTGCAAGTTGGTTCATAAAACATCATGCATCTTTCTCATTATTGTCAAAAATCCTCACTAAACTTTAGCAAAAAGCTCACGTCGTCGGAGTGAAATTTTTTGCAACCATACTTAAGTGTGGTTTTTTACGCAAAAAATAGTTCAGTGATGTAATCTGCATAAAGATGATAGTTCAAGGGGGTTTTTCAAATTTAGCCTTTATTTTATCAAAAATCAAGGGGCACAAATTTTGGGGAGATCCGAAGGCCCTTCTTGTGTATTTGTGCTAGGACGCTCGAACGACACATCGAGCACCGACCCCCGAGGTGCTCGGCCTAGTCGTTCTTAGTGGGTTCGACTGAGTCGAGCATCGAGCTCCAGATTTTTACATTTTCCTCGCGAGGGGTTCGAACGATACGTCGAGCACAAAGCCTATGAAAATAGGCATTTTTTGTGTGGAGGGCTCCAACTACATGTTGAACATCGAGCCTATGAATATAAGAGTTCTTAGTGGGTGGCTCGAATGACACGCCGAGCACTGTTCCTATGAAGATAGACATTTGTGTGTGGGTGTGGGTGTGGGTGGGGGTGTGTGTGGGGGGGGGGGGGGGGGGGGGGGGGGGGGGGGGGGGGGGGGGGGGGGGGGGGGGGGGGGAGATGGCACGACGAGCACCAAGTCATGAAAGATATACTTTTTTTTGTGAGGGGACTAAACGACACGTTGCCTATAAAAAATATGTTTTTTTTCGGTGAGGTGTTCCAACAGCATGTCGAGCACTGGACCTATGATGATAGACATTTTTTGTTTTTCGTTTTTTGGTTGGGGTGTGTGAGTGAGTGTGTGTGGGGGGGGGGGGGGGGGGGGGGGGGGGTGGGGGGGGGGCAGTCGAACAACACATCGAGCACAGAGCCTATAAATATAGACCATGTAGAATGTTGGGGTATTGGCTGGTAGAGTTTTTACACTTAGCAAAGATTCCCTGGGGATGGTCATCCGGATGGCAGATGATGTCATCACCGTAGATATTGACAGGTTTCACGCATCTCTTGGGTTCTACAATTGGATATATGACGTGTGATTGGCGGAGATGATGACAAGTCATAGCTTGAGGCCCCCCCTCCCCCCCCCCCCCCCCCCCCCCCCCCCCCCCCCCCCCCCATATATATATATATATCCTCCACACCACATCATTCTTCTCTTTACTTGGTCATTTTTTTCTTAGAGCTTTTCTCTCCTCTTCGCATTTTCTTTCTAGTTTTCTGATTCCAGTGAGATTTTTGATATCCACCATCATAAGTTTCATTGTCTTCTTGCCCAGGTAAATTATCTTTCATCAAATAATGTTTAGGGTCTGATCCTGTCATGCCCCACTTTCCAAAAATACACAGTACGAGCACATGATATTGGCCCAGCGAATGACTAACGTCACCATGAGCTGTTTATCCAATCAACTCAACAATATAATCAGTACAGAATAATTGCGCAGGAAATCATAATAATCTCATGAACAATAGTACTTGAAATGAAGCAATATAAAATATCAAAGTACGATAATCCAACATCTGAAAACAATAACAAAATCCGGGTCACAAGCCCAATACAATAATAATCCAATCTTAAATAGATAATAAGTCTCAATACATTATGTAACTTCTATTTCCCATATCTGTATTTTTTCTACTGTATTTTTATTTCTGGTATTCTTGTATTCAAATTGAGATCCTATATTTTTGTTCCAGTTCGAATAAATACATTCCATGGTTTCAACTCAATTTTTGGTGCCAATATCTAATTCAATCGTATTGTTCGTTCTGCACTTTTGTGTCGTTCTCCATGTAGAAAAGGACTCTTCATCTCATCTATCTCCTTTTCCACATTTTAATACATTTTTGACTTAGTCTCTAGTTGGATCCCCCTCAAACCCGATACCCACATACCCATTAACCCAAAACCTAGCTATTTAACCCCTAACCCTAGCCCTAACCCTAGATTACTATTAAACCCCCCTAAACCCAGCCGTCTCTCTCTCCCATCTCCATCTTCATCCCTCTCTGTCACGCCCCGTTTCCCAAAACACGGAATGCAAGCACGTGACACGGCCCAGCGAATGACTTACGTCACCCATAGGCTGTTAATGATCCAACTCAACAAAATAACAAGTAATAAAACAACCACGCATGCAATGAAAGAATAATCACATAAATAACAATATTGAAAATTAATGCATAAAAATAACTCAACATCTGGAAATTTAACAAACAATATTCGGGTCGAAGCCCACAAATACAAAGAAATAACATTTGTCCAAATTTATTAAAGTCATAAACTAAAACGACATTTATTTTAGCGGCGCAGTAAACATTTCCTTCACCAATGCTGCTCTCCTATTCCATCAGGTAAATCTCCTTGGGTACCTGTAAGTTGCTCATCTAAAAAGAGGAAAAAGAAGGTCCTTAGAGCAAGTCGTGGACATGCAAGTGGAGAAACAGTGAAACAATGGAAATAGTGGTATAGCAATGAATTCAATAAACGATGAAGTCAATAGTATTGAACAGTGTAAAAGAGATAACAGTATAATATGCATTAAATACGATTTACCACAATAACGATAAACAATACCAATAATGGCAATAATAATGAGAACATTGTTCATTAAGATAACAATATGCAATGATAATGTGAGGAGAGCCTTAGGTCTATTATTCATTTTTAAATCCTAGCTAATGCACGTACTACTGTGTTCCATGTGTGCCATACCACAGGTTCGATGCATACAATCAATTTGGCTTAGACTAAGGTGGTAGATTCTATAGTTCATGTACCCGGGAATATTATTCAATAATGACCGATGATCGAATCAATCGAGATACTGAAGTCAGTAATCTGCAATTAACCGATGACCGATATAACCAGTAGACCGATAGACCGATAAACCGATAATTAGGGAAACACGGGCCCCTCTTCCGAGTACAGTCACTATGTCATCAACTACCTTAATCAACCCTTACCCCCGGCTTCGATTTATTTCCTTTATTCAATTAACACACAATAATACAATTAATAAGGGACGCTAGAAAAGGTGACAAAGCAATTATAGGATCATGCAATATACTCTATACAATTAAATACACTAAATATAACATTATAAACACAATTGTACATTATAAAACATAGAATCTCAATTCTGGACAGCCGTAGGTTGCTGTACCAAAATCAGTATTTCCGTTGCTACAGGATAGCAAATGTGGATCCGTCAGGTGGTCTAGAAACTAGACTCCTACCCGGTTCCAACGCATACTTAAAAGCTACATTCCGACAATGGTAGCTAGGTGAAATTCAATAATCTTTATCGGTTTTAGTTTCTGGCTGGGTGTAGATGTTAACTAATTTTAATCATAAGGGCAGTAAATAATCATTCCAAAAATCAGTAAAAATAATTTTTAACACCCTAAACATGTTATGTACAGATCTGGAATTTATCTTGGCCATATATGATTAATAATTTACTTAATTCATTAGCCTAACATGGTATGTACATAAATCTGAATTCACAGTGCAGCTTTAACAAAAGAGTCATAACTAGGGCAGTATAAGTCGGAATTCGAAAGTTCTAGTGTCTATTGACATTTAGACAAATAGGGCTACGATTCACTTTCAGGGAGTTTCTGATTTTAATTAAGTAATCTAGGTCGAAACAGCACATTAAGGTTCAGGTTGGTGTAAATTCCAGAATGGTCTACATGTTCATTTTAAATAAAATGGTTAAAAAAATTAAGGATAGTAAATTGAGTTTAATTAATCATAATCACAGCGAATCAACCTTATGTGAACAAGGTATTAATGTAGGTGATGTCCAACATTCTAATAATTATAATTCAACAATTTATCAATAGCAATCACATTAACAATCAACTAATTTATACAATCTACTATAGCTAATTGTCATTTAATGTCATGATATGAAATGTGTCTATGATTCCCTATTTTTATAATCAATAACTATAACTATATGGTGTATGAATATCTCTATACATTAGAGGCAAAAAGATGGCACGATGTCGAGACTACCACCTGGATTCGCTCGTGTAAATCCGTGGCATCTCAACGATATATACAATAACATTATACGATATTCAATAGGATCCACTTGGGGAATTCAATAATAACTATCGAATATGATACAAAAACATTCGATAGAAATGACTTGCCTTTTACTTTGTAGACGGTTCGAAAATAAATAAAGAATAACGAGATCAGAATCCCGGGGAGCAATCCCAAGAGTACGTGCGAAGACCGTGCGAAGAAAGCTAGTAGATAGCAACAATCCTCCACACCCGATCAGCCAAAACAGCCAACAGCGAGATTGGATTCGGCGCGGCAAAACAGTGAACACCGAATCGACGAATAGGATTTTTCCCCACACAACGGATCGAATAGAACACGGAACAGCGGTGCTGGATCTGCTGTGGGTGAACACGGGACAGCAATCAAACGGCACGAATCTTGGCGCGATCCGATGGCCGAGATTCAAACTCGTCCAATCCCCATCTTCTTCTTCGTTCTTTCGATCGGCGGAGAGCGAGGGAGAGGCGGTGACTGCGGCGATGGCTTCTACGGTGAAGGGGTCGGGCTCACGACGCTGGCGGCAGCGCGACTGAGGCAAGAGGCGACTGGCGGCAGCGCTCCTCCGTTCGTGGGTTTGAGGACAGGGGAGCGAAGGTGGCGTGAGTGATTTGGGTGACGGCGAAGGGGCTCTGTGGTGGTGGTGGTGGATGGTTTGAGTAATGGTGGAGTTGACGATGGTGTTGGAGAGGTGGGGTGGTTGACGAGGTGAAGGTGATGGTGGTTTGGGTTCTGGGTGAAGGCGAGGAGAAGGACGATGGGTTTGTTTGGTTTTGTTTTGTTTTGGTGGTTTTGTTTTGTTTGGGTTTTTAATCAGAGAAGGGAGAGAGAGATATATATATTAGAATATAATAAAAGGAATATATTATTAAGGATGGGAGAGATTTTAGGGAGAGGTTTACCGAGTTAAATAACTGATTGTATGGAGAAGAATTAGAGGCAATTAAGATTGTTATAACTGCTAAGATAATGGGGAGAGATTAGGGAAAATTGATAGAAAAAATCTGGGGTTGATTTGGGTTAGTGGGTTTGGGTGAGAGATCCATAGGAGGTGGGCTTGAGTTTACGCTTTAATTAAATATAATAAACTCAGTAATAATGGTTGGGCTTCTATGTTTTGGGCTCAGATAATAAAAATCAAAATATAGAGTTTGGCCTAAAATAACAATTAAACAATTGAGCTTCGGATTAATCAAGTACAAATTTGGGCTTAGAATAAACAACTGGGTTTCAGAATAACAGTTTAAATAAACTCAATTAAGGATGAACAGTTATAAGATACTGATGATTTAAATACGGAAAAATACTTAAAAAAATATATGTATTAATGGAAACAGGGGTTACAAATCCTACCCACCTTACAACAAAATTTCGTCCTCGAAATTTGCTTAGGCGGTACATAGGATAGGGCTAAGCAAACTGGGGGTAACAAACAACGGATTCAAAGAAATGTCAAAAAGGTGACAATACCAGAATAAGAAATCATAGATAAGAATGAGGTGATCTAATGATGTCCAATAGAGATTCAATGAATGAAGACAATGCAATGCATAAGAAGAAAGCAAGCGATGCAAGGGTGAAGAAAGAAAAATTCTGGGACCTGTGGGTTATGGGCCCACCACGCTTCCACTGCGCTACTCTGATGGTGACGTTCCAAATTGCAGACATGTCTTTGTCGACTATGTGACACCAAGCGACGGTCCGAGCAGGAAGAAAAGAATGAGATACCAAGATCAACGAAAATATGGGTTCCAAATAGAGATAAGTAATGATGCAACATGGATATAGAGCTTGGGCTTCAATCTAAATAATTAAAAGATATGATACATGCCAAAACTAATGGGCTTATCAGAAATAATAACAACAACAAATATCAATGATAGTAATATCAATAGCAATAGAATAATAATAACAATAATAAAAATAAATATAACAATGATAATAATAAAGTAGTAATAATAATAACAAAATAATATTAAAATATTAATAACAACAATGATACAATTAATAATGACCATAATAAAAATAATGATAATAGTAAAAATAATAACAACAATAGTAACAGTAATCATAATTATCATAATCATACAGGCAGTAAAAATAAAAATATCAACAATACTAATAATAATGATAATACTTACATGACAAAATAGAACTCAACACATTCATGAAAATAATGCAATAATAATAATAATAATGATAACATTAAAAATAATATCAATAATAATAATAATAATAATAATAATAATAATAATAATAATAATAATAATAATAATAATAATAATGATAACATTAATAACAATAATATCAATAAGGTAACAGTAATAATAAAAAAAATAATAAGATTACTAAAGTTAACGAAAACAATAATAATAACATCAATTGAAATGACAATAATAATAATAATACCAATAATAACGAAAATATTTCTTTACCATCAGTTTCATTATATAAGTAACGAGTCTTGAAATATCAATTAGTAATAGGTAGAAAATCTTGCCTCCCTAACATCAAGTTGCATGTTTGCCTTCACGACATCAGGTTTCAAGTTGCCGTCCGGATATTCGGTTGCACATTTGCCTCGCCGATATCGAGTTGCAATTTGCCTCCATTGACATCGAGTTGCATATTTGCCATCTCGATATTAGGTTGCACCGAAGTGGTGAAATGTATATAAAATTGAGTATGCTCAGGCTCAAAACAAATTAATAATAATAATAATGGTAACGATAAAAATAATAATACCAATAACAATAATAATAACAAAAAATCCATATTAATAACAATAAGAATAACAATGATAATAACAATGATCATAACAATCATAATAACAGTAATCGCAAAAGAATGATAACAATAATAATAATATTAACAGTAATATTAAAATATCAACAACACTAGTAAAAGTAATAATGCAAGACAAGATATAGTTTGGGTCCAATATTTTTGTGGAAGTAATTTAATGTTAGCAATAATAATAAAATAATGAAAACAACAATAAGAGTATCAATAGTAGTAACAATAATAATAATACTAGTAATGATGGTGAAAATAATAGCAATAATACTAATGGTAGTAAAAATAGCGTTATACAACGAAATAAGAATTTGTCTTATCTAAATAATCCAGTAGAAATATATAGTCGATCAAAAATGAAAAGTGAAGTTAAAATACACCATCGCTCGAAATAACAAAATCTTTGTTGAGAAACATTTTTATAGAGATCGAAAATAAATGTAACAAATAATCATCGAAATATAGATAGTATTCAGGAAAATAATTATAAGACGAAAAATAGGTAGGAGAAAAATGAAGTTAAGCCCAATAAAGAGTTAAAGAGGAGGATGACTAGAAGGGACAAAAGAAAGTTAAGGGATTGAATACGAAGAAAGAAGGACAAGGGCAAAATCAGAATTGAAGAGGATATAGCAGGGAAGAATTAACCAACATGATACTCAATATGGATCAACAAATAAAAATGAATGCAAGGCAGGGAAAGCAATGAACGACTCACGAACTGAAATAAGAAGGAATCAACGAGACAAGCAGAAAATCACAGACTGCTAGCACCGGAATCAAAATAATATGGGCACAAAAGAAAGATTCTATACCCAATAAGAAATTATTAAATGTGCATGAATGGAAGGGACGAAACAACTGAGAAATGAAAGAACTGAATGTGAAGGATTCGAAGAGGAATCAAATCAGAGGAGCATCCAGATTTTGTTGGTTATTCATTATCCATGTGATTCATGGGTTGTACATATTGTTGAGTCAGACCAGTTAAACTCAAACTAATCAGGGTCCAATCCCAAACTAGTTAGAATCAAACCTGGCTCTGATACCACTAAAAACCTTGTCACGCCCCGTTTTCCAAAACACGGAATGCAAGCACGTGACACGGCCCAGCAAATGACTTACGTCACCCATAGGCTGTTAATGATCCAACTCAACAATATAACAAGTAATAAAATGACCACGCATGCAATGAAAGAATAATCACATAAATAACAATATTGGAAATTAATGCATAAAAATAACCAACATCAAATAACTCAACATCTGGAAATTTAACAAACAATATTCGGGTCGAAGCCCACAAATACAAAGAAATAACATTTGTCCAAATTTATTAAAGTCATAAACTAAAACGACATTTATTTTAGCGGCGCAGTAAACATTTCCTTCACCAATGCTGCTCTCCTATTCCATCAGGTAAATCTCTTTGGGTACCTGTAAGTTGCTCATCTAAAAAGAGGAAAAAGAAGGTCCTTAGAGCAAGTCGTGGACATGCAAATGGAGAAACAGTGAAACAATGGAAATAGTGGTATAGCAATGAATTCAATAAACGATGAAGTCAATAGTATTGAACAGTGTAAAAGAGATAACAGTATAATATGCATTAAATACGATTTACCACAATAACGATAAACAATACCAATAATGGCAATAATAATGAGAACACTGTTCATTAAGATAATAATATGCAATGATAATGTGAGGAGAGCCTTAGGTTTATTATTCATTTTTAAATCCTAGCTAATGCACGTACTACTGTGTCCCATGTGTGTCGTACCACAGGTTCGATGCATACAATCAATTTGGCTTAGACTAAGGTGGTAGATTCTATAGTTCATGTACCCGGGAACATTATTCAATAATGACCGATGATTGAATCAATCGAGATACTGAAGTCAGTAATCTGCAATTAACCGATGATCGATATAACCAATAGATCGATAGACCGATAGACCGATAATTAGGGAAACACGGGCCCCTCTTCCGAGTACAGTCACTATGTCATCAACTACCTTAATCAACCCTTACCCCCGGCTTTGATTTATTTCCTTTATTCAATTAACACACAATAATGCAATTAATAAGGGACGCTAGAAAAGGTGACAAAACAATCCTAGGATCATGCAATATACTCTATACAATTAAATACACTAAATATAACATTATAAACACAATTGTACATTATAAAACATAGAATCTCAATTCTGGACAGCAGTAGGTTGCTGTACCAAAATCAGTATTCCCATTGCTACAGGACAGCAAATGTGGATCCGTCAGGTGGTCTAGAAACTAGACTCCTGTCCGGTTCCAACGCATACTTAAAAGCTACATTCCGATAACGGTAGCTAGGTGAAATTCAATAATCTTTATAGGTTTTAGTTTCTGGCAAGGTGTAGATGTTAACTAATTTTAATCATAAGGGCAGTAAATAATCATTCCAAAAATCAGTAAAAATAATTTTTAACACCCTAAACATGTTATCTACAGATCTGGAATTTATCTTGGCCATATATGATCAATAATTCACTTAATTCATTAGCCTAACATGGTATGTACATAAATCTGAATTCACAGCGCAGCTGTAATAAAAGAGTCATAACTGGGGCAGTATAAGTCGGAATTAGAAAGTTCTAGTGTCTATTGACATTTAGACAGATAGGGCTACGATTCACTTTCAGGAAGTTTCTGATTTTAATTAAGTTATCTAGGTCAAAACAGCACATTAAGGTTCAGGTTGGTGTAAATTCCAGAATGGTCTACATGTTCATTTTAAATAAAATGGTTAAAAAAAATAAGGATAGTAAATTGGAGTTTAATTAATCATAATCACAGCGAACCAACCTTATGTGAACAAGGTATTAATGTAGGTGATGTCCAACATTCTAATAATTACAATTCAACAATTTATCAATAGCAATCACATTAACAATCAACTAATTTATACAATCTACTATAGCTAATTCTCATTTAATGTCATGATATGAAATGTGTCTATAATTCCCAATTTTTATAATCAATAACTATAACTATATGGTGTATGAATATCTCTATACATTAGAGGCAAAAAGATGGCACGATGTCGAGACTACCACTTGGATTCGCTCGTGTAAATCCGTGGCATCTCAACGATATATACAATAACATTATACGATATTCAATAGGATCCACTTGCGGAATTCAATAATAATTATCGAATATGATACAAAAACATTCGATAGAAATGACTTGCTTTTTACTTTGTAGACGGTTCGAAAATAAATAAACAATAATGGGATCAGAATCCAGGGAGCAATCCCAAGAGTACGTGCGAAGACCGTGCGAAGAAAGCTAGTAGATAGCAACAATCCTCCACACCCGATCAGCCAAAACAGCCAACAGCGAGATTGGATTCTGCGCGGCAAAACAGCGAACACCGAATCGACGAATAGGATTTCTCCCCACACAGCGGATCGAATAGAACACGGAACAGTGGTGCTGGATCTGCTGTGGGTGAACACGGGACAGCAATCAATCGGCACGAATCTTGGCGCGATCCGATGGCCGAGATTCAAACTCGTCCAATCCCCGTCTTCTTCTTCGTTCTTTCGATCAGCGGAGAGCGAGGGAGAGGCGGTGACTGTGGCGATGGCTTCTACGGTGAAGGGGCCGGGCTCACGACGCTGGCGGCAGCGCGACTGAGGTAAGAGGCGACTGGCGGCAGCGCTCCTCCATTCGTGGGTTTGAGGACAGGGGAGCAAAGGTGGCGCGAGTGATTTGGGTGACGGCAAAGGGGCTCTGTGGTGGTGGTGGTGGATGGTTTGAGTAATGGTGGAGTTGACGATGGTGTTGGAGAGGTGGGGTGGTTGATGAGGTGAAGGTGATGGTGGTTTGGGTTCTGGGTGAAGGCGAGGAGAAGGACGATGGGTTTGTTTGGTTTTGTTTTGTTTTGGTGGTTTTGTTTTGTTTGGGTTTTTAATCAGAGAAGGGAGAGAGAGAGATATATATTAGAATATAATAAAAGGAATATATTATTAAGGATGAGAGAGATTTTAGGGAGAGGTTTACCGAGTCAAATAACTGATTGTATGGAGAAGAATTAGAGGCAATTAAGATTGTTATAACTGCTAAGATAATGGGGAGAGATTAGGGAAATTTGATAGAAAGAATCTGGGGTTGATTTGGGTTAGTGGGTTTGGGTGAGAGATCCATAGGAGGTGGGCTTGAGTTTACGCTTTAATTAAATATAATAAACTCAGTAATAATGGTTGGGCTTCTAAGTTTTGGGCTCAGATAATAAAAATCAAAATATAGAATTTGGCCTAAAATAACAATTAAACAATTGAGCTTCGGATTAATCAAGTACAAATTTGGGCTTAGAATAAACAACTGGGTTTCAGAATAACAGTTTAAATAAACTCAATTAAGGATGAACAGTTATAAGATACTGATGATTTAAATACGGAAAAATACTTAAAAAAATATATGTATTAATGGAAACAGGGGTTACAAATCCTACCCACCTTACAACAAAATTTCGTCCTCGAAATTTGCTTAGGCAGTACATAGGATAGGGCTAAGCAAAATGGGGGTAACAAACAACGGATTCAAAGAAATGTCAAAAAGGTGACAATACCAGAATAAGAAATCATAGATAAGAATGAGGTGATCTAATGATGTCCAATAGAGATTCAATGAATGAAGACAATGCAATGCATAAGAAGAAAGCAAGCGATGCAAGGGTGAAGAAAGAAAAATTCTGGGACCTGTGGGTTATGGGCCCACCACGCTTCCACTGCGCTACTCTGATGGTGACGTTCCAAATTGCAGACATGTCTTTGTCGACTATGTGACACCAAGCGACGGTCCGAGCAGGAAGAAAAGAATGAGATACCAAGATCAACGAAAATATGGGTTCCAAATAGAGATAAGTAATGATGCAACATGGATATAGAGCTTGGGCTTCAATCTAAATAATTAAAAGATATGATACATGCCAAAACTAATGGGCTTATCAGAAATAATAACAACAACAAATTTCAATGATAGTAATATCAATAGCAATAGAATAATAATAACAATAATAAAAATAAATATAACAATGATAATAATAAAGTAGTAATAATAATAACAAAATAATATTAAAATATTAATAACAACAATGATACAATTAATAATGACCATAATAAAAATAATGATAATAATAAAAATAATAACAACAATAGTAACAGTAATCATAATCATCATAATCATACAGGCAGTAAAAATAAAAATATCAACAATACTAATAATAATGATAATACGTACATGACAAAATAGAATTCAACACATTCATGAAAATAATGCAATAATAATAATCAAATATTATTGCGTTTGAGGCAAGAGGCGACTGGCGGCAGCGCTCCTCCGTTCGTGGGTTTGAGAACAGGGGAGCGAAGGTGGCGCGAGTGATTTGGGTGACGGCGAAGGGGCTCTGTGGTGGTGGTGGTGGATGGTTTGAGTAATGGTGGGGTTGACGATGGTGTTGGAGAGGTGGGGTGGTTGACGAGGTGAAGGTGATGGTGGTTTGGGTTCTGGGTGAAGGCGAGGAGAAGGATGATGGGTTTGTTTGGTTTGGTTTTGTTTTGGTGGTTTTGTTTTGTTTTGTTTGGGTTTTTAATCAGAGAAGGGAGATATATATATATATATATATATATATATATATATATATATATATATATATATATATATATATATATATATATTAGAATATAATAAAAGGAATATATTATTAAGGATGGGAGAGATTTTAGGGAGAGGTTTACCGGGTCAAATAACTGATTGTATGGAGAAGAATTAGAGGCAATTAAGATTGTTATAACTGCTGAGATAATGGAGAGAGATTAGGGAAAATTGATAGAAAGAATCTGGGGTTGATTTGGATTAGTGGGTTTGGGTGAGAGATCCATAGGAGGTGGGCTTGAGTTTAGGCTTTAATTAAATATAATAAACTCAGTAATAATGGTTGGGCTTCTAAGTTTTGGGCTCAGATAATAAAAATCAAAATATAGAATTTGGTCTAAAATAACAATTAAACAATTGGGCTTCGGATTAATCAAGTACAAATTTGGGCTTAGAATAAACAACTGGGTTTCAGAATAACAGTTTAAATAAACTCAATTAAGGATGAACAGTTATAAGATACTGATGATTTAAATACGGAAAAATACTTAAAAAAATATATGTATTAATGGAAACAGGGGTTACACTCTCGCCATTTCCCTGCTCCCTCCTCCATCCACGCCCAAACCCATCGTGCCACAGTCGCGCCCTTCGCCTCCCTCTCCTTATCGTCAACACCCTTCGCCTCCACCGCCATCATCCACCATTGTCCCCAACTCCTTCGACCATCGAACCCATTTCGCCATTTCTCGACCTCCACCATCCTCGCCACCTCGACGCCATTAACCATCACCGATACCCATCGCCTCTCTCCCCATCATCACCTCCATCGCCTCTGATCGCCTCCACCATCCTCACCTTTGACACCGTGAACCCAATCCCCCGCTCTCATCCTCTGTTCGAACCCAAAAAAAAAAGAAGATAGAGTCGCTAGCTTTGCCCCGTCGTTGCGTCGCTCCTCGACGTCGCGCCGCTAGTCGCCGCTGCCGAGATTCTCTCTCTCTGTTTTTGTATAGGAGAGAAGAAGAAGAAAAAGTGGGATTGAATCCTTGTAGCGCCCCGAATTTCTAATAAGATATCTTAGAAAATACGTGGCACAATCCCAGCGATCCACTTCAATGCAATATTAAACATAACCAACACCACTAAATTTTACAACTTTTATTACAATAAATCTTTTACAAATCATAGCGGAATTCAAACAAACTCAACTCAATATTTTCTTTATTTACAGCACAAATTTATCTCAAAACTGTTATTACAAATTTTACACCAAACTCTTATGAATCAATTTATCTCAAAACCACTCAAGCATCCCATCTCCAACTTTAAGCAACTACCTGCAACATGTGAGGCTAGAGATGATCCCTAACCCCCAAACTAAAGGAGTCAGCTATAAATGGTGTGAGAAATATAAAAAAAAGAACAAACAACATAAAAGATCATACCTCATGAGTTCTTAAACAACAAGTACTAAAAGAATATGGAAAATACGAAATGTCAGGTAACATAAAACATCAAGTGTCACTAAGCTAAGTGTCAGGTGTAGAAGACAGGGAAAACACATGCATTAAACTAAGCCTAGAAAACACAAGTTCTAGATGCAGACTCTCTAATGCGTGCTTGTCGAAGTCTATGCATCCCATACTACATAGGTTCGGTGCAAGCCCTTAACGTCTTCACTTCATATGGTTCAATCCCCGCGTTATGAACTAAACCTAACACGATGACTACTACGAGATAAAGATAAACTATGGATAGTATCTCATGCCCGATAATTTCGGAGATCAATCCCACACCACAAGTAGTTACCGTGATAATTCCGGAGATTGTCCCACACCACAAGACTGTGATAATTCCGGAGACATATCCCACACCACTAATAATCTACTGTGATAATTCCGGAGATTAAATCCCATACCGAAGCATTGACACGTCACCACACGAATACCACATGTGCTTCACCTCGACTCCGATAATTCCGGAGATCAATCCCACACCACAAGTAGTTACCGTGATAATTCCGGAGATTGTCCCACACCACAAGACTGTGATAATTCCGGAGACATCCCACACCACCAATAATCTACTGTGATAATTTCGGAGATTAAATCCTACACCGAAAGCCATACTGAGGTTCTTGACTCATGTTCCCGTTCATCATATCACCACTAGTGCCTGTCCTTATCATTTTGGGTTAATTGATTACTTAACGAATCTCCTAGAGTGGTATACCCTACCGGCCTAAATTCAAATCTAAATAACTGAAATGCCTCAATGGGCCTCAACAAAAATACCCAACATTGGTATACTAGGGTCACACACCTCTAGAGACTCAAACTCAAATGTCAAACAAAGTTCCACTAAACAAAGTGGCTCAACTAAATGTCTCAATTGAAATACTTAACTGAATATCTAAAAGTCAAATGATTAGTCAAACACTGAACTGAATGTCAATTATATACTGAATTATCTGAAAAACCAATCATTCGAAATAACACTAAAGTTTACAAAGATCCTTTAGTACCAGTCGACTTATACTGTAGCAAGTCGACTGTCCAGAGGACATGTAGCGCCCCAAATTTCTAATATAAGAGCTTAGAAAATAAGTGGCGAAATCCCAGCAATCCACTTCAATAGAACAATAAACACCAACAACACCACTAAAATTTTTCTTCTTCTATTACAACAATTATTACATATCACAGCGGAAGTCTAATCATCTCAACTCAAATATGTCATTACAAATTTTACACAAACACTAAATAGTCCAAATATCTCAAAATGCCCACTCAAGCATCCAACCTCCCATCTAAGCAATAACCTGCAACAAGTGAGGCTAGAGTTGAAACCCTAACCCCCAAACTACGGGGTCAGCCATAAATGGTGTGAGTGGCAACTAATCAACAAATAACATAAATGAACTTAAAACATAATATCCAACGAATAACGATCAAACACTAAAGTATGAAATAACAACAAAGAATAACGGGTGTTACCAAAACCAAAAGCCGAGTGTGTGTAAAAACAGGAAATCCGAATGCATAAAAGTGATTCAAGAAAACATCATGACTACATGCTGACAACGATGACTACTAAGAGATGAAGATAAACTATGATAATTTGCCCATGCTTGATCATTCCGGAGATTGATCCCACATCTCAGGTATTTTCCTGGATAATTCAGGAGATCATCTCACATCTAAACATAGACTCATCATCACAATAATACCCCAAAAGCGTCGCCTCGACTCCGATCATTCCGTAGGTCAATCCCACATCTCAAGATAATTACTTGGATAATTCTGGAGAAATACCTCACATCTCAGGTTAACTACCTGGATAATTCCGGAGATAAATCACACATCTCAAGTTAACTACTTGGATAATTCAGGAGACTAATCCTACATCAAAAGCCATACTGAGGTGCATAACTCAAGTTCTCATTCGTCATGACACTACTAATGCCTGTCCTTATTAATTTGGGTTGCTGAACAAATCTCCTAGAGTAGTGCACCCTACCGGACTAAAAATCTGAATAACTGAAAATTTGCCTCAATGGGCCTCAACAAATAACTGAACAAACACCGGTATACTAGGGTCACTTACCTCTAGAGACTCAAAAACAAATATCTGAACAAATTCCCACTTAACAAGTGGCTCAACAAAATATCTCAAAATCATGTTCTTAACTGAACATCTCAAAATCAAATACTGAACAAATATCTCAACATCAAGTACTGAACAAATGTCTCAAAATCAAACACTAAACAAAATATCTCAATTCAAATACAAAGATCCTTCAGGACCAGTCGACTGCACATCAGATCAGTCGACTGTCCAGAGGGCATAATCCAACATTTCTCAAAAATAAACTAAGGAAAGATCAGTCGACTGGATAAGTTATCAGTCGACCGTCCCGAAAGAACTGAACAAAATCATAAGCAGAGGACCAGTCGACTGACCACAGTCTAGGTCGACTGTCCCGAACAAACCTCAAAGACTAAAAATTCACAACAGGCTCGTGCCAGTCGACTGCTGTATGGTCCAGTCGACTGTCGGCTACAGGTTCCCAACAATAGGTCTGAACACAAATCAACCAGGGGTTTTCTAAAGATTCACTGATCGTAAAAATTAATTGTATCCAGGCCAATAGACATCTCTCAATAATCTCCATCATGGTTACATTACTCAATCACTCAAATACTCAAATTTCATATTCTCATGATCTCAATTCTCAATTCTCCCATTAGGATTTTTCTTAACAAAACTTCTTTCATAACTAATCAAAATCTGGACTATTACCATCAGATCTAGATGTTTATCATCTGATCATAACACCATCAATTTTTAGTATATCTCCCAACAATACGATCTCAAAATCAACGTATCCTCAACAAATCTTAATATTTCTCTCATCATGATCCAAATAATAATAAAAGTTTTCATCCTCCATGTTAAGTAATAGATCCATGTCATACATACAATAAGACTAACAAATCAATAGTGTAACGATCACAAACAAGGCATAACAAAGATCTTACTTCATTCATCATTCAAATCAAACAAAGCAAACAAAACAAAACAAACCAACTCACATTGTTCTTGAAGAAAATCCACAAAAGCTTCTCCTTTTGCTAGATCCAAAAATCCTCTTCTTGTTCCTCAAAGAATCTCAATAATCTGGATATTCTAAATGACGGCTGGGAATAGGAAATCCCTTATATATGCCGGATTAAAATATTAGGGTTTTCACCCAATTTGCAAATAATCCTTTCCCAAAAATATAATTTACATATATATACATTAGTCTTGAAATTCTATCAAATATCCTTTAAATTAGGACCTAATAGCAAAATATATTTCCAAACCTCATCAATTACTGATCGGAATGCCCAGCAAATGCATTTTGCACTCTCACCCTCAAAAATGTCAGTTTTGCAAATAAGTCCTTCTTTTCTCAAAAATTGCAAATAGTACCAGTTAATTTCAGAAAAATCTGGAAAAATACTAAATAATTCTCAAATAATTAATAATGATTTTTCATAAAGAAAACTTAATTTTCCAAACTTCTGAAAAGTCATTTGCACGTGTTTTGCACGTGTACAAAAGATAACTTTCTTAGAAAATATTTATTAAATCCTCAAAAATCATTTAAATTCATTTTCAAATAATTAAAATAATATTTGAAAATACGGGGTTCTACAGGACAATTATCCAAAATTTTACAAAAATAAACTAAGTCATATAAGTCGACTTAAGAAAAGGAATCAGTCGACTTACCCGAGGTAAATTCCAATAATCTTCTCAAAATTATTCTAAGTATATAAGTCGACTTAAAGGATTGTAGGTCGACTGTCCAGAAGGACTAATAATTTCTACAAAAAATAAATTCCTCAGTGAACCAGTCGACTGCCTATGAGCTAGGTCGACTGTCCAAAATGACTTTTTCAAAGATTCTAAAATACAGTATCAGGCTCGTACCAGTCGACTGTACAGTAGGCCAGTCGACTGTCGGCCTACAGATTTCAAAATTTTGGTCTGATTACCAAATCGAAACTCGAGCTTTCTATTGATTCAATGTTTATGAAAATAGTTCGTATTCTGGAAAAATGATAAATTTCAACAATTCCTCATCACGTATATGTATAAATTATTCAAAACATCAATACGTCATAATTCAAGTTCTCATGTTCTAAATCACAAATTCTTTCATTAAGGTTTTACACGATCTAAATTTCTTTCACAAATCTAAATAAAAATCTGATTTATAAATCTAATGTCCAGATGTGCGTACTCGAATCTCATCATGCTTTTAGCAACACAATTTTAATAATAAAGATCTACTATTTCATCCACAATTATTCACATGATTCATACCACAATACAAGATCTAAATCGTTCACAACATCAAATCAATACATCATTGATACTTGCACACATAGATCAACAACAAGACAAATTTCTATCATTCACAACATCAAAACAAACAACAAAACAAATTTTTATATCACTCACATGAATCAAACAACAAAACAATTTTTATATATCTCACCTTGGATTGAGGAAGAGTCCACGAAAAGTCTTCCTTCTTGCTAGATCCAAAAAATCCTTTCTCCACCAAAATAGATCTCCAAAATTCTGTACTTTTGAAATGACGGTTGTAGAAAAATTCTCTTAAATATCCGGGATTGAATATTAGGGTTTTACCCTCACTTTTGCAAAACAATCCTTTCCAAAATACAATTTACATATATAGTTCTATCCTTGGAAATTCCTTCAAAACTCATTTAAATTTGGATTTAAAAGAAAATATAAATTCTAAATCTCAATCAATACCGGTCAAATGTCCAAAAATTACATTTTGCACTTTAGCCCCTAAAAATGTCAATTTTGCAAAAAGGTCCTTCTTTTCTCAAAATTTGCAAATGGTTTCAATTAATTTCAAAAAAATCTGGAAAAATACTAATTAAATCTCAAATATTAAATAATGATTTCTCATAAAGAAAACTTAATTTCCCAACTTCTCAAAAAGTATTTGCACGTGTTTTGCACGTGTACAAAAGATAATTTTTTCTGAAAATATTCATTAAATCTCCAAAAATAAATTTAAATTCATTTTCAAATATAAAAAATAATATTTGAAAATACGGGATTCTACAATCCTGGCCGTCGGATTCGATCAAGATTGTGATCTGATCAGATCTGATCTCAAACACCAGATCAGATCTCAACCGTCCATCCAATCGTGATCTTCAGCTCAGATCGAAGCAGATCCAGCCGTCCGATCGTTTTGATCTTGATCTTCCATCAAGATCCGCTCTGATCCGATCCATCCGATCTCGATCGTCGATCAATGCCCTCATCCAATCAAGGCAAATATTCATCTTGTACAAAATTTTGTTCTAGTACAAGCATTAATTTGAAAATACCGCAAATAGGTTGTAGTTGTGACTCCTTCTTGCCTTATCATTTGTTGATCTTGAGTTATTCATCGTCAATTCCATAATCTTAAGAGTCAAAACAATTTCATTGTTATATTTACAACTACTTGGACTCATTTTATCTCGTAGACACTTGAACACATGAAACTACGAAACCCTAGACTTGTAGATGTGTGTTGTAGCATGTATGTGATGATCTTGCACCCATTTGAGTTGAGAAATAGATGTTGCTTGCTGGTTTGATAACCACTACACCCGTATTTGTATCACACATTAATCTATACTTATAATAACCAATTATCATGCAACTTATATATGAAAGACATTCACACATGTTGCTGTCCTGAACTTTACTTGCTATTTCGATCCCTTTAAAGTTAGAATCTGAATCTGAGACCTGAACAGTAAATGTAGCTCTAGATGTCTAGATGTTGATAGCCTCTAGAATTTTTGAATTCTGAGTTACGGTCTAGGAGATATCGCAGTTGTACTGCAGTTGTGTCGGTAGTCGCAGATTCACAAAACTGCTGCACATCTTTAGTTGCAAATTAATTTAACTCTGTTAATAGTAAGAGTTTGACTTGAAATTTTACATTATGTTGCTGGACACCCTAAAGAACATTCCCAAATTTTCTCAGAATTAATTAGTAATTTTTCAACCCTGTTTCACATGTATAAACTTAGATTCACAAATCCTGGCTGAACATAGAAACAGTGTAGTTTGTTGTTTTGACACATGTTTCCACAACTTGCATGTACCTTAATTATATGCGTTGGAACCGGGTAGGAGTCTAGTTTCTAAACCTTCTGACGGATCCACTTTTGCTATCTCGTAGCAACAGAAATCACAGTTTTGGTACAGCCACGTCGTGCTGGCCAGATTTGAAATTTTCGTTGTTCTGGATATTTGGATTCGTGTTGACCCTTGAATATGCTATATGAATATCTCAAACTTGTCCCATATCCATGATTATGATTTTTTGACTTGTTTCGCACACTTGCATACTTGCTTGATAAAAATTAATAAAAAGTAACAAGCCAAGGTTTAAGGGAAAGACCATAGTAATGGACAATATAGGTAAGTGTACTCGGAAGGGAGCCCGTGTTTTCCAATACTTGGTTCATGAACTTGTTGTATCTTGATCGATTCATGGAGCCAGTTACTTGGCTCATGAACTTGTTTGATTCATGAACCCATTGTGCGGTTCTTGAACTTGTTAGTGGATTCGCAAACTTGCTTCGTGAACTTGTAATTTATTTTCCGATTCATGAACCATGAATTGCTTCTTACTTGATACCTGAGCATGTCGCTCTATAAAATCCATTACTAGGTCTAAACGAAATTGCATTGACTGTAGCAACCATGTAGTAAAAGTATGGATGCATGAAGTGCTACCTAGATAGTAATAACCACAAGACTTGAACATGAAACTTGAACTTGATACATGCTTACTTGATACTTGACAACTTGTTACTTGAGACTTGACACTTGAATATAATACTTGACACTAGACTTGAGACTTGTTACTTGACCATAGCTTTGAGACGTTTTACTCGATACTTATACTTGGTACGTGTCATTTAATGTTGGATATTCTTACATGTTCACTTGCCACTTACTCCACTATTAGAATTTGTTACCCAACCTGATCACTTGACTTGTCCTTCTTGCTAGTTAGTTCTTGAATTTCTACTACTTGTTGCATTCCTATTATATTATTGATTCCAATTCTTGTTCCACATTACTTGTACTCGTTTTTACTATTTGTGGCCCTAACTTGCACTAAGGGCATTTTCTCTTGTTTTCTCTATTTTTTCTCCTTTTTATAATTATTAAACAGACTTTGGAGATGTGCTACCTGCTGGAATTGGTGAGCAGACGTTCTAGGCTTCACTTGGGGAAAAGTTTGCTTTAATTATTCTGTCTTTGAGTTTATTTCATTTTGTTGCTATTGAAACTTGTAACGGGCTTTTATTCCCGAGTTTTTATTTTTGATCCAGACATTGAAAACTATTGGATATTATTATTGTTTTCAATTGTTTTCTATTGCTGAATAAATTATTCATGCATGCTTGGTTGTATATATATCTTGTTATATTCTTGTTATGATGCTGAGTCGATCCTACAACTTATGGATGATGTTAAAATCATTCGTTGGGCTTCATCACGCGCTCGTATTCCATCTTTTTGGGAAGCAGAGCGTGACAAGGTTTTTAGTGGTAACAGAGCTCAGGTTTGGCTAATGTGTTAGTTTGACTAATACATTAGAAGAAAATTTGTCCTTAAAGCAAGTAATGGACAGCGAGTAAAGAAAACAAAGAACAATGGAATAACGGTATAACAATGAATCAATGGATCAATAGAAATCAATAACATGAGACAATAACAATAATCAATATCATGATAGTCGATACAATGGCTATAAACAATGATTCAATATTCGGTAACAATAATCAATGATCAATACAATAACACTTAGCCAATATTCGATATCAATAGGAACAATGAGAAACAATATGCAGTGTCGATGTTGTATCAATTCTTAAGTATATTAATTATTTTAATCCTAACTGATACATGTACTATTGCATCCCATACTATAGGTTCGATGCATACAATCAATTTCGTTTAGACTTAAGTGGTGTACTCGGTAGATCATGTACTTGGAAACGGTAAACACTATTCTCCTTTCGGTGTACAATACAGTCTTCGGCAACGATATGGTACACGATAGATTGGGTTATGGCCATAATCCACAATCACATGATACAACAATAGCCGGAACATTAATTAGGGAAACACGGGCCCCTCCTCCAAGTATAGTCTCTACTTTGTCCACTACTTAAATCACCCTTTAAATCCCGATTTGTTAATTATTTATCAATGCAACTATATAATATACAATTAAGGGATATTTCGATGAACAATAGTATCAATAGGGGAACAATAGGATGGTAACATGGAATAGGACAATTAGAATGGTGACAATAACTCATTGGGATCATGCAATGCAACACACATACATTAATTCATGCAATATTATGATATATGAATAATTAATCTATTAAAATCTGGAATATAAAATTCTGGACAACAAGAGTAGTCTGTACAAAAATACAGTTTCCTGCTGTTTCAGAAATTAAAAACTGAATCTGTCAGAAGTTCTAGAAACTAGACTTCCAAACGAATCCAACACATATTTAAAGTTCAAAATCCGACAATAGTAGCTAGGTCAAACACATCGTTCTTTACAGATTTCATGTTCTAGCAGAATTTCGACATCATGTTGTTAAAATTTTAGAAATAACAAAAACTCAATATTTAATTCATTAAAAATATTTTCTAGACTCCTAAACATGTTAAGCAACAATCTGGAAATTATCAGAGTAAAATTTTATCATTTGATCAGCCGTTTAATAGTTTAAGCATGCAAGATACAAGAATCTGAAAATCTGGAAATAAAAACACAGCTGTAGTAAAACGGGCATAACTTTTGCTACACAACTCAGAATTTAGAAATTCAAGATGTTCTGGAAACTAGAAAGATAAGGCTATAATTCATATTCAGAAAGTAATTTATTTTAAGATCATTTACTGAGTCGAAAATAGCAGACAACATACAACCAACAAGCAACATACGGGGTTTTGAGTATTTTTCATGAAATAAAATAATTAAACATGATGGGTATCAATTCTATAGTCAATAAACTTTATAATTAGCACGATGGGTGTCAACACACGATAAATAAAATTAGAAACACACACATACGCTATTTTAACCTCAATCAAACATACAACCTAGCAATTATCTCTACAATAATTAATTGTGTCGTGACCATATGCATAACCCTATTAACGATACTGTATGAATGTATGTGTTGCCGCTAAATTTGGTGTGGGGGCAAACAGATAGAACTTGTGGATTCTTAGGGAAACTAAATAGAAAACCGGTGTACCTGTTCCGTCGGACTTCGGTCGTCGATCCCGCCGTAGACCTGCAAAAAGTGCGAGACACCGGGGTTGTTCCCGGCGACGCACCCTCCGACGCTCAAGTCAGTAATCAGAGAGATTATGAAAGAGCGTAAAAACTGGTGAAAGATTGATTACCTCTTAATGGAGATGGACGGGGGGTATTTATAGGCGTCCCAGGGAACAGATTGGGAATGTAATCCTGGTGATTTGATAAGAAATATTCCCCATAATCAGATGAGGAATGTAATCTGATGAGGTATATTCCCCGTAATCAGATAAGGAATTTTATCCCCAAATCCCGGTGAAAAGATAGATGTATATCTGGGCCGTTGATCAAGATTAATCAGGGACCCTGATTTTATCTCGCTGGATTGGGTGTACAGCGGGTTAAGACCCGCACCCTCTTGTTGGTGGGTCCGTTCGTGGGTTACTGGGTTCTTGGGGAGAAGACCCAACACCTATTTCGGACCCTCTTGTAGGCGAAATCACCATTTTACCCCCACGTCTCAAGATTCGTACTCAATTTGGACGGTCCCGATTTAACCCCACTTTTAGCCATATCACGAGCCCCCCACTCCTAAAGGCTGAGCTTGATCAGCCTTTGAGGAGTAGTTTGATTGTTTAATGGCTGGCGGAGTTATATCGGAGTTCAAATGGAGAGTTGTGAGTCCGGAGGAGGCAGTGAGGTGATTTGCCAAGTGGATTGAACTCATGGGCTCTGATGGCCGTGTGGCATTTTTGGCAGGGATATCCTCTTGACCCTAGCGAAGCGTCAATTCGTTGTCCGGAGGTCTCATACATTGGTATCGCGCCTTAGACTCTCCCCAGGGCTCGCCGACTAGGAGGCCGAGGTCCATATGCAGTTCGGCAAGCTTTTCCGGAGAGAAAAGCGAGTTCGGCATGGCTGTGAGCGCTAGGAGCGGGTCTGGCGACCTGCCAAACTTGTTCTTTACCCAGTAACGAGGTCGGTATCACGAACGCTCGGCAGTGAGTGCCGAGCTTGATTTTTCCCCCATAACAGGGTCGGTGTCACGAACGCTCGGCAGTGAGCGCCGAACTTGACTTTTCCCCCATAACAGGGTCGGTGTCACGAACGCTCGGCAGTGAGTGCCGAACTTGACTTTTCCCCCATAATAGGGTCGGTGTCACGAACGCTCGGCAGTGAGTGCCGAACTTGACTTTTCCCCCATAACAGGGTCGGTGTCACGAACGCTCGGCAGTGAGCGCCGAACTTGAC
This sequence comes from Hemerocallis citrina, assembly GCA_017893485.1. Taxonomy (NCBI): domain Eukaryota; kingdom Viridiplantae; phylum Streptophyta; class Magnoliopsida; order Asparagales; family Asphodelaceae; genus Hemerocallis; species Hemerocallis citrina. The sequence continues at coordinate 96,572,791 of CM030361.1, forward strand.
TTTTCCCCCATAACAGGGTCGGTGTCACGAACGCTCGGCAGTGAGTGCCGAACTTGACTTTTCCCCCATAACAGGGTCGGTGTCACGAACGCTCGGCAGTGAGTGCCGAACTTGACTTTTCCCCCATAACAGGGTCGGTGTCACGAATGCTCGGCAGTGAGTGCCGAACTTGACTTTTCCCCCATAACAGGGTCGGTGTCATGAACGCTCGGCAGTGAGTGCCGAACTTGACTTTTCCCCCATAACAGGGTGGGTGTCACGAACGCTCGGCAGTGAGCGCCGAACTTGACTTTTCCCCCATAACAGGGTCGGTGTCACGAACGCTCGGCAGTGAGTGCCGAACTTGACTTTTCCCCCATAACAGGGTCGGTGTCACGAACGCTCGGCAGTGAGTGCCGAACTTGACTTTTCCCCCATAACAGGGTCGGTGTCACGAACGCTCGGCAGTGAGCGCCGAACTTGACTTTTCTCCCATAACAGGGTCGGTGTCACGAACGCTCGGCAGTGAGTGCCGAACTTGACTTTTCTCCCATAACAGGGTCGGTGTCACGAACGCTCGGCAGTGAGTGCCGAACTCCCAGACTTGTCGTTTTTGGGAGTTTGTCTTTTCTGTGCGCCATTTGAACCCCTGACACCTCTGACGGCTCTGACAACTCTGACAGATGGGACGTTCATTAATTGCAGTGACCTCTGGGGTTCTATCAGGTGGGATGCGCATTAAATTCAACTTATGATTCGTTGCAGTTATCGAGGTGACGATTGGGATCGCTCCGCCGCTTGGTTTAGATGGGCCGGTCGTACGAGCCCATTAGCCTCGTGGGGTGTGCTCCCCTTCTATAAATCCTCACCCCCCCTCTCATTTCTCATTTCTCCTCTCATTTGCTCAGGCGTTCTCTTGTGTTTCAGGCGAGTTTTTCCGGTGACCGGCGTTTGACTCAGGCGAAGTTTTTCGGCAGCTCTCTCTTTCAAGGTAATTTATAAATTATGTCTGTAGCTTCTGTCTCAGATGAAGTCTCTTGGTCCGAGCCCTCCCTTGAAGGCGCCGAGGCCTCAACTCCGACTCCAACCAAGGGCAAGGTGTTCGGCAAGGATTCAATCGTCGAGGATCCGAAGAGGATGGGGGAGTTCGGACAGCTGCCAGGTCCGCTGACGGGGCTGCACAGGGTCAGGGAGCTCCCGAAGGACCAGGCCGAGCGAATCATCCATGGGAGGGAGAGGTCCTTCGAGGAGAATGAAGTGAGGGAGACGACGGAGGCGGACGACCCGGCGTCGATCCTGCGCGAGGAGGAATTGGCTGCAATCCGGGACTCTTTTTTCATCCCGGAGGAGTACGAAATCATGCTGCCGGGCCCCGGGGTTAGGGCTAATTCGCCGCTGCCAGTGACCATGTGTTGATGGCCGGTCGATGCCTTTATCGCCGGTGCTCGGCTACCTCTCCACGCGTTCGCTGTTACCGTGGTGAGCTGGTACGGGGTCTGCCCCATTCAGCTCATGCCGAACGCGTGGCGAGTGATTAATGGCTTCGTTCTCCACTGCCAGGCCGCAGGGATCGAGCCGCAGCTGAACGTGCTTCGGACGATATACCGGCTCCACCAAGGGAACAAGTCGGAGTACCGGTATTATCTGACTCCGAGGCACGGCGGCAGGCTCGTCGTCTGCCCCGACTCTATCAAGCACTGGCGAGAGAAGTGGGTCATCGTGCGGAGTCGAGAAGCCTGGCCGATCCCCACTAATTGGGCAGAAGGGGTGCCCAAGAGGGCGACGGCGCTGCCGAGGCTTACAGTAGAAGAAGAAGAGGCGGTCCGGACCCTCCTTGACCGGCCGAAGTATGATTGGAAGGATTTGACGGAGGACGTTCTTTACAGGGGAGGGCTCTGCCGCGTAGATCCTAGTACGCGGCTCTCGTCAAGTTCTCTTTTCCGTACTTGCTGCCTTATTGTTTTTTGTGCTTATCATTTTTTGCTTTTGATGCAGAATCCATGGACTACGAGGCGGTGTTGGCGCTCAGGGCGGGGCTCGCCAGTAAGGCGCCGAAGAAGCGCAAGAGGGTTGCGTCGAAGCTGCCCTCAACCTCGAAGGCGCCGAGGATTGCGGCCCCCGTCCAGGCGGTGGAGGTTGTCGACGACCCGGTTGTCGCCGTGGCGGGGCCTTTGGCTCCTGCACCTGTGGGGGAGTTCCCCATTGCCGCCGCGCTCGCCATGCCGACCCCGCCGCTGACCGTAGCAGGCAAGGAGCTCCTGACGGAGGAGCACAAGCGGATCCATATCCCGGACTGGCAAGTCCGGAGGCACGATGGGTTCCTCGGGAACTCGTTGGCGAGCATGCAGGCCATCAAGCATCTCGCCACCCCGAAGGACCGCGCCGCCATGGACGCGGGGAGGGAAGGCGACGACGTGATCGAGATCGCTCGTTCGGCGGTATAGGTAAGTTCCGAGTCCCCTTCGTTCGTTTCATCCCTTTGAATCACAAAAAATTTTTCTAACTCTCTCAGTTCTTCTTTTTTTTTTTTTGTAGATCGTCGTCCATTTCGGCCACCTCACCGAGAGGCTGACCGCCCTCGAGAAGGAGCTGAAGCAGGAGTCCGACCAGGCTCGGAACGACAAGGCTCGGATGTCGAACCAGCTCGACAAGCTCCGAGTCGAGCACGAGGGTCGGTCGGCGAGGATCCAGCATCTCGAGGCCGAAGTGAAGAGGCTGGAGGACGAGCTGCTTCGGGAGAAGGAGGGGTCGGCCAACCAATTGGTCGAGGCAGAGGCGAAGCAGGCGGCGGCAGTGAAGGCGGCGGAGGACGCAACCCTGGAGAAGGCCCAGGAGTACCTCGCGCAGAACATGGCGAAGGCCTTCGCCACCGCCCTCGACCGGGTGCGAGAAGCATACCCCGGGGTGGACGTCTCGGGATGGCGGCTCTTCCCCGGACACGTCGAGGGCTTCGACCCCGAGTCCGAAGGGGAAGAGGAAGAGGAGGAGGGCGACGCTGATGCCGACGCCGGGGTTACTGGCGAAGTCCCCAGCACCACGACCACTCCGCTGGCGGCGGCGTCTCCTTCGGCGAAGTCAACGCCTACTCCGCCTCGTCGCCCGGGGAAAGAGGTCGGGCCCTGAATCCGCCTTTTGCTTTGTTGTTTTTGATTTTTTTTTTTGTTTTTGCTTCTTTGTTTTTCCTTTCGAACTTTGTAATGCCTAATAGCGGACTGGCCACCGCTTCTTTTGACGTTAATGAAAAGAAAATTTTTGCAAGTGTTGATGTTCGGAAGTTTTTGTCTTATGCCACCTCTTTTGCCGAACTGTCCCCTCTTGTTTTTAGAGATGAAAATTTTTCCAAGTGCGGTGCTTCGGCCATGCTCGACGTTTTTGCTGATTACTCCGATCTCTTTGCAGCTTATGGTGATCGCCCAAGACGTCGAGCTTTCTCGCCCGGACGAGGAAGTTCCAGCCGAGGCCGGCCTAGGGGCGACGAGGCTGTGTCTGGCCAGGTGTAGAGAGAGACTTTATGAGGTCGAGCTCGGATTGCGCCGAGCTGAAAGCGAGAGGAAGCATCTCCAGCTCGTCCTTGGCCGGCGAGATATCGAGATTCTTCGTTTGGAAAGCAGAATCGCCGAGCTTATACCCGAAGGTGAACATTTGCCGACTGATTTCAGTAATGAGATTCGAGTTCAGTGCATTCGTCATAACTTGTCCAAAATAACAGCGGAGAAGGACGAGCTGCTTTCCGAGATACAGCATCTGCAGTCCGTAGAGGCGAAGCTTCGGAGTGAGGGCGAGGGGCTGACGGCCGAGGTGGCCAAGTTGACGACCGAACGAGTCGAGTTGACTGCCGAAGTTGAAGCGCTGAAGAGAGCGACGGTGGATAAAAGCATCGAGGTCACCCACCTTCGGCGCCTCATCGCTAGCCGATCTGGAGTGCCGGACTCCGCGATACCCCCACGTTTCGAAGTCGATGTCAAAGACGACTCGTTGCGGGACAGGATCTCGGAGTTGGAGGCGGAAGTGGCCCGTCTTAAGCCGCATTCAGGGCCGATCAACGTTCGAAGCACGTCATGCACTCGCGCTGAGAGTGAGCGGGGCATCACCTTCTATGAGATGGCGACCCGTCAGCGCATCGGCCAACCTAGCCCGGGGGACGCGCAGAGCTCGGTGGCGATCTCCTCGAGCGGGGCGTCCGTCGGAGTAGCTACTAGAAGCGGTGCCGAGGATACGTCCCAATTTGCCGGCTTGGGGTCGCGTTCCGGGGACAAGCGTCGTCACTTTCGAGTGTCCTTGAAGCGGAACGCTCCGGCTCCGAAGAAGCGCTGAAGTGGTCAACTCCGCGAGTTTTTTGCTTATTTTTTGTTTTTCGCTAAGTGTAATAAGTCGGCATTGTAACTTTCCTTTGATGAGTTGTGCTCCTGCTGTGTTTGCCTTTGTACCACATCTGTTTCATCAATAAATGCGTTATTGTCGAACTTGTGTGTTTTATTCTTGCGACTGTTGTCTGCCGTGCCGTAACTTCTAAAGCTTCGGACTCCGAATGGCGAGTTTCTTTTAGTTCGTTCATGAGTGAAATCGCGAAGTAGCATCGAGCCAAGCGTTAGATTTCGGGGTCCTTGGTTGATTAGGTTAGGGTCGTCGGAGCATTTTAGAATGGCGAACTGCCCCTAGCTCGTTTAGGAGCAAGCTTGCGGAGTAGAGTCGAACCAAGTGTTGGACTCTGAACCATTCAACGGCTGTGGAAGCATTTTCGAATGGCGAGTTACTTCTAGCTCGCTTAGGAGCGAACTCGCGAAGTAGAATCGAGCCAAGTGTTGGACTCCGGAACCATTGTCAATTTGAGGGGTGTGGGAGCAATTTCGAATGGCGAACTACCCCTAGCTCGCTTAGGGGCGAGCTTGCGGAGTAGAGTCGAACCAAGTGTTGGACTCCGAACCATTCAACGGCTGTGGGAGCATTTTCGAATGGCGAGCTACTTCTAGCTCGCTTAGGAGCGAACTCGCGAAGTAGAATCGAGCCAAGTGTTGGACTCCGGAACCATTGTCAATTTAAGGGGTGTGGGAGCAATTTCGAATGGCGAACTACCCCTAGCTCGCTTAGGAGCGAGCTTGCGGAGTAGAGTCGAACCAAGTGTTGGACTCCGAACCATTCAACGGCTGTGGGAGCATTTTCGAATGGCGAGCTACTTCTAGCTCGCTTAAGAGCGAACTCGCGAAGTAGAATCGAGCCAAGTGTTGGACTCCGGAACCATTGTCAATTTAAGGGGTGTGGGAGCAATTTCGAATGGCGAACTACCCCTAGCTCGCTTAGGAGCGAGCTTGCGGAGTAGAGTCGAACCAAGTGTTGGACTCCGAACCATTCAACGGCTGTGGGAGCATTTTCGAATGGCGAGCTACTTCTAGCTCGCTTAAGAGCGAACTCGCGAAGTAGAATCGAGCCAAGTGTTGGACTCCGGAACCATTGCGAGATCAAAGAGTTAAAAGCAGAGGGATGTAATAGTAGTGAAAACATGAAGAAACTTCATTTATTAATATCTAATGATCGGCTGCTTCTAAAGTTGCTAGCCGTTATTACAATGAAAAAAAAAACAAAAGGAAAAAACACTACTAGTAAAAGGAAGGGAACGGTTCGACATCTCGAGTTACTTGGAGAGACGTAGTTGCCTTCTCTTGGTATTTCAAAAGATGGTCGGCGTTCCAAGTCCTGGGAATTTCTCTACCTTCGAGATCTTCTAGCTTGTACGTACCGGGGCGGATTACTTTCGAGATCTTGTACGGTCCCTCCCAGTTCGGGGCCAGCTTGCTTTTCTGTCCGGGGAACGAGATGGCCAACTTCCGGAGGACTAAATCCCCTTCTTTGAGGTCCGTTGGGCGGACTCTTTTGTTGTATGCTAGCTCGATCCTTCTTCGGTAAGCTTGCTGGCGTATGGCAGCTCTCTCTCGGATTTCGTCTATCAGATCTAGGCTTGCTCTGAGCTCTCTAGCATTCTGCTCTTCTTCATAAGCGATCAGGCGAGGAGAGGGTATCCCGACTTCTAGGGGGATGATGGCCTCGGCCCCATAGGTGAGATTAAATGGGCTCTCGCCTGTTGGGGTCCGCTTGGTGGTGCGGTGATTCCAGAGCACGTTCGGCAGCTGGTCGACCCATAGTCCTTTGGAACACTTGTCTAATCTCTTCTTGATGCCTGAAAGAATCTGTCGGTTGGCATTCTCAGCCTGGCCATTCGACTGAGGATGGGAGACGGAGGAGAATCGGTGTTGTATGGAGAGGTCCTCACACAAAGCTCGGAATGTGGCTCCGGTGAACTGTGTCCCGTTATCCGTGACTATGACTCGGGGAATGCCGAACCGGCAAATCACATTTTTCCAGAAGAATTGAACGACTCTATGCTCGGTGATTGTAGCCAGGGGCTCGGCTTCTATCCATTTAGAGAAGTAATCGACTGCCACGACTAGGAACTTTAGCTGTCCGGGAGCTGGTGGAAACGGTGCTAGTAAATCCATCCCCCACATGGCGAAGGGGATCGGACTTGATAGGGAGGTGAGCGGTGCTTGTGGAAGGCGTCGGATGTCTGCATACTTTTGACAGGAGCTGAATTGCCGAACGTGTCGTTCGGCGTCCCGTAAGAGAGTGGGCCAGTAATACCCGTAGTTCAATACTTTGCGCGCTAGAGCTCTGGACCCCGAATGAGCTCCGCCGATGCCCTCGTGGAGCTCTTGCAGGGCGTAGTCGGCCTGCCTGGGGGAAAGGCACCTTAGGTAAGGTCGACCGTCCACCTGGGTGAAGGAGCGTTTATATAAGATGCCTTCGATTAAAGCAAAACGCTCGGCTCGGGTCCTGATTCTTCTTGCTTCCCTCGGATCCTCAGGGAGGAGTCCGTCTTTTAAGAATTCGACGATGGGTTTCATCCAGTTGTCCTCGAGGAGGACAGGCAATGTTTCAACGGAGTCTGGCGCTTCGTCCTCTATGCTTGGCTTCAAGAGGACTTCTATCAATACAGTCTGTTCAAGACCTTGAAGGGAAGAGGAGGCTAATTTCGATAGGGCGTCGGCCTGAGCATTTTCTTCTCGAGGGATCCTTCGGATGAGGGCCTCCTCGAACAGCGCCATGAGGCTCTTGACTTTAGCCAGGTATTTAACCATTCTGTCATCGCGGGCTTCATACTCTCCGAGGACCTGGTTGACAACCAACTGAGAGTCGCTGAAGATTTGTAGCCGCTGTGCCCCTGCATTTCGAGCCATTCTGAGACCGGCTAATAACGCCTCGTATTCGGCTTCGTTGTTCGAGGCTTTGAAATTTATACGGAGGGAGTACTGGAGGATGAATTCATCTGGGCCTGCCAGGATGACTCCTGCCCCGCTTCCCTCATTGCAAGAAGATCCGTCAACATAAATCGACCAAATCGGTGGCCCCTTTGCTGTTTGGCAGGGCTCAGGGATTGTACTCTCAACTATGAATTCGGCCAGCGCCTGAGCCTTGATAGCGGTCCGAGGCTGATAAGTTATATCATGTTGGCTCAGCTCGATCGACCACTTCATGAGGCGGCCGGAAGTCTCAGGCTTGTGAAGGACCTATTTCAGCGGCTGGTCGGTAAGGACGACCACCGAGTGGGACTGAAAGTAGGTCGAAGCTTCCTCGCGGCCATTACCAGGGCATAGGCCATTTTCTCAATCTTCGGGTACCGGAGCTCGGCGTCCCGGAGCACTTTGCTGACATAGTAAATGGGTTTCTAAGCCCTTTCTTCTTCTCTGACTAAGACCGCGCTAAGCGTCTGTTCGGAAGCTGCCAGGTAGAGATAGAGTGATTCGCCAGGTATCGGTTTGCTGAGCAGAGGTGGATTGACGAGGTAGGCTTTAAGCTGGTCGAAGGAGTCTTGTTGCTGCTGTCCCCACTCGAATCCTTTAGCCCCCCTGAGGGCTTTGAAGAACGGGAGACATTTCTCCCCGGACTTCGACAGAAAGCGCCCTATGGCAGCTAGGCGACCGGTCAATCTCTGAACTTCTTTGACATTTCTGGGAGGGGCCATGTCTAATATGGCCTTGATCTTTTCCGGATTTGCTTCAATCCCTCGTTGGCTAACCATGAAGCCGAGGAACTTCCCTGATGAGACGCCGAACGCACACTTGTTCGGGTTGAGTCTCATACTGTGCTTTCTTAGGACGTCGAAGGCTTCCTGAAGGTCGGCCACATGATCAATACCTCGGATGCTCTTTACAAGCATATCATCGACGTACACTTCCATGTTTCGGCCGATCTGGGCCTGGAAGACCTTGTTGACTAAGCGTTGATATGTTGCACCGGCGTTCTTGAGACCGAACGACATGACCCTGTAACAATAAAGGCCCTGGTCGGTAACAAACGATGTCTTCGGGATGTCTGGAGGGAACATCCTTATCTGATTGTAACCTGAGAAGGCATCCATAAAGCTGAGGAGCTCGTGTCCCGAGGTTGCGTCGATCAGAGTGTCGATGCTTGGCAGAGGGAAGGGATCTTTGGGGCAAGCCTTGTTGAGGTCGGTGAAATCAATACAAATTCTCCACGTCCCATTGGACTTCTTCACCATTACTACGTTAGACAACCACTCCGGGTAGTTTACCTCCTGTATGAATCGGGCTTTCAACAGCTTATCTACCTCCTCTTTGATAGCGAGCTGACGCTCGGGGGCGAACTTGCGCCTCTTTTGCTGAACCGGTTTGGACCCCGGATCAACGCTTAAGCGATGGACTAGGAGTTCTTCGGAGATACCGGGCATGTCTGCTGCGGACCATGCGAAGAGGTCTTGATTGGCTCGGATGCATTTCACAATATCAGAGTATAGGGCGGACGGGAGGGTCTTGCTTACGAAGAACTTGTGGGTCGGCTTTTGTTCAGAGAAGAGCACCTCCTCCAGTTCGTCCAATGGCTCGGAGGTCGGTCTTGCAGAATCTTGGGGAACCTCCAGGGTCTCTAAGGAGAGGATGGGCCCAAGGGTTGAGGTCATGTAGCACTTCCGGGCATGCTCCTGATTTCCCCTTACTTCCCCGACCCCGGATCGGGTGGGGAACTTCATCTTCAGATGGTATGCTGAAGGAACTGCTTCCAGAGCTGCGAGGCCAGGCCGGCCCAAAATGACGTTGTAGGCGGCGGGAACATCCACCACCATGAAGTCCATTGGCTCTGTCCTGGTGGTAGGAGTTTGGCCGGCAGTTACATCGAGGGTGATCACCCCTTCAATAGTTACCGGAACCCCCGTGAACCCATGGAGAGTGTAACCGGCAGGCTTGAGTCTGTCTCTGGAGAGCTTCAGGCCTTTAAAAGCGGAGAGGAAGAGGATGTTGACGGAGCTGCCGTTGTCTACTAAGATCCTCTCCACTTTGAAATTCGCCATGTGGAGGCAAATGACGAGGGCGTCACAATGTGGGATACGAACTCCCTCGAGATCTTCGTCGGAGAAGGTGACTGGCACTCCGAGGCCTTTGGGAGGAGGTGTGGTTCGGACTGAATTGACCTCTCTGATAAACGCTTTCCGAGAGGAGTTCGAGGAGCCTCCCATTGGACCCCCATGGATGAGGTGGAGGACTCGCTCTTCCTCGAAGTCTGGCGTCTCTTCCCTTTCCGGACGCTTGTTAGCCCCCCGAGGCGGGAGAGGAAGCTCGGCTCGGTCCTTTCTTACGAACTTCGTTAGTTGTCCCCTCTGGATAAGGGCTTGGATCTCGTTCCTCAGGGCACGGCAGTCGTTGGTGTCATGCCCATGGTCCCGGTGATAGCGGCACCATTTCTCCCTATCTCTTCTCTTGGCGGGGGTGTTCATCTTGGGAGCCGGAGGCAAGACTCCGTCTTTTTCGACCTCCATGAAGATGGCTGAGAGGTTAGCGTTGAGGGGAGTGAATTTCTCGAATCTGGGGGGAGGTCGGCGCTGGCCGGCATTATCCTTCTGGAGCTTCTTGGCTCCTTCTTCTTCCGTCCCCTTCCTTTTAAACCCGGAGGCAGGCACCTCCCAGTTGGGTTGCTGCTCAGCCTCTTCGGCCCGAATGTACTTTTCCGTGCGAAGGAGGAGATCAGAAAAGTCCTGTGGTGGCTTCTTGGCGAGGGAGGAGCGGAGGTTGGAGTTGAGAATATTGGATTGGAACGCTGCGGTAGCAACCGACTGGTCGAGGGAGGCAATGGTTCTGGCTTCAGCTGTGAACCTCTTCACGTAGTCTCTCAGTTTCTCTCCCTTCTGCTGACGGAGGTGCAATAGTGAGATGCTGGTCTTCTCAGTCCTTCGGCTGCTGACAAAGTGGGTGATGAAGAGGGTTTCGAACTGCTCGAAGGAGAATATCGACGCTGGGGCAAGGCGAGAGTACCACTCTCGAGCCGGGCCTTTGAGAGTCGCGGGGAATGTTTTGCAGAGGAGGGCATCAGAAGCTTGGTGGAGGAGCATCAAAGTCTTAAAGCTTTCGATGTAATCAACTGGATCGGTCTCCCCGGTGTAATTCTCGAATTGGGGAGGTTTGAAGCCGAACGGCACAGGGGCATCCACTATGGTTCGGGAGAATGGGGGCCGGCTAGGGCGTAGGGTCCTCCCCCTGAGCTCCTCTTCTCGGTTTATCTGACCCAGGAGCTTTTCCACCTCGTTAAGGCGGCGGTTCATGGTGTCATCCCTCCGACGGTAATCTACCGGGCCACGGGACTCGTCTTCGTATGAGGGGGAGCGAGGGCTACGCCGATGGTAGCTTCGAGAACGGCGAGGACTTGGAGTATGCCGGGAGTTGGTAGGTGCGGGTCGAGGAGAGGGAGACTGTCGGCGAGGGCTTCGGACCGGAGGAGGGGATGGGAGCTTCGGCCCAACAGGATTCTGACGGAGGTTGAGGGCCTGCAGGACGGTCGCTTGGAACTGTTGGAACTCGGCACGGGTGATGGATGCCTCATTGTTCCTAGGCTGTTGCCGTCCTGCGGGAGAGTGTCTCCTTCGGTGATGATCGGGGGAGTCCTTCCTCCCTCTTCGGATGGGGGACCTCCTGTACTCTCGGCGACGAGGGGATCGCTCTTGCTGGCGGGAGACCTCCTCCCGAGCCCGCTTTTCATCCAGATGACGACGGAGGTCATCATCCTCCGGGCGTTTGGGGGGGACAGTGTGGCGACCAGAGGCTCGGGGATGATGGGAGGCCATAGAAGCACTGGAGGCGTTGTGGATGGAGAGGTTCTCTTGGTGAAGAGGCTGTTTCTGAGGGTTAGGACCTTTTGGATCGGGAGGTGGAAGGTTCCGTTGGAGCGGCTCTTCCATGGTAGGGGGAAGTTGCCCTTGTTGCTGAGCGGGATCAGGAAGGACTTCTTGCTGGTCAGGGTTGGGTACTCGGTTAGACCCTCTTGACCTAACTTTGCGAGGCGGCATGGCTGGAAAAGACCTGTTCACCGGGAAGAGGAGAGGTCTCTATTCGTTGGTTTCCCACAGACGGCGCCAATCTGTTGCCGCTAAATTTGGTGTGGGGGCAAACAGATAGAACTTGTGGATTCTTAGGGAAACTGAATAGAAAACCGGTGTACCTGTTCCGTCGGACTTCGGTCGTCGATCCCACCGTAGACCTGCAAAAAGTGCGAGACACCGGGGTTGTTCCCGGCGACGCACCCTCCGACGCTCAAGTCAGTAATCAGAGAGATTATGAAAGAGCGTAAAAACTGGTGAAAGATTGATTACCTCTTAATGGAGATGGACGGGGGATATTTATAGGCGTCCCAGGGAACAGATTGGGAATGTAATCCTGGTGATTTGATAAGAAATATTCCCCATAATCAGATGAGGAATGTAATCTGATGAGGTATATTCCCCGTAATCAGATAAGGAATTTTATCCCCAAATCCCGGTGAAAAGATAGATGTATATCTGGGCCGTTGATCAAGATTAATCAGGGACCCTGATTTTATCTCGCTGGATTGGGTGTATAGCGGGTTAAGACCCGCACCCTCTTGTTGGTGGGTCCGTTCGTGGGTTACTGGGTTCTTGGGGAGAAGACCCAACACCTATTTCGGACCCTCTTGTAGGCGAAATCACCATTTTACCCCCACATCTCAAGATTCGTACTCAATTTGGACGGTCCCGATTTGACCCCACTTTTAGCCATATCAGTATGAAAGATTCAATCTTTGGAGTCAAAACTGGCATGATGTCAAGAATACTGGAGTTAGCTCGTGTAAACCCTCAGTAGACCCAACGAAAGATAATCAATAAATGATACAATAAAAAATTAGGATCTACTTGCGGAGTTTCAATAAAATTCTTGAATTTGATTCAATTAGTAATTCAAGAGGGAAAGTGACTTGCCTTATTAATGGTGAAAACAAATACCAAGAATAACAGGATGAAAATCCCGAAGCAACGAACCCATGAACACACGAATTACGTTCAACGAAAGAACCCAATAGCAATCAACAGCAAAAAAAAGAAGGCAGCAAGGGGGCTTGTGGCCTGGCGGTGGCTGACGACGTTGAGGGCGGCAACGGATCGATGCAGGGCGGCGCTGCTTCGTTGACGAAAAAGGGAGATGCAGGGTTGATGGCATCTAGGTTGCGGCGGTCTGGAGATCGAGCGAAAACGGGGCAGAGCGGAATGCGTCGGGTCTGGCATCACTGAGGTCGATGGGAAGGAGGAGGACAGCCAGGGGGTCTTCGGGTGTGCTAAACATCGCTGGAGGGAGGAGGAAGGGGACGCTCGGGATTGGGGGTTTGGCTGGCTGACGGGGAACAGGGAAGGACAGGAGGGTTGCTGTGTTGGGTGTGGTGGTTAAAGGGGTGTGGGAGAGCGGCGATGGGGGTCGCCGGAAGACGGGGTGGACAAAAGAGGTGCCGGAGAGATGGTCGGAGAAGAAGGGTATGGGTTTGAGCCGGGAGAGAGAAACCAAGGAGGAGAGAGAAAGAGGAGAGAGGAGAGAGAAATTTGATGACGGCTACAAAATTGTGTTTTTTGAGTTTTTAGGATTTGTATTAGGGTTGTATTTATAGAATACAAGTAGATTGTTGGGTTTAATGGGTTAGGATCCAATAATAGTGGGTTTAGGTTGAGAACAAACTGCAATTGGGTTTTAGGGTTCAATAAGAGATGTGTTTGAAGACAATAGGGTTCAAATAAAATGCTCACAATAAATAAATATGGTCGACAAGAAAAATAGCCCAACAAGAAGAATAAAGAATTTCATAAAAAAAAGTTAAATCCAAACAAATAAATAAATAACACAAATGAAAATAATATAAATTGGCTTGAAAATAAATTGAAATTCGTCATGAAAATTAGATCAAGTACGAAAATAAAATAATTCGATAAATTAACCTTAAAGGTAATCAAGAAATAACAATTAATAATCATAATAATAATAATAAAATTATATAACAAAATAGTATCCAGGTTTAACAACTTTATTAAAATAATCCAATAATAATAATATATTTGATTTAGACTCAAATATAATTACCCGATCAATAAGAAATAGAAAGTAAGATCAAAATACCCCGTTATTCGAAATGAATATAATTTTCGATTAGAAAATACTTTAATAAGGATACGAAACGAATTTAGTACAAAATAAATTTATAAAAATCAAATTATAGAAAATACACAGAAAATACTTATTAGCAGAAATGGGGGTTATAGGTCCAGTGATTCGGCTCCACGTCTAGTTGAGAAGAGAATGAAACGGTCGGCTCAATCCAAGAGGTTGGAGGTAGAGTGTTGAGTGTCATCATTCGAGAAAGGGGGTGAAGTTCAGAGGTCATCTTTTGAGGAGGAAGACGTAGTTGAAGTGTCTCCCCTGGAGCGGGGGATGATGTCCCAATACATCCCATGCCCCCAAGGTCTTTGAAGCACAAGAGAAATAAATTAGTCTTTTCCCAGGATAACCTTTTGAAGGCGGCAAAGCTCAATCAGTATTTGGATGGTCGCATCCTGGATCACCCTTATTTCCCAGATCCCTCACTTTCTCGTGTGTACCCTCAGGATCTTTAGGACCTGATTTGATACGAGGATTGGCCTCCTTCGCCTAGATGGCAACTTGTCAAAGCCAGTCGTATACTGAATATATTGCCGGGGGCTGATCTTTTGATGATTCAGAATTTCTTCCTCGTTTCGAGGGAGTTCGAGCTCTTCCCTCCGCTAAGTTTCGAAGTCAATCACAGAGTAAATAGGCAGCAAAAATAAATAAATAAAAATTTCGAAACTCAGCAATGGATTCATGTGATAACCATTAAGTGTGTTAGGAGTTTTTACCTCAACAATGGAACGGCTGTCTCCATAATCTGCTAATCACGAGCACTGCAACGTTGCAGTGCCTCTACGGTATCCACACGAACGAATAACAAAATCGGGCTCTCCCTCACACCACGGTGGTAGCTGTGGGAAGGGGATGTCCCCTCCCCCCCTCTCTCTCACTTTCTGTGATGGCTATGAGTTTTCCTTGTTATTTTTCCACAGATACATATCATATATACAGCAAGAAATCACCCTAACAGAGTAGTGAGGCTGCCGGACTCACAATCTAACTTAGGTTAGATTCATGTGTGAGCCTTATAATTTTAGTTAGCCCATTTAATCTAATTGTCCAAACAATGTTGGGAGTCCAAGTTTTACTTGGATCCCCAATTAAATTCATCTTATGCATTTAAAAACCAATTTCGATCCATTCTAAATGTGTGATCCTGTAGGTTTCCATTACGTTGACAGTAATACTAAAATTCTATTTTAGTGTTACAAACAATGAGCAGTATCTAGAAATACACCACTGCTACTCAAGTAACGAGAATATCAGTGATTTGACATAACCTATTAGTGACCAATGCCACTATGTAGTCTAGTCCTTTTGTCAATATATCTTAATTGACCACAAGGCATGGAGCGTGTCACCCATTGTATAGTTCAATCTTTGGTTTCTTGATTGTCCTAGTAGACTTATTAAAAAAATGAGATCAATATCTCATATTGACTCATTTGAGTACGACAATGCATTTTGCAGTCTCACTTAATCAAGGGGCTCGAAGATATCGCTCCTTTTATGTAAGAGGGACAAATCCGATCTAAGTCACTCACATCACTCCGCATGATTCGTAGTATGTCCAATAGCCGACTTTATAGTCACTTTATCACATGCGACGTTTGACGATATTAAAATATATAACTTCTCATGTAAGGAACCTTAGTGACTTCAAGTCAAAGAACCACGTACACCATAATCAGTATGAGAATCCCTCATGACTCTCACGTAACGATTCATGCAATGTTCTTATGGTGGGTCAGTCCAGTACAATATTACTCTAATATGTACCAATGTGAAGACTTGATATCTCACATCCATGATCCCGTGAGATATGGTCATCAGTTTACGCACATACTAGTATATATATATTATTGTTGTCCTAATTCACTATAATACTTGGTTAGGGACATTTAAAAATAGTTATCTGATTTCAACCAATAGAATCTTACAATCAAGTCAAGCACTTGATATCCCATGGTATTAAACCTAGTGTTCTAAGGCTTTATTATATTCATTTAATCACAATAAATAACAAAATAAATAAAATACCTTATATATGAAATAAATGTCATGATACAATGTAAACTAGCAAAGTCAGTATAAGGCTGACCTCTAGGGCATACACCAAAACCCTCCCCGACCCGACATCGGACCTACCACTTCACTTGCTCCGAGATTTTGTATGTTCCCCTTCGACTCATTCCAATCAGGCTTGCGTCTACCGATCCACACCTTCATCAAGGAGGTTTTGATATGGTGTGCTCGATGCAACTAGATCCGAACTCATGTAAGTATATGATTAGCTTCCTTTGGCTGTGCGGGGGGAGAGGCGTGGCACTGAGTTTGAAGATTTTTTGGCGGTGCTTCGTTCTTTGCTCTCTCCAAGTTGACTCAAGCTGATACTACTTGTCCCTTTGAACCAAGAAACATGCAATCCAGGATCACCCTGACTCTATCAAGGACTGAAAGTCCAAGTATTTCATGGTTCATGGTGCCGAACCATGGGGCATCCCCATGTAGTAGGAGTTCAATGTCCTAAAAGTCAAGCTCCCTAAGGAGAGGGAGTACACAAAGGAGGAGTTAGAGGCATTTGTTCGCCTGTTTGCTCCGGGGGCGGTCGTGTGGATCAAGTTGAAGGAGAAGCACATGGTTAAGTGGGGGATGAGACCCATGGACCCTAGTAGGTTTTTCTTGTAGTAATCTTTTGACTTATGTTCAACATGTCTAACTTTTCTTTCCTTTCTAGATTTGATCAACAAAGAAAAGGCCATTGCTCGAAGGCTAGAACTGGCGAGGAATAAGCCGGGTGGCTGAAAGAATAGCCGTAAAAGGCCGGCTAGTTCGACCTCAGCTCCCCAACTTTGAAGAAGACAGTTGTGGCGGCCACGGAAAGTGTAGCCGAGCCATCAAGGGCCCCCCTGAGCCCCTTAACCCTTACCGTGATTGAGCTGGTCCAAAGCCCTTCCCCCCTTTAATCATCTATGGCACTGGTTTTTGTTTTCACTGCTGAGGATTTAATCTACATCGACTGGAAGGTGGCGGTCGTCGATTCAGTGACATAGGCCAGGATCGCGGTCGAGGGGATGAACAACTTTACCCTACCCCAAGATCGGGAGAAGCTGGCTCATGAGACGTTCGAGTCCAGCTATTTGAAGCGATCGCAACCGAGTGTGTGGTGAGTAGCCGACCCTTTTGCTTTTTGCAGTTCTTATTTGCCCAAGTTGTTTCTAAGTTATTGGCATTTTTCTTTGCAAACCGCTCTTCATGGGAACGAGATGAACCGCTAGAAGAAGTACGAATTGAGGCACTTCCAGAGCAGGGTCGCGAGGGTCAAGAAAGAGTGTCTTAATACCAAGGTGACCCTCGATGCCTCGGTGAAGAACGAGAAGACCCTTCAGATGGAGGTGACCTCGCTCACCTCTGAGCATAAGAGGTTGCTAAATGAGAGGGGGGAGCTGGAGACCAAGGTGAAAGAGGCGGTAAAGGTAGAGATGGAGGCCTTTCGGAGGCATGCCCTTGACATGGTCATACCTGTCGAGGACCGAGGCTATAAAAAGGCGATAAAAGATGTCAAGGAGCTGATGCTCGACTTCTGTGGCACGGGGTACAACTTCCTCATCAAGGAGGGGGAGGAGCCAAAGGATAGCTAGGGTGACTCGGAAAGGTCACCCAAGATCGATGGGGAGGAGGGTACTTCAGCTCCTCAAGAAGGGGAGCTTTGTATGAGTGAGCCCCTGAAATTCCCCGTTGTAGGCAAAGAGGTACCCCCTACCCCTAAGGCTTACTTTTTTTTCGAACCATGGACTGACCACCGCTATGTACCTTTTTTCTTTTTTGATTAATAAAGACTTTTTTAGCCAAATCATTTTGTGTTCATTTAAATTCTTGACTTGTCATTAGATCATCGAAAATTTGAAGTCGAGAATTTTTTTTGCTCATCGTGACTCCTTTGTTAATATTGTAGATCATTGTGTACACTGGGGGGGGAGGGGTGATCCAGTTGGGGTTTGATCGCTTGCGCAAATCTTCGTATGAGACAGAGTCTGAGATTGCTCATTTGAAGGTTGTGTTGACTGAGCGAGATGCTGAACTTGTTCGTTGTCGTTATGGGTCGCACTAGACCATACTCGAGAATGAGAGTTTAAAGGATGTGTTGCTCGAGAGGGACCATGAGCTCGCTCTCCTGCATGGGGACCGTCCCCATAGGTTTGTTGTTGCCCCCCTCGGTGGAGAAAGGTAGTCGAGGTGAGGAAGTTCTGCTGAGGGCCGAGTCTCCATCTCTTGGAGACAACGCAGGACTGAGTCTTCCATCCCTAAGACCGGGTTGACCCATAAGACTCTTCTCTTTGCACAATTGAAGGTGGACGATTTCTCGTCTGTCGGCCCCTGTTCGGGGTGACTTATAGGGCTTGGAAGATTTCTCCTTGAAGTTCCAGAACTCGGCCCTAGTGATGGACACCTCCTCTTTTATGCGGTCCTGGGAGCTTTTCAACTGACTAAAATTTGGTTTTTATGGTTTCTTCGCCCCTGCGGAGTTCTGTTAAGGGAGAAGGACTTCTCCTGCTTCCTTGGTGCCCTGAGTAGGGGTGTCACGCCCCGCTTTCCAAAAAATACGGAATACGCTATGCGACTAAGCCCAGCGGATAGTTTTAACCATCTATAAGCTGTACGGATCTGCTTGACTCATCATAATAGTAAATATAATAGTATACTCCAACCAGGCTTGCAAAAACAATTATAACTCAACAGTATTTATTGCATCAAAAATAAATGTTCCAACAAATACTAGATCCGAAACAAAATAATAATCCTGGGACAATAAGCCCAAATACAAGTCTCAATACAGTTCATGAAATAGTTCATCAAAATATTTTAAGCAAATTAATCCAATTGCGCAGCTCAAAACTTTTGATCACAAACTCCAGTAGGCAATTGATAAGCAAAACGTTCTCATATAGCAATTACAGAGAAAATAGGAAAACAGGAAACATATCGCCCGTTAGATGCAAGTCCGGGCCGTAAGCAATACAAGTAGGAAAACTAACTAAACAGACAATACTAACATGGAGAAAGCATCAACTATAATAATCTACAGATGGCAGTAAGCAGCGGAATAACAGTAAAAGTGTAACAGTAACAGTGTGTCAACGGTAGCAGTAATCAATAGTAATAGTGTGTCAACAGTGATAGTAATCAACAGTAACAGGTTAGTCCACAGTAATCGTAACAGGATATGACAGTGTAAACAGTTCTTCTTATGTCTAATGTTCATTACTAACTAGGTAGCATTTCATGCATCCCAGATTTTACCACATGGTTGCTACAACAAACAGTTTTGCTTTAAGATTTTGTAGTGGAACATCTATAGAGCAATATATTCAGAAAAATAGCAACAGTAACAGTAACAACAAACAGTAACAGTGTCATGGATCATGCCCTCATGCATCCAGAGATAAACAGTAGCTACCACAGTAAACAGTGGGGAAACGAGTCCCTTCTGAATATGTATTTCTATATTGTCCACTACTTGATCTTTTTCCTTAGAACCCCAACTTGATTTCTTTTATTATTAATAAACATGTGTGAACGAATACAAACAGGCTAAAGACATGTCAAGAACAGAAAATAAGTCTAAGATGAAATAGTGATTGCAACGATTGATAAAAAACAACTCATAATGGTCAAAACAACGACATTTTCAGTTCTGGACAACAAGACACTACTGTACCAAATCTGAGATTTCTGTTGCTACAGAATAGAAAATCCAGATCCGTCAAAAGGATGATAAAATAGACAAATAAGGATACAGTTCTTATTCACAAAGTTTTCATCAAAAGCAAATAGAATCTGGTTGAAAACATAGTTCTTCACTGAACAACATGCAGTTTGAAAATATATCGACTAGTTTCATAAGTATGAAATGAGATACAAAATTCATTAATTAATTCCACAAAAATTAGGGATTGCTCCCAGTCATGTATAAACATACTCAGCAAAATATAGAGTTCAAATTCTACTTTTAATATCAGTTTTAAAATAAAATTTCATACATAATACATATAGTTCAGAATCTGGAAAATACGATATGTCTGCAGTAAAATGGCAATAACTCATCCATAAAAACTCGGAATTCAAATCCGCCAAAAGTTCTGGAAACTAGAGATCAGAGGCTACAAATCATGTTCACAAACATATTTATTTTACTGATGTTAACAGGGTCGAAATTACTGTACAAAATAGGATTCAATCTCTTTCTCAAATTACTGATGTTTCATCATCAGTCTCAAATAGCATTTCCTTTCCTTTGTTCACAAACTCTTTCTCAAAAAACATTTCTTTTATAATCTCATAACATGATAACAATTCAATTCATTCTCTTAATCAATTTCATCATTCACACCCTTATGTGTATTTCAAAATAATCTCAATCAAGTATCATAACATCTCGTATTCAATCTTATTTAACTTTCACATATTAGAAATCAAATCCAAACTCAAGAAAAATCCATCATTCAAGACAGTAGCAGTCGACTGTTAAAAGTGGCCAGTCGGCTGTTCTGCGAGACCTCAAAACTCAAAAAGTCAGTTTAGTCGACTATGGAAAAATGTCCAGTCGACCGTCCTGCGAAACTTGAAAGCTCAAACACAACCCAGTCAGTTCAGTCGACTGTTGACAAGGAATCAGTCGACTATTCTGCGAAACTTTGAAAACTCAAAACCAATAATCAAGATAGTAACAGTCGACTGTGGAAAGTAGACAGTCGATTGTCCTGCAGACAAAATTCGAATTTTAATACTTGACAGTCGACTGTCGATCCTAGCTCGGTCGACTGTCGATTGCATCAAATTTCAATTTAAAGTGGATCCTGAATATATTTTCTACCTTTCAATTGATTTGTACTTCTATGAAAATATACATAATTTTCGGAATGTAATCCTTTGAAAAGAAACATCGTACTTGTTCTCAAATTCACAAGTTTCTCATTTTTCAATAAAATCCTTCTTAAAAATGCATAAAAACACATACGATCAATTTTCCAAATAGAATGTTGCCTTTTATCAAAAATTACTTTATAAAAACTCTTATACTCATAAAATAAATATTTTTGAGGTTAGAATTCAAACAATTCTTTTCTACACCCTTGCATTATTTTGTCCAATGTCTTAACATGCATCAATTTCATACAAATCACTTCAATTCTAGCACTTCAAACTAACAATCATAACAATTTAGAGAATAGATTAAGCAATTTACATCTACCACACCAATTAAAATTTAGCAATTCAACTCTATATCAATTTGCATGTAATCTCATCATACCAATTCAAATTCAACAAATAAATTGTATATTATCCATCATTCAATTTCTACTCCTAAATTAGAAAGGATTTAAGAAATACCCACCTAAAGTTGAAGAATTTGTACTCAAATGAACTCCTAGAATTAGGAGCTCCTAAAGAAACTCCGATTACAAACTCCTTGAAATCAGCGCACCAAAGCAAGCCCCACACACCATCTCCATTTTCGGCAGCATCCAAGAAAGGCAAATCCAATCTTCATTTGCATCTTCATATATGCACATACTATATATATATATATATATATATATATATATATATATATATATATATATATATATATATATATATATATATATATATATAGATATAGATATAGATATATTATTATGTATATGCATGGTAGATTAGGTAAAAGTGTGGTAGGTGGAGTTTGGAGAAAGCAACAGAGGCTTTCAGAATGGACAGAGAGAGAGAGAGAAGAAAAGATGTGTATATAAAAGGCCAGGTATGAGCATATGTATAAATATGTATTTACACAATGCACATTTGAATGGTGGAGAAAGAAAAACATAAATGCTGGATTGTGTGTTGCTTACAGAATTGAAAACAAAGAAGGGGGGATGAGAGAGTGAGAGACTTAAGGGTATTTTTATAAGAAAGTAGTAGGGTAGTTAGTATAACCACCTCCCACATGAACACCACTAACCCCTCATTGTAAAATTCAAAACTTGCTTTCCCTCCTACTTTCAAAAATCAAAATTCAGTTTTCCCCCTTCTTAAAAGCAGCCTGGCCCCAAAATGTGTGCACATCGCACGTGTGCACGTGCACGTACTTTGTGTACACTACAAAATAATTTATTTAATTCCTTTAAAATAATTATTTATATATGTAATAAATATATAAAATTAACTTAAAAATTATAATTTTCGTCCATAATTAAAATAATCACACACATTTCATGAAATTTATTTTGAAAGAAGAATAAGTTTAAACACGTGCACCAAAACACGTGCGTCGCCCGTAAAATCACAAAAATACAAAATTGACTTTATCAACCGAAAAATATTTATTATTAATCAGAATAAAACATAAAAATATATTTAATATACATATTCGATAATGTACTCAAACGTACAGAAAACACGTGTATTGCACGTAGAAAAATTATTTTAATTAAAATAGACAAAAATTGAATTCCGTTTACAAAACGAATTTAAACACGTTATAAAAATAAATAATTAAAACTCGTCAAAAACAATGCACGCAACGGTAGAATACCCGAAATCGAGACGTGCATCGATAATACGTAAAAAGCACGTAAAAACTCAAAGATTGAAATTTAGCATCCGAGTTGTCTCAATTGGGATTTTAAGAATACGAGAATGCATGAATAATTGGAATTCAAAATACATATCAAAAATACGTTATGGGTATCACCAATAACGGTACAAAATGTACGTGCGTAACACCTGAGGGCAAAATTGTCATTTAAATTTTGCAGGGTGTTACACGGTTAGCAGCTTCCAAAGCGGCCTTAACTAGTTCGTTGTGCTCCTGTTGCATCTGAGCAATCTGCTGGAGCACCTGAGTTACAACTGCCAACTCAGGATGGCCTTCTTGCAAAGAAGAACCATTCCCACGAGCCATAGTCAGCACAAAACCCAAAATAATTAGCATTCAGATCCTGCTGATTAATAATTATTTGTGCAATGCATGGCCAGTTGGGAGTTAAGTAAATCCGATCGAGTCAAGCCTGTCTAAAGTATTAGTCAAATTAACACATTAGCCAAACCTAAAGCTCTGATACCACTAAAAACCCTGTCATGCCCTAGTGATGGTCACCTCCTCTTTTATGCGGTCTTGGGAGCTTGTCAACTGACAGAAATTTGGCTTTTATGGTTTCTTTGCCCCTGCGGTGAGGGCAATCGTTAGGATTTAGGGTGAAGGACTTCTCTTGCTTCCTTGGTGCCCTGAGCAGGGGTGTCACACCCCGCTTCCCAAAAGAATACGGAATACGGTATGCGACTAAGCCCAGCAGATAGTTTTTACCATCCATAAGATGTACGGATCTGCTTGACTCATCATAACAGTAAATATAACAGTATACACCAACCAGGCATGCAAAAACAATCATAACTCAACAATATTTATTGCATCAAAAATAACTGTTCCAACAAATACTAGATCCGAAACAAAGTAATAATCCTGGGACAATAAGCCCAAATACAAGTCTCAATACAATTCATGAAATAGTTCATCAAAACATATTAAGCAAATTATTCCAATTGCGCAGCTCAAAACTTTTGCACACCAACTTTAGTAGGCAATTGATCAGCAAAACCTACTCATATAGCAATTACAAGGAAAATAGGAAAACAGGAAATATATCGTTCGTTAGATGCAAGTCCGGGCCACAAGCAATACAAGTAGGAAAATGGGGAGAAAACTAACTAAACAGACAATACTAACATGGAGAAAGCAGCAACTATAACAATCTATAGATGGCAGTAAGCAGCGGAATAGCAGTAAAAGTGTAACAGTAACAGTAATAACAAACAGTAATAGTGTGTCAACGGTAACTGTAATCAATAGTAACAGTGTGTCAACAGTGACAATAACCTACAGTAACAGTAAAGTCCACAGTAACTGTAACAGGATATGACAGTGTAAATAGTTGTTCTTATGTCTAATGTTCATTACTAACTAGGTAAAACTTCATGCGTCCCAGATTTTACCACATGGTTGCTACAGCAAACAGTTTGCTTTAAGATTTTGTATTGAAACTTCTATAGGGCAATATATTCAGTTAAACAGTAACAGTAACAGTAACAACAAACATTAACGGTGTCATGGATCATGCCCTCATGCATCCAGAGATAAATAGTAGCTACCATAGTAAACAGTGGGGAAACGAGTCCCTTCTGAATATGTATTTCTATATTGTCCACTACTTGATCTTTTTCCTTAGAACCCCGACTTGATTTCTTTTATTATTAATAAACATGTGTGAATGAATACAAACATGCTAAAGACATGGCAAGAACAGAAAATAAGTCTAAGATGAAATAGTGATTGCAACGGTTGATAAAAAACAACTCATAATGGTCAAAACAACGACATTTTCAGTTCTGGACAACAAGACACTACTGTACCAAATATGAGATTTCCGTTGCTACAGAATAGAAAATCCCGATCCGTCAAAAGGGTGATAAAATAGACAAATAAGGATACAGTTCTTATTCACAAAGTTTTCATCAAAAGCGAATATAATCTGGTTGAAAACATAGTTCTTTATTGAATAGCATGCAGTTTGGAAATATATCGACTAGTTTCATAAGTATGAAATGAGATACAAAAGTCATTAATTAATTCCACAAAAATTAGGAATTATTCTCAGTCATGTATAAACATACTCAGCAAAAAATAGAGTTCAAATTTTACTTTTAATATCAGTTTTAAAATAAAATTTCATACATAATACATATAGTTTAGAATCTAGAAAATACAATATGTCTGCAGTAAAACGGCAATAACTCATGCATAAAAACTCAGAATTCAGATCCGTCAAAAGTTATGGAAACTAGAGATCAGAGGCTACAAATCATGTTCACAAACTTATTTATTTTACTGATGTTAACAGGGTCGAAATTACTGTACAAAATAGGACAGCAGTGAACACTAGTTCTTTTATGCATTTTATCAAACAACTTAACTACAAACGGTCCAATCTAGATGTCATACAAAGCATGGTATATGTGGGTTAGTCAAATAAGCATGGCATGTGAATACATGGTCTATAATGAGATCATACATCCTACAAACATTCATGTAACAGTCACCCACAACATACGGTGTGTCACAATAATATACAATCAAGATGTCCACTAATCTAATTATTTTCATGCAACGTGTGTCAATTGTTGTAACTACTCATGATAAAGAAATGATGTCAACGGTTAAACTAACAAATATGGATCATCATGAGAGTACAAATATTTTCATACTAGATTACTTACGATTTTAACTTGTATGACAAAAAGAACACATACAAGCTACTTGCCTGATATTGAAGACGAAAACGAAGAATAGAATAACGAAAACGGATCCAGAACAACGAACACCCGAACGAAAACGAGAACTCCAAGCCAACGAAACTCGTGCACACAAAATCACGTGCACACGACGTATGTGAATACACACAAAGAGATAGCAGTCAACACATCAAGATCGACAGTAGAAACACCAGCAAGGGCGGCGGCGGCGTGCGGCCAGGCTGGAAGTGATGACGCAGGGTGGCACTGCGGCTACTGTGGTGGCGCTCAACCACAGTGAGGACGACAGGAGGTGGGGTCTGGCCTGGGGTGCGCGCTCACAGCGAAGGGGAGAAGAGTGGAAGAAAGGGGGGTCTAGTGGTCGGGGGGTGTGGATGCCGGTGTTGGAAACGACGATTGTGAAGGGGGAGGGTCGGGGTAAGGTCGGGATGAAGGGAGAGAGGGCGACAGCTAGGAAGAGAGAGAGAATATGTATTAGGGTTGATAATTAAGGTTAGGGTTCAATTAGAGTGTTTAAATAGAAACAATATGGGCTTGGGTGATTTGGGTAGTATCCAATAGGGTATGAAGAATCCAATAAGAGACAATTAGGCCATGAAATATGTTTAAACAATAGACAAGCTCAAGAACAAATTGTAGGCCAAATAAAATGAGAATAAAAAGCTGAACCAATGCAAAACGAATCACAAGAGAGATAAGAACAACACACTATACAAGAGAAATGAAAATGAATACAACCAGAAATAAAATAAATAATCAAAATTTTATTAAATATAATTAAAAAATACAAATATGAGCAATATGGGTTACATGGGGACCTCATCTCGGGTACTCTTTTCTTCTAAGTATTGACAGATGTCTCTCCCTTACTGCCGGTTATTGATGACAACGTAGAGATCAGGCAAAGTCAATGGCACCGTATGAGAGAAGGTTGTGTGGATGGAGAACGGATCCTCAATCAGGTGAGTTCCATAGTAGTGCTCAGAGTGATGTAATTGGGAATCCGCTGACCTAGTCTTGCTGAGAGGAGGCTACGATGGAAGATTAAGGGCTTGCAACGATGGGCATGAAGGCTTCCTAAGAAGATGAGGGCGGGGGAAAGGAACTTCGGGTTGACGGCTGGCCGTGCAGCTTTCTTCTTTGGGAGGTATGATGTGTCTAATTTTTATACAAATATTTGTATTCAATAACCCATTAAAAGTGCTTGTTTTCAATTATATTGTCTATAAGTCGTCTTGTTTCTATAAGATTTCAATTGATTATTTATTTATGACGAAATAAGATTTTTAATGCAAAAAGTGATTATTTCTGATAAAAATCAATAAAACAAAGAAAAACTTTTGATTTATTAAATTTTATGTGTTACAAATTAATAATCTAGGAGCAAAATACAATTTTAATTGTTATAAGGGTGTAAAAGGAAAAAAATAAATTTACATGGATTTGGATAAGCCAAAAAGATAAAAATTTGTTATTTTAAGTTAATTAAATTTAAATTTAAATATTAAATTCTGATTTGTATGTTTGCAGATATATCCTAATCTACAAGTGAGATGATGATACATCCAAATCCTATTGACGTCCTAGACCTACTCCTATAAATAGAGAAGCCAGAAGACGAACAAAAAAAAGCCGGTAAATACAAAAAAAAAATACAAAGAAACGGAAGGAAAAGTAAGAGAGAGAGAGAGAGAAACATCTCTCTGTCTCTTCTATCGAATTGAAGACACAGCAGGCATCACGTGAGGCCTCTGTTAGCTGACTGGGCTTCAAATTGAAAGGTTCGGCTGACGTGGCGTGCAGTGGGCGACAGGCTGAGTGCTTCGATCCGCGTGCGATTGTTTCGGCTGACGTGGCGGGCAGTGCTTCGACTGGCGTGCGAAGCTGACTGGGCTTCGATTTGACTGCGACAGTGCGACGAGAAGCAGCGATCTGACTGGTCTTCAAGGAAGCATTCGGTCCGGTTTTTGAGACAGAAAGAAGAGGGGTTTGCAATTAATTTTTTATCTTTTTTTTCTCTTCTCTCTAATTTTTGTAATGCAATCCTTGAACAAATTTATTAATTTCAATATTTTTATGAATATGTGCAACTAATTTCATTGTTGGGCTGATTGAAACCGTAGTCATGTAATGTTTTTAATCTTCTAAAACATTACTCTATTCACTTATTGATTAAGCCTGGTTGTATTGATAAAAATTTATAATATGAATCAAACTTTGTTAGAAGTTCTTAAGAGCAGTCGACTGAGAGTGACAGCAAGTCGACTGACATGAAGAACCTGATATTATCAAGTTTGCTTATTATAAAACTGACTCTGTTATATGAGTATAGAGATGACCCATATCCTATGCTCATAACTTGTAACACAGGAATCATTTAGGTTCCTGGTTTAATCAACGTGGAGGATCTAGATCTGATACCAATTTCTAGAACTTTGAGTGTTTGTTCATTTTCATTGTTCCTATGCTTTCTCCAAAGTGCAACTTAGAAGATACCATGCCAAATACTTAAGGAAAGAGACGAATTAGAGTAGATACCATGCCTAATTCTTGGCCTAGGGAAATCTTAACTTTAAGGAGTAGATACCATGCCCTTAAAGGAACAAACATGAGTGACGAGAGTAGTGTAGAAGGTGACTTAGCATTCTTGACTATAGGTGGAAATCAAGTCCAACTACTTAATAGATATTTGTGATTCAAATT
Source organism: Hemerocallis citrina (assembly GCA_017893485.1). Taxonomy (NCBI): domain Eukaryota; kingdom Viridiplantae; phylum Streptophyta; class Magnoliopsida; order Asparagales; family Asphodelaceae; genus Hemerocallis; species Hemerocallis citrina. The sequence goes on from CM030361.1 coordinate 96,600,294, forward strand.
GAGATACTACTTGATCTAGTTTTTAATCTCTTCATTTCCTTTCAAATAAACTTTTAGAACAAACTTTATGATTTGCATTTTTTTTCTTTGTTTTATTGATTAGTGAGTTAAGTACTACAATCTCTGTGGGATCGACCCTTGCTTTTCACTACGCTTCTATAAACGATTCGTACACTTGCGAGGTTTTAATTTGTGTGTAGTTTATCTATTTATTTAGATAGCTTAGATATACAACAAGTTTTTGGCGCCGGTGCCGGGGATTGTTTAGTATTTTAACTTACAAATCAATAGAAATCTTTTTCTTTTTCTTTTCTTTTATTATTATTAATAATAAATATTTTCTTTTAGGTTACAGGACTTTGGTGTATGCAAGGGAGACGATCACTTCATCCAGAGCTACTACCTATTGACGGAGAGATAGAACGCACTCTGCATAGACTAAGTCAACTGTCTTTGTCGTACTAGTCGACTGCTGTTAGGTGCAAGTCGACTATACAGCGAACCAATTCACAAGCAACAATGGGTGAGGAAGTACCAAATCGAGTACCAATGCAAGACAAAATTCACTCCTAAGAATATTGAGTAACCTTCCTGCATAGCTTATCAACCTAATGTCACAGGGAATATGCATCTATCACCTCAATTACTCAGCATGGTTCCCCACTTCAGTGATAGAATAGACGAGGATCCGCACCTCCATTTGTAAGATTTCTTTGATCTTTGCAGAACACAAAGCGTCCAAGGGCTTACCCCTGAACAAATCAGGTTAATCTTATTTCCATTTTTTTAAAAACTTAATGCTAAATTGTGGTATAATTCTTTGGAATCAGGATCAATTCAATCATGGGAGCAATTGGCAACAAAGTTCTTGAAGGAATTCTTTCCAGCTTAGAAAACCAAACAACTAAAAAGGGAGATTCAACTCTTCCAACAAAAAGATGGCGATTTATTCTTCGAAGCATGGAAGGACTTCAAGAACAAGCTTCTCAAGTGTCCTACGCATAACATGCCTAAGGATGATCAGGTACAAGCATTTTATGACGGTTTAAATGACACTAACAAGGCAATTGTAGATTCAGCTTGCAACGGAATTTTGATGAGGAAAAGTGGTGAGAAGGCCATCGAGCTATTTGAAGAACTTAGCGAGAACTCATAGCAATTCTCAACAAGGGGAAGGGGCCTTTCGAAAAAACAGGGAGTTTACGAAATTTCTAGTAATAATAACATGCAATTAGAAATGGTAAACATGAACAAAAAAATTGATATGCTTGTTAATGCAATTTCGACGATGGGTGGTGTAAAAAACCAAACAAAAGAAATTTGTGCAATTTGTTCTCATTCTGATCATACAACTAATACATGTCCCATGTCTTCTTTTATAGATCAGGAGCACGCAAACTACGTAGTACATGTAATGTACCCGCCCAAGAACAACCCTTTTTCAAACACGTACAACCCAGGGTGGCAAAACCATCCAAATTTCTCATGGAGCAATAATCAAAACTATCAAGGCAATCAATTCGCACAAGGACATGCGCAGCAATTCCAGATGGGGAATGGGTTTGATCGGCCAGTTCAAGAACAGAAGAAGTTGGATTTCGAATCCACTGTTCTTCAATTTCTCCAACAGCAACATCAAACAAGCAACCAACAAGGGCAGGCCATTCAAAAATTGGAGATACAAATTGGTCAAATTGCTAAAGAGTTAAGTGAAAGAAAGGCAGGGGAACTTCCATCACAAACTATACCAAACCCTAGAGGACAAGAACAGCTCAAATCTGTGACAACACTAAGAAGTGGTAAGGTAATTGACAGCAAGGTTGGAACACACGCAGACGAATCAGACACACAACCATCAAAATCTTTGGGTTCCAACAAGGTAAGTGAAAAAAAAGGGTCAGTATTGCCACCATTCCCTCAAAGGTTAGTCAAGCAAAAGAAAGAACAACATTTACTTGATATCTTTGAAACTCTCAGAAAAGTAGAAATTAATATTCCCCTACTTGATGCTATTAAACAAATTCCTTCTTATGCCAAATTTTTGAAAGATTGCTGTACTCACAAGAGAACATTTCAGGTTAGGGAGGATGTGGCTTTGACAGAGGAAGTGAGCGCCGTATTGTTAAGGAAATTACCTCATAAATTGAAGGACCCAGGTAGTTTTACCATTTCTTGCAGGGTTGGTGAGCACTTCTTTGAAAAGGCACTGCTGGATTGGGGGCAAGCATCAATCTTCTTCCATACTCTGTTTACGAAAAGCTAGGATTGGGGGAACTCAAACCAACATCCATCACCTTGCAGTTGGCTGATCGCAGCATCAGGAGACCTAGAGGTATTTTGGAAGATGTTTTAGTTCAGGTAAATGATTTCATTTTGCCTGCAGATTTTATTGTTTTAGATATGGAGGACTCTTCAATGCCATCTTCTTTACCGATCATTTTAGGTAGGCCCTTTATGAGTACGACTGATATAAAAATTTGTGTTAAAAAGGGTATTATAAGTATGAAAATAAATGGAGAAAAGGTTGAATTTAAAATGTTTGATGCACTAAAATTACCACATGATGATCATGAATGTTATAATATTGGTGTGGTACAGGAGATTGTCGATCAAACATTTTAGGTACATAGCATTGATCCACTACAGGCCACAATTACACAGTCTCTAACACTATCTCATGTTGAACAGGAATATGATGATTGGAGGATTGCAGAGACAATACACTACCTTGAAACTCCAAAATCATATTCAGGTAAGTATGCACCTGCATTTGAGAATCTTGTGTCTAATAACACTTTTGCTTCTTCTGTTACCAGGACACCATACATGGAGCTAAAGCAACTACCTGAACATTTGAAGTATGCATATTTGGGTGAAAACCAGACGTTACCTGTGATAGTTGCTGCAAACTTGAGTGCGCAGGAAGAAGAGAAGCTGCTGAGGGTATTGCGAGAACACAAGGGTGCAATAGGATGGACCATTGCAGATATCAAGGGAATAAGTCCATCCAAATGCATGCATAAAATACTTCTTGAAGACAATGCAAAACCTAGCAGGGAAGCACAGAGAAGGCTTAATCCACACATGAAGGAAGTGGTAAGAACAGAGGTCCTGAAGCTACTAGATGTTGGCATCATCTACCCTATCTCAGACAGCAAATAGGTGAGTCCTATACATGTAGTGCCTAAGAAAAATGGAATCACAGTGGTGAAGAATGAAGAGAATGAGCTTATCCCTACGAGGATGACCACAGGATGGAGGGTATGCATTGACTACAGGAATCTGAATAACGAAACCAGGAAAGATCATTTTCCTCTTCCTTTTATTGATCAAATGTTAGAAAGATTAGAAGGATATAGTCATTATTGTTTTTTAGATAGTTATAGTGGCTATAATCAAATTGCTATTGCTCCAGAAGATCAAGAAAAGACCACTTTTACATGTCCTTTTGGTACTTTTGCATACAGGAGGATGCCTTTTGGATTGTGCAACGCACCAGCTACATTTCAGAGATGCATGATGATTATATTTTCAGACATGGTGGAAAGGTTCATCAAGGTATTTATGGATGATTTCAGTGTTTTTGGATCTTGTTTCGATGAATGCCTTAACCATTTGCAGCTCGTGCTTAAAAGATGTGAAGAATGCAATTTAGTGCTAAATTGGGAAAAGTGCCATTTTATGGTACAACAAGGTATTGTCTTAGGACATGTGGTGTCCAAAAAAGGCATCGAGGTGGATAAGGCAAAAATTGACATCATATCAAAGCTACCCCCTCCTACTACAGTCAAGGGTGTAAAGAGTTTTCTTGGACATGCAGGGTATCATAGAAGATTTATAAAAGATTTTTCCAAAATCTCCAGACCCCTTTGTGGATTGTTATCTAAAGATGTTGAGTTTGCATGGATAGAAGAGTGCACAAATGCGTTCGTTACATTGAAAAATCTTCTCATTTCTGCACCTATCATCATGGCACCAGATTGGAACCATCCTTTCGAGCTTATGTGTGATGCAAGTGATTATGCTTTGGGAGCTGTTTTAGGTCAGAGAATAATTAAGGTACCCCATGCTATTTACTATGCTTCTCGAACTTTAAATGATGCACAGCTTAATTATTCCACTACTGAAAAAGAAATGTTAGCTGTCATTTTTGCTATAGAAAAGTTTAGATCATATTTGATTGGATCTAAAGTCATTGTTTTCACTGACCATGCTGCTTTGAGATATTTGTATGCAAAAAAGGATGCTAAGCCTAGGTTGATCAGATGGGTGCCGTTGCTTCAAGAATTCGATCTTGAAATTAGAGACAAGAAGGGAAGTGACAATGTTGTCGCCGATCACTTGTCCAGGTTACTGCATGATGAAGAGAGAATTGTGCCCCCACTGAATGAGAACTTCCCAGATGAATACTTATTTGAAATAAATATACAACTTGCATGGTTTGCAGATATTGTCAATTATCTCACTGCTCATGTTTTTCCTCCAGGTATGACAAGTCAAGAAAGAAAAAGATTGGTGGCCATGTGCAAGCACTATTATTGGGATGATCCTTACTTGTTCAAATTCTGCCCTGATCAAATTATAAGAAGATGTGTGGCAGAAGAAGAGCAAATGAGTATTCTACAACATTGCCACCAATATGCATGTGGAGGACACTTTGGAACAAAAAGAACAGCACTTAAGGTATTACAATCTGGTTTTTATTGGCCTAATGTATTCAAAGATGCTTTTTCTTTTTGCAGGACTTGTGATAAATGCCAAAGGACAGGCAACATCTCTTCCAGAAATCAAATGTCACTGCAAAACATCCAAGTAATCGAGCTTTTTGATGTTTGGGGAATCGATTTTATGGGTCCTTTTCCTAACTCATTTGGTTATTTATATATTCTTGTGGGTGTGGATTATGTGTCTAAATGGGTCGAGGCTGTCCCCTAAAAAACTAATGATCACAAAGTTGTTGTCAAGTTTTTACAGGATAACATCTTCACCAGATTCGGTACACCAAGAGCGATAATTAGTGATGGTGGTAGCCACTTCAATAATTTTCCATTTGCTTCTTTGGGGGATTACACATAAAGTGGGCACTCCATACCATCCTCAAACCAGTGGGCAAGTGGAGATTAGCAACAGAGAGATCAAAAGCATTTTGGAAAAGACAGTAAATACAAGCAGAAGGGATTGGTCGCTACGCTTGAATGATGCATTGTGGGCCTACAGAACTGCATACAAGACGCCCATTGGCATGTCGCCATACCGTTTGGTCTTTGGAAAAGCATGTCATCTTCCAGTGGAGTTGGAACACAAAGCTTATTGGGCCATTAAAAAGTTCAATTTTGATATGAAACAAGCAGGTGACAAAACAAGATTGCAGCTGAATGAGCTTGAAGAATTGAGGCACGATGCATATGAAAATGCAAAGCTATACAAAGAACGGACCAAGATATACCATGATAAACAGCTAGCAAGAAAGGAGTTTTATGAAGGACAGAAGGTATTGATATACAATTCGAGATTACGACTCTTTCCAGGCAAGCTTATGTCACGAGGGTATGGCCTGTACATTGTTACAAAGGTCTTTCCACATGGGGCGTTGGAGGTTCATCACAAAGAGAAAAATCAAATATTCAAGGTGAACGGGCATAGGGCGAAACCTTATACTGAAACGAGTTTTGAGCCGCGAGAGGAAGATGTGAAGCTTCAAACTATTCTATACATTGCATGAACTCATCATGTCTGGCTGAAGACTTAAAACTTAGCGCTTCTTGGGAGGCAACCCATGTTTTCTCTTATTGCATTTAGATTTGATTTATCTTTTAGTTTATTTTATTTTAAAGTTTTGGATTTTATCTTGTAGGATTGCAGAAAATTTGAAGTCGCCGGGGCGGAGCTGCTTTGAACACATGCATTGATGGCTGTTTTTGAGCAATTTGGAGTCAAAATCTGGAAAAGTGATTCAAAGAGAAGTTGTAGCCTATCTTCTTAGCTTTCCAGCAAAAAAAAAATTCAGCCCATTTGGACATCTACAGCTCTAGATATCGCCAAAATAGTGAACGCTGCTCGTGCAGAAATTTAAGGACGAATCAGGGGAGAAATTCTGAACTCTACGCATTTCTTTGTTTTTCTTTTTTCCTTTCCTATTGAGGACAATGTGGTATTCAAGTTTGGGGGGGAAGGTTTACAAATTTATGATTTATTTTTAGAAAAGAAAAAAACAAAATTTTTAAAATGGATTTAAATTAATCTCACCATTACACTTTTGAGTTCTTCATTTAGATAAGCATTGAAATATTTTTTGGGATAAACAATTTCTTATAAAGTAAGAGTAAGCATACTTGTTTACTTTAGGATTATTGAATTTCACAAATCCTTACAAAATTGTATGAGTCATGCGATTATACATAAAAAAACAAATGTGATGCTTTTTCTGGTGATTATCCCCTTTGATCTAGTTCTAAACAGAGTTTAAGTAAATAGAGTTATAACGAAAAATAAATAAATAAATAAATAAATTGAATAAAGTTATTCTACTCCAATGTTTTGAGTTGCTTAGTAACTAGGGGTATTCATCACCAATGTTTACTTTTACGTCAAACGGCAACTTGAAATATGAGTATGTAAAGCACTTTAAGTTTGTGACTTGTTGAGTAACCGGGTGAATTCATCACAAATGTTTTGCATTCGCGTAAAAAGGCAAGTGACAACTTAGAGAAAAGACTAAAAAAATTATATAAAAAAAAACTCTAGTTTGCTACTCGGTTTGTAGTAGTGAGAAGGGATAATCGCAGATTGAGTTGTTACATACTATAATTATATTAATTACATGACAAATACGATTGGGTTGGGAATTATGAATAAATAATTGCACTAGAGAAAGTGGGTTGCTTGTTTTTATTTTATTTGTAATTGTTTATATTTTTAATTGCAATTTTGATGCTTGCATAATGAGAATTCTTGGTGTGATGAGTTGAGTCTACTATTATTTTTCCCTTGTTCATGATTCTACTTTTTGCTTAAGGACAAGCAAAATCTTAAGTTTGGGGGTATTTGATGTGTCTAATTTTTATACAAATATTAGTATTCAATAACCCATTAAAAGTGCTTGTTTTCAATTATATTGTCTATAAGTCGTCTTGTTTCTATAAGATTTCAATTGATTATTTATTTATGACGAAATAAGATTTTTAATGCAAAAAGTGATTATTTCTGATAAAAATCAATAAAACAAAGAAAAACTTTTGATTTATTAAATTTTATGTGTTACAAATTAATAAATTAGGAGCCAAAAATAATTTTAATTGTTATAAGGGTGTAAAAGGAAAAAAATAAATTTACATGGATTTGGATAAGCCAAAAAGATAAAAATCTGTTATTTTAAGTTTATCTAATTAAATTTAAATTTAAATATTAAATTCTGATTTGTATGTTTGCAGATATATCCTAATCTACAAGTGAGATGATGATACATCCAAATCCTATTGACGTCTTAGACCTACTCCTATAAATAGAGAAGCCAGAAGACGAACAAAAAAAAAGCCGGCAAATACAAAAAAAGAATACAAAGAAACGGAAGGAAAAGTAAGAGAGAGAGAGAGAGAGAGAGAAACATCTCTCTGTCTCTTCTATCGAATTGAAGACACAGCAGGCATCACGTGAGGCCTCTGTTAGCTGACTGGGCTTCAAATTGAAAGGTTCGGCTGACATGGCGTGCAGTGGGCGACAGGCTGAGTGCTTCGATCCGTGTGCGATTGTTTCGGCTGACGTGGCGGGCAGTGCTTCGACTGGCGTGCGAAGCTGACTGGGCTTCGATTTGACTGCGACAGTGCGACGAGAAGCAACGATCTGACTGGTCTTCAAGGAAGCATTCGGTCCGATTTTTGAGACAGAAAGAAGAGGGGTTTGCAATTAATTTTTTATCTTTTTTTTCTCTTCTCTCTAATTTTTGTAATGCAATCCTTGAACAAATTTATTAATTTCAATATTTTTATGAATATGTGCAACTAATTTCATTGTTGGGCTGATTGAAACCGTAGTCATGTAATGTTTTTAATCTTCTAAAACATTACTCTATTCACTTATTGATTAAGCCTGGTTGTATTGATAAAAATTTATAATATGAATCAAACTTTGTTAGAAGTTCTTAAGAGCAGTCGACTGAGAGTGACAGCAAGTCGACTGACATGAAGAACCTGATATTATCAAGTTTGCTTATTATAAAACTGACTCTGTTATATGAGTATAGAGATGACCCATATCCTATGCTCATAACTTGTAACACAGGAATCATTTAGGTTCCTGGTTTAATCAACTTGGAGGATCTAGATCTGATACCAATTTCTAGAACTTTGAGTGTTTGTTCATTTCCATTGTTCCTATGCTTTCTCCAAAGTGCAACTTAGTAGATACCATGCTAAATACTTAAGGAAAGAAACGAATTAGAGTAGATACCATGCCTAATTCTTGGCCTAGAGAAATCTTAACTTTAAGGAGTAGATACCATGCCCTTAAAGGAACAAACATGAGTGACGAGAGTAGTGTAGAAGGTGACTTAGCATTCTTGACTATATGTGGAAATCAAGCCCAACTACTTAATAGATATTTGTGATTCAAATTGAGATACTACTTGATCTAGTTTTTAATCTCTTCATTTCCTTTCAAATAAACTTTTAGAACAAACTTTATGATTTGTATTTTTTTTCTTTGTTTTATTGATTAGTGAGTTAAGTACTACAATCTCTGTAGGATCGACCCTTGCTTTTCACTACGCTTCTATAAACGATTCGTACACTTGTGAGGTTTTAATTTGTGTCTAGTTTATCTATTTATTTAGATAGCTGAGATATACAACAAGGCATGACCGAAAAAGTGGTTTTTTTCTTCTGGTGGATCTAATCGAAGGCATATCTGTAGTTTTCCACAGACGGTATCAATCTATTGTTGCTTTTTTCTGGTGTGGGAGTAATCGAATAATGAGTTCTTTTCGGAAGGAAAAACTTACATTCTGGACTGTTGGTCAGATCTAAATTTGTTAAGGCTGAGGTCTCTCTGATCTGAGTTTGAACCTTTGAGAGTGCTTAAATCTGGATTGGACGGCTGAGATGTCGTTGGCAAACTTGCACGGTGTCTGAACCCCCGGGTTGGCCCCAGCGAAAGACCCTCTGATGCTCAAGTCAGTAACTTAGAAATGACATTAGTGTTTTAGAGGCAAAAGATCGATTACCTGTGACTGATTGAGGGGGATAGTATTTATAGGCTAGGAGTCATGCTCCGTAAGAAAGATATGAAAATGTATCTTTCTTAGATTTGGTACCTAATTTGGGAGATTTGATTATCAGCTGTAATTGGCTGGAAATCCCTCATTCTTAGACTGTAAGTAAGCCTTATTTGCTGGCTTGGTTGAGCTGGTAGATCTAGATGCAGCCCATGTTCCTCAAATAGGCGTGCGATGCTGTGAAATTACTGTTCTGCCCTTAAGAAGATTTAAGATGCGTGCTAAGATCATTTGGCTTTAGTTTTACCCATATCACATGGTATCACTACAAAATGCACGGGCTTTAGCGGCGCTTTTACAAGGCTATAGGGCATTTTTGGTGACGTTATAGCACAAAACAGTGTTTCTAAATTCGCCGCCGAAAGCACCGTTGGAGCGTGCCTTGTTATAGCCATATGGGCTATCGTGGCGTTTTCCATCGCCGCCGCTATAGGTGCTTAGATATAACGGTGTTTCTAAAATGCCGACATAGGCCAATTTCTCTTTTGGTTTTTTAAAAATGGGCTAGCTATAGAGGCGTATCGAACACACCGTGGTAGATGATTTTTTTTTAGAATTCCAAAAAATTTAACCTACAACATCGCTTTTGAAGCGCCGCAATAGAGGAATTAAAAAAAAAAATCATGTATCTATGCCGGCATTTTAGGTTAAATGTCAGGATAGTTTTTTTTTTTTGGATTTGATTATAAAATTTCGAATTAAAAAACCTGTAATTAATCACATATTACAAATACCTACAGTCATATTAAATTTAAATGCTTAAATCTTAAAATCAATAATAACATCATAATCAACAACCAAAAGTCACCTATCACAAAAAACAATAACTCAATAGAAAACAAAATATCTAACACATATAAACTATCATACAACGAGTGTTAAATGTATAAGTTATACAACACTTATTTATTACAAAACATAGATATAATTCCTACAAAACATTTTAAAAAAGTCCAAATCCAACAAGCTAGGGCTGCAGAGTTTCCTCGTGTGGCCCGGTGTTGCTTCCAATTCCATCATTATTTTGCCCTAGTGTATGTGCGTGATTGAAAACCGATGGAATCCACTAGCCCTGTAGAAAAACATAAATGTTTCATCTTCAATTTGTCAAACAAAAGAAGAAAATATATTGAATTCACTAGAAAAGTCCACTATACTAATTCTTACATTATCAATTAATGACAAACTTGCGATAACTAAAAGGATAATATATATAGATCGCTACAAGTTCAGCATCACAAGAAATTAATGTTTTCATGCACATTGTTTTACTTTGGTGCAAATTGAAGAAAATAGAGTTTCTCCACACAAAAATATGCGTAACATTTTTTCGAGAAACACCATGTTTTTATTCAAATTAAAGAAAGATTGTATTCCAAAAGTAAATGAAATATATGGAAAAATTTAGATGTACAATACTAACGTTGACTCCCATTTAGTTTAAATTAGTTAAAAGTGAGTATTTAGTTGTACAATACTAACCGGTGGTTGAGTTGGAATTCCTTGTGACTGTTGCCTAATTAACGTCACTATTTGGGCCATTTGAGCCTCTAGACGTGCCACTGTTGCCTTCAACTGATCCACATCGTCCTGTGTGGGCCCGACCCCACTGGATGAACATGCATGAGAACTGAAGATGCTGGTGGGTGTTGGTCCTAGCCCCATCCCACGCACACGGCCGGGACGCTCGCGTCCCCTCAATTCTAAGAGAGCTTCACGCTGTAGCGTCAATGGGTTGATGGAAGAAGAAGATGAAATATCCCCAATCTTCTATCTGGTGTCCTTCTGCAAATGATACCAAAGACAATTTTAATTTTAAAAATTATTTTAGTTAAAAAATTAAACACCAAATTAAAATTAATTTGAAAGCTTTATATTTACCACAATATTGGCTACAACGTCATCCCTAAATTTTCCATCCTTACCTGTGTGGGTAGTTTCAAAAAAATCTACATCGCCGACTGTTGCTGCTGATTTTGGTGTGGGAGCAAACAAATAGAATTTGTGGATTCTTGAGAAAACGAACAAGGCAAACCTGTTGACCTGTTGACCTTCATCGACTTGTTGACTTGGTCTCTTGTCGCTGCTGCGAACCTGCAAAAAGTGCGAGACACCGGGATGGATCCCGGCGACGCACCCTCCAACGCTCTTGTCAGTAATCTGAATGATTAAGCAAGAACTTAAACTGGAAAAGTATTCATTACCTCTTAATGATGGTGGATGGGGGTATTTATAGTTGCCTTTGGGATCAGATTAGGAATGTAATCCCTAGAAACAGATTAGGAATGTAATCCCTAATTCCCAGTGAAAGGATAGATATGAATCAGGGCCATTGATTAGAATTAATCAGAAACCCTAATTCTACCCTGCTGGACTGGGTTTGCTACGGGTTGAAACCCGCACCCAGTTGAGATGGATCCGTTTATGGGTTATTGGGCTTTGAATAAAGACCCAGTTTTCATTTCAGACCTGTTAGTAGGTGAAATTACCGTTTTACCCCTGAGCTTCAAGATTCGTGTCCAATTTGAACAGCCCCGGTTTAATCCCATTTTTAGCCATATTTTACAGTCTTTGAGCCCCCCACTCCTAGAGACTAAGTTTTACAGTCTTCGAGGAGTAGTTTTGTTGTTCTAATGGCGTACGGAATTTTATCGGTGTTCTTAAGGGAGTTTGGATCTTGCTCCGGGTGTAACGGTATTATTCTGGACTTGTAAAATGCCCAAAAATATCCTCAGAATTTTCTGGAATTTTGGTGATTTTTCCAGATTTTTCTGAGTTTTTTCTCATTTTTGAATTTTTTATTCATTTTCCGAATTAAATAATTAATTATCGAAAATATTAATTAATTATTCTAATTAAATAATTATATTTTTCAGAATTTTAAAATTAATTTTCTGAATTAATAATTATTTTTAGAATTTTTAATTAATTTTTTCGATTTTTAAATATTTTTTCGAATTTTTTAAATAATTAAAACAAATAAATAAATAAATAAATTAATTAAATATTACCTGGACACGTGGCGCATTTCTGAGCGTCGATCATGATCAGATGTGCGCGCATCGCAAAGCAGATCACGTTCTGGACACGTGGCGCGTTTCTGAGCGTCGATCGTGTCGTGACGCGAATTTTGAGAAGATCGGACGGCTTGTATAGGTCGGTAGGATTTTTTCTCCAATTTCAGCGTCGATGGGTCGGCACCTCGGCAACTGCCGACGCTGTGGATTTGACGCCATGTGGCTTTGCCACGTGGCTTTTTTTTTCCTTTTTTTTCTTTCTTTTTCTGCTTCTTTCTCCCGCCTCTGTTCTTCTCCTCTGCTTTCTCCTTCTCCTTCATCTCGTCTTCTACTTCGATCTCTACTTCGACTCTTCTCCGAGCGCCTCTTCCCGCCTTCTCCTGCTCTCTCTCGTCTCCCTCTCCGACCTCTTCTCCGTGCGCCGTGGAGCTCAACGCTTCGGGGTCGAAACTCGTGAAGGTGGAAGGAGCTAAGGAGGTTGATGGAGCTCTTCGCCGAAAAGAGTGGAGCTCGGTTGAGGGAGGCGAGCTCGGCTATGGGTTCGGCACTGTGGAGAGTTGGGAATGGAACTCGGAGCTCGGAGTTGAGGAGAGCACGACGCGGGATCTCAATGGAGCTTGGTAAGTCGATGAGGAGTTGGCGGAGTTCGAGCTTCGACTGTGGTGGCTCGACATTGTGGAGGAGGTCGGAGCTTCGACGAAGGAGCTCGACCAGTAGTTGGGTTTTGGAGCTCGACGACGGAGGTTGATGGTGGCCGTGAGTGGGCTCGACGAAGCTCTGAGCTTTGGGAGACAAGCCGATGACTTGGAAGGCTTTTCTGTAGGAATTCAGGGATCGCTTCTTTCCCCTAGAAATTCAGGAGAAGAAGGCGACAGAGTTCCTAAATCTACAGCAGGGCAGTATGACCGTGCGAGAGTATGAGACTAAGTTTGCTCAGCTGTCGAGGTATGCGCCAGAGTTGATCGTTGACGAGGCGAAGAAGGCCAAGAAGTTTGAGCAGGGCTTGAGGCCAAACTTGAGGTCGAGAATGATTCCGTTGGGCATAAGGAGGTTCACAAGCTGGTCAGGAGAGCAGCTATGACTGAGAAGAACATGGACCAGTTCCAGAAAAGGCAAGAAACCTGGAACAGGAACAAGAGGCCAGCATCAGGTCAGAGTGGGAAGGGATTCCCGGCGAAGCAAGTCAAGTTCAGTGGACCAGTGCAGAAGGCACCTGCAACTCAGGAAGTGACTTGTTATTACTGCAAGGAGGCAGGTCATTACAGGTCAATGTGTCCTAAGTTGGCGAAGCAGACTTGCTTCCAATGTGGGCAGGTAGGACATTCTAAGCCTCATTGTCCATAATTGAGGAAGGATGGTTCGGGTGGAAGCAAATTCCAGAGGCAAGGGCGAGTATTTGCATTAACCGAGGAGGACGCGGGTAACTCGGAAGATGTAATACAGGGTATGCAAGAGTTTTGATTTTATTTTAATCAACGTAATAAGTAAAACCTTTATTTGAGAATAATTGGAGATTGAGTATCACTCTTCATGTAACAGGGATTATTTTGATTAATGGAATAAAGGCCAAGGTTTTATTTGATACTGGTTTATCACATACTTTTGTATCGCCAAAAATTTGCGAAGGTCTTTGGTGTGGAGCCTAAGTTATTTCCAGGCAAGGTATTGTCGGTGGCAACGCCGTCAGATGAAGAATTGATCGCTGATCGATATTACGAAGGCTGTGATATCGAGATTGGCGGGAGGTTGTTCGGCATTGATCTGATTGAACTGCAAGTCTTAGGTGTGGATATCATCGTGGGCATTGATTGGATGGCAATATATGATGCCACAATTGAATGCAAGCAGAAAGAGGTGTTGGTGAAAGCACCAGGTGGACCCGCAGTGACTTTCCAAGGGAAGAAGAAGATTCCGAAGGTGGCTGTAATGGTATCCAAGATGGCAATTCCAGATGAAGTCAAGGGCATTCCGGTTTTCAGAGATTTTCCTAAGGTGTTCTTAGAAGATTTTCCAGGATTACTGCCGCAGAGAGATGTGGAGTTTTGCATCAATGTTCAGCCAGGGAGCGCGCCGATTTCTAAGGCTCCATACAGGATGGCACCTGTAGAGCAGGATGAAGTGAAGAAGCAGATTGAGGAGCTGTTGAGCAAGGGGCTTATTAGGCCGAGTTCCTCTCCGTGGGGAGCGCCAGTGTTGTTGGTCAAGAAGAAGGATGGGTCAATGAGGATGTGCATTGACTATCGGGAGCTGAATATGGTGACTATTCAGAACAAGTATCCACTACCGCGATTGATGATTTGTTCGACAGGCTTCGAGGAGCAGCTGTGTTTTCGAAAATTGATTTGAGATCAGGGTATCATCAGGTACGAGTCAAGGAGGAAGATGTGAGTAAGACAGCTTTCAGGACTCGTCATGGACTCGATGAGTTTTTGGTAATGCCATTCGGGTTGACGAATGCGCCAGCAATGTTCATGGATATGATGAATCGGGTTTTGAGGCCATTTATTGACTCCTTCGTGGTGGTTTTCATCGACGATATTTTGGTGTATTCGAAGTCGGAGGAGGAGCATTCTATGCACTTGACAGCGGTATTATAGAAATTGCAGGAGCATAGCTTGTATGCCAAGTTGTCGAAGTGTGAGTTTTGGAAGTCTGAGGTAGCTTTCCTTGGTCATATCCTTTCTAAGGAGGGAGTAGCCACTGATCCTCAGAAAGTTGAAGCAGTGAAGGATTGGCCCAGGCCAACGTCTATGAAGGAAGTCAGAAGTTTCTTGGGTTTGGCTGGTTACTACAGGAGATTCATCCAGGGTTATTCTCTGATTGCAGTTCCTTTGACAGGTTTGACCCGGAATAATATGGCATTTTCATGGACTGATAAGTGTGAGGAGAGTTTCCTTGAGTTAAAGGAAATGTTGACTACTGCACCTATCTTAGCTTTGCCACAAGCTGGGAAGGATTATGATATCTTCAGTGATGCGTCTCTCAGAGGTTTGGGTTGTGTCTTGATGCAAGAAGGCAAGGTTATTGCTTATGGTTCCAGGCAATTGCGTCCGCATGAGAAGAATTATCCGACGCATGATTTGGAACTAGCAGCTATCATTTATGCCTTGAAGAAGTGGAGGCATTATGTCGATGGTGAGAAGGTCAATATGTACACCGACCACAAGAGCCTGAAGTACATTTATCAACAGAAGGATCTAAATCTTCGGCAGAAAAGGTGGTTGGAGGTATTGGAAGACATTCGCCCTGAGATCAAGTATCATCCGGGCAAGGCAAATGTGGTAGCTGATGGACTTAGCAGGAAGAGTAGTTTATTAAGTTTGATCACTACTCGAAGTGAGTTGGCAGCAGAGATTGATCAGGCAGGTATCGAGGTGGTGCTGCAGGGTTTAGGGGCGTCTTTGGCTCAGTTGAGGCTACAGCCGTCCTTGAGAGAGAGGATTGTGGAAGGTCAAAGATCAGATTCTGAGATTCAGAAGATGCTGCATCAGGTTTCAGTAGGCAAGCTATCAGAATTTCGTGTCCAAGATGGAATTCTTTGGATGGGTGAGAGGTTGTGTGTTCCAGATAATGCAGATTTGAGAGAGAGTATCTTGCAGGAAGCACACAGTACCTTGTTGTCAGTACATCTTGGAGGTACGAAGATGTACAGGGACATCAAACAGCATTTTTGGTGGTCTGGTATGAAAAGGGATGTGGTAGATTTCGTGGCAAGGTGTTTGACTTGTCAGCAGATCAAAGCAGAAAATCAGAGACCTGGAGGTTTGTTACAGCCGTTGCCCATTCCGGAGTGGAAATGGGAGAATATCAGTATGGATTTCATCACAGGTTTGCCGAGGAGTTCGAAGGGCAATGACTCGATTTGGGTTATTGTGGACCGTTTGACTAAGTCGGCTCACTTTCTAGCCATGAAGATTACTTGGTCGATGGAGAAATTGGCTGAGTTGTACATTGGTGAAATTGTGAGACTTCATGGAGTTCCTGTGTCGATTGTATCCGACAGAGATGCAAGGTTTACTTTAAGGTTTTGGAAGAGCCTACAAGCAACTTTAGGCACCAAAACTGATTTCAGTACCGCGTTTCATCCACAGACCGATGGTCAGACGGAGAGGGTGAATCGAGTGCTGGAAGATATGTTGAGGGCTTGTGTTATGGATTTCGGTGGTAGCTGGGAGAGATACTTGGCATTGGTTGAGTTTGCTTATAACAACAGTTACCATGCGAGTATCGGGATGGCACCGTATGAGGCTTTGTACGGGAGGAGGTGCAGGACACCTGTTTGTTGGTACGAGGTTGGCGAGAGGCAGATGTTTGGTCATGAGATCGTGCAGCAGACATCAGAGCAGATTGAGCTGATTCGCAAGAGGTTGGTCGAGGCTCAGAGTCGGTAGAAGAGTTATGTTGATACTCGACGAAGAGACTTGGAGTTTGAGGTTGGGGATGCAGTTTTCCTCAAGGTTTCTCCGACCAAAGGAGTGATCAGGTTTGGTAAGCGCGGCAAGTTGGCACCAAGGTATATTGGGCCATACAGGATCGTGGAGCGGATTGGCAAGACAGCATATAGGTTGAAGCTTCCAGAGGAGTTGACACAAGTGCATGATGTATTCCATGTGTCATTATTGAGGAAGTATGTTCCAGATCAGAATCATCAGTTGGTAGAGATTCCTGAAGATCTACAAGTGAACTTGAGTTACAAAGAACAGCCTATTGAGATCGTTGATCGTAGGGAGAAAGTTCTTAGGAGTAAGGTGATACCTATGGTCAAGGTGCTACGGAGGAATCAGCAGTTCGAGGAGGCTACTTAGGAGCCAGAGGATCGCATGCAGAAGGATTTTCCTGAGCTTTTTGTATGAATGTATTTTCTTTTATGTGATTGTAATTCTTTTGAATGATTGTACCATTGATTGAGTTATAATCCTTCTATTTTGATAATGTTCTCATATGCAATTGTTTGGACTATGTTTCCATTTATGAGATATTGTTTTTCTTTGTTGGTATGTTGTTTGGACTCATTAGAGCATCCACAATGGTTTGCTATAATTCTCATTTTGCCATTTTTTTAACAAACGAGCGCTGCACTGGTTTGCTATATTTCTCAAATTTGCCATTTTTTAGCAAACCGATCAAATCTGTTTCTCAAATATGAGAAACGATTTGAGAATTCTCAAATTATAAAGGACGGGGAATGATTCCCCGTCTCTTATATTTTAATATTTATTTTTACGTACAGACGGGTTATCATATACCGTCTCTCAACCTTTTTTAAAAAAAAAAATTTTTTTTAAATAAAAACCTCCTCAAACGGGATATCATTTCTCGTTTGAGCCAAACGGGACATCATCTCCCGTTTGAGAGGTTTTTATTAATTATTTTTTTTTTTTTATTTTTAAAAGAACGTTCCTGATTGGTCGAAAAAAAAAAAAAAAAAAAATTGGACTTTGGTCAAACGGGGAATGATTCCCCGTTTCTCAAAAAAGTCAAAAGGTCAAATGGTTTATAGTAGTTAATTAGGTGGATTAGGTTTAATAATTAGGTTTAGTTATATTTATATTATTTAATTTAGTTAATTAATTAGGTTTAATAGTTAATAAGTAATTTTTTTTTTAATTAATTTCTAAAAGTTGAGACGGTATATCATATACCGTCTCACACCTCTTTTGAAAATTTTGACAATTTTTTAGCAAATGACCACTGCAGCATTCCACTCTATTTGCTATTACTGTAGATGCAAATTATAGCAAATGAGAAACAACCATTGTGGATGCTCTTAGTAGTAGTTCTGAGGACAGAACTCTTTTAAGGAGGGAGTGATGTAGTACCCCGTATTTTTAAATATTATTTTTGAAGGTTTATAAATGAATTTAAATGATTTTTGGGATTTAATAAATATTTTTAGAAAAATTCATCTTTTTACACGTGCAAAACACGTGCAAATATTTTCTTGAGAAGTTTAAAAGTCAAATTTTCTTCATAAAAAATCATTAATTAATATTTGGGATTTATTTATAATTTTTCCATATTTTTCTGAAATTAATCGGATCTATTTGCAAATTTTGAGAAAAGAAGGATCTTTTTGCAAATTTGTCATTTTGAGGGGTGAAAGTGCAAAATTTATTTTCTGGACTTTTTGAACAGTACCGGTTGAGATTAATGAGTTCATTTTACTTTTAAATCCTAATTTAAATGATTTTTTATTGAGTTTCCAAGAATAGAGATCTATATATGTAAAGTTGTATTTCAAGGGGGGTATCTTGCAAAAGTGTTTGGAAAACCCTAAACTTCTTATCCCGGGTATTTAAAAGAAAATGCAGCCGTCATTCGCTGCACAACATGAAATTCTTGTGATTTTTGGGAGGATCAAGAGGAGGGTTTTGGATCTCGCAAAAAGAGAGGCTTTCTTGTTGGATCTCTTCATTCCTAAGGTGAGTGATGTAAATTTGTTTTGTTATTTTATTTTATGTATGTGAGTGAGATGTTGTTTTGCTTTTTGTATGTTTTATGTGAGTGATGTAATTGTTTTGTTTGTCCTTTGAGTTTTATATGTGAATAATGTAATTTGATTGGTTGATTTGTTTATGTATGTGAGTAGTATAATTTGGTTGTTGATCTATGATTGTTTTGATTAATCTTGGATGTCGAATTTATTTGTTAGAAAGCATGTTTAGGATTTGAATATGATATGACAATAATGGATTGGATGGATGAACAATTGGATCTTGTGATCGGATTTTTGGTTATGAGTTGCGAAAGAAATTCAGTGTTGAGAAATTTTAATGGAAGAATTATGAATTAAGAATATGAAAATTGAAGTTTTGAGAAATTGGTTGATTTGAGGAAATGTATCCAAACTGGGGATTCTTTGAGATTGACGTTTTTATTTGAATACAAATTATTTCAGTGAGCAATGAATTTTTAAGAAACTCTAATTTTGATTATCGTGTACAACCAAAACTATGCAGTCTGAAGGCCGACAGTCGACTGGCATGACCTTTCAGTCGACTGGTACGACCCGGCTGCTATGATCTTTAGTTTCCTTGAAAATTCATTCTGGACAGTCGACTTAGATCCTTTTCAGTCGACTGGCACACTTAGAATTTATTTTTCAAAGTTATCGTAGATTTTTCTCTGGTAAGTCGACTTATGACATTTTAAGCCGACTTATAACACTTAGAATATTTTCTTAAAGATTTCTGGAATTTCTCCCTGGTAAGTCGACTTATGACATTTTAAGTCGACTTATAACACTTAGAACATTTTCTTAAAAGATTTCTGGAAATTCTCTCTGCTAAGTCGACTTATGACTTTTATAAGTCAACTTATATTCCCTGGTAAGTCGACTTATGACATTTTAAGCCGACTTATAACCCTTAGAATATTTTCTTAAAGAATTCTGGAATTTTCTCTGCTAAGTCGACTTATGACTTTTGCAAGTCGACTTATAACACTTAGAATATTTTCTTAAAGATTTCTGGAATTTCTCTCTGGTAAGTCGACTTATGACTTCTATAAGTCAACTTATAACACTTAGTTTATTTTCTTAAATCATGGAACATTCTTTCTGGACAGTCGACTTATGCTTACTATAGTCGACTGGTACTGATGTATTTTTATATTTATGAAGGTTCTTCCAAATGGTTTATTCTCTAGATATTTTGATCTATAACTACTTATGCCTTATCTTCTATTGAACTTATGTTTTCAAGATGTTAAGTTGAGCAGTTTATGAAGTAAGATTGGTTGAGATATTTGAGTTTGAGTTTCTAGAGGGTGTGTGTGACCCTAGTATACCGGCGATTGAGTTCGTTATGTTTGGGCCTGTTGAGGCATTTTAGTTGTTCAGTTGTTGAGTTAAGTCCGGTAGGGTACACAAACTCTAGGAGATTCGTTAAGTAATTAAATAACCCAAAAATGATAAGGACAGGCACTAGTGGTGATATGATGAACGGGAACATGGGTTATGGACCTCAGTATGGCTTTCGGTGTGGGATTGATCCCCGAAATTATCCAGGTGTGAGTGAAATAGTCTCCGGAATTACCTGTGGTATGGAATTGATCTCCGGAATTATCGGGGTCGAGGCGACGCACATGTGGTATTCGTGTGATGAGGTCATTGCTTATGGTGTGAGATAATCCCCTGAATTATCCAGGTGTGAGTGAAATAGTCTCTGGAATTACCTGTGGTGTGGGATTTATCTCCGAAATTATCGGGGCATGGGCTAATACTCACAGTTTACCTTTATCTCGTAGTAGTCATCGTGTTAGGATTAGTTGCATAGCGGGGATTGAACCCTATAATGTGGAGACGTTAAGGGCTTGCACCGAACCTATGTAGAGTGGGATGCATAGACTTCGACAAGTACGCATTAGATAGTCCGCATATAGAATTTGTGTTTTCTTGACTTGGTTTTATGCATGTAGTTTCCTGTTTTCTACACTTGACACTTAGTTTAGTTTCACTTGTTATTTACATGTTTCCTTGCTACGTCATATTTTATGTATTCTTGTTTATTACATGTTGTTTAAGAATCCATGCTTAAATGTTCATTTATGTTGTTTGTTTTTATGTCACTCACACCTTTATGGCTGACCCTTTTAGTTTTGGGGGTTAGGGTTATCTCTAGCCTCTTATTTACAGGTTGTTGCTTAGAGCTCGGATTTGAATGCTTGAGTTCAATTTATATAGTGACTCATGTAATTGTAAAGTGTTGTAAAGAGAAGAGTTTGTAATTTTGTGATTTGAGATGTATTGTATTCCGCTGTGCTATGTAAAAGATTATTGTAATAAAAGTCGAAAATTTTATTGGTGTTGGTTGTGTTTAATGTTACATTAAAGTTGATGCTGGGATTGTGCCACGTATTTTCTAAGATATTATATTAGAAATTCGGGGCGCTACAAGCAGAGCGAAGAGCTTGGCTCTAGGAGAGAGCCATTTGGGAGATGAGTTTGAGGAGAAACTCTAGGGAAGAGTTGTGCTCCAAACTCGTTGAGAAGAGGTCCACTTTGGAGGCGAGCGGAGTGAAGAGCTCAGCTCTAGGAGAGAGCCATTTGGGAGACGAGTTTGAGGATCAACTCTAGGAGAGAGTTGTGAGCTCCGAACTTGTTGAAAGAGGTCCACCTTGGAGGTGAGCGGAGCGAAGCAGTTGACTCTAGGAGAGAGCCATTTGGGAGACGAGTTTGAGGAGGAACTCTAGGGGAGAGTTGTGTTCCGAACTCGTTGAGAAGAGGTCCGCTTTGGAGGCGAGTGGAGTGAAGAGCTCGGCTCTAGGAGAGAGCCATTTGGGAGACGAGTTTGTAGAGCAACTCTAGGAGAGAGTTGTAAGCTCCGAACTCGTTGAGAAGTGGTCCGCCTTGGAGGTGAGCGGAGCGAAGCACTTGACTCTAGGAGAGAGCCATTTGGGAGACGAGTTTGAGGAGGAACTCTAGGGGAGAGTTGTGAGCTCCGAACTCGTTGAGAAGAGGTCCGCCTTGGAGGTGAGCAGAGTGAAGAGCTTGGCTCTAGGAGAGAGCCATCTGGGAGACAAGTTTGAGGAGCAACTCTAGGGGAGAGCTTCAGCTATGAACTCACTGTTTAGGTGAGAGAATCAACAGTTGTGGGAGCAGTTCTGAATGGCGAACCACTTCTAACTCGCTTAAGAGCAAGTTATTTGACGCGGAATCGAGCCAAGTGTTGGACTCCGAACTCGTCGTTTAATAGAGTATCAACGGTTGTGGGAGCAGTTCCGAATGGCGAACCACTTCTAACTTGCTTAAGAGCAAGTTATTTGAAGCGGAATCGAGCCAAGTGTTGGACTCCGAACTCGTCGTTTAAGAGAGTATCAACGGTTGTGGGAGCAGTTCCGAATGGCGAACCACTTCTAACTTACTTAAGAGTAAGTTATTTGAAGCGGAATCGAGCCAAGTGTTGGACTCCGAACTCGTCGTTTTAAGCTTAGCAAGTTGCGGGAGCAGTCATATAGAAGAAGCTGGACTCCGAACTCACCATTTAACGAGTCGTAGATGTGACTCGAAGAGATAGAGAAGAAGCAAGAGCAATAATTTTCAATGAAAAATGTAAATTTTTATTGAGATAAACTAAGTGGCCGCTTCAATAGAGCGAGCCATTATTACATGCTATTGGCCGAGTTACAAGCATCGGCCTTTTTGAAAATCAAGATCCTACTTCTACAATAAGGTGAAGACCTCTTGGGAGGAGCTGAGTCTTGAAGCTCGGCGGGCCTTTCTGTTCATTTGCTGGCTCCTCAGGGGGGAAGCTCGGCCCCCTCTTTTTGGATGAACTTGGTCAGGTACCCCCGCTGTATGAGTTCTTCGATCCCCTTCTTGAGAGCCCGACAATCATCCGTGTCGTGGCCGTGGTCTCTATGAAAGCGGCACCACTTATTCTTGTTCATCTTCTTGCCAGGTGTATTCATTCTAGGGAGAGCACGGAGTAGCCCTTCCTTGTCCACCTCCATAAGAACATCTAATACATTAGCAATGAGGGGGGGTGAACTTCTCAAAACGAGGAGTCGGGCGGCGCTGGCCATTGCCGTCCTTCTGGGATTTTTGGGACCCCTCTTCACTTGTGTTCTTCCGTTTGTTCCCGGAAGAAGTCTCCTCAAGAGTAGGGGGTCGAGAGCCTCTTCCGCTCGTATGTACTTCTCCACCCTAAGTAGGAGTTCTGAGAAGTCCCGAGAAGGCTTCTTGGCAAGGGATGCCCTGAGGTTGGCATTAGTAACGTTGCGCTCGAATGCGGCTGAGGCTACTGATTGGTTGAGGGAGGGAATGGACCAGGCTTCGGCGGTGAAGCGTCGAACGTAATCCCTTAGGTGTTCACCCTTTTCTTGGTTGAGGGTCACCAGAGATACACTTGTTTTCTCGACCCGGTAGCTACTTATGAAATGAGTAAGGAAGAGCCCTTCGAACTGATCGAATGAGAAGATGGAGGTCGGGGCAAGTCAAGAGTACCATTCTCACGCAGACCCCTTCAGCGTGGCAGGGAAGATCCTGCAGAGGAGGGCGTCTGAAGCATGGTGGATCATCATGAGAGTTTTGAAACTTTCTATGTAATCTGTGGGGTCCGACTCCCCGGTATACGTCTCGAAGTGAGGTGGCTTGAAGTTTTCTGGGATGGGGGCCTCCATGATGGTGCGGAAGAATGGAGGTCTGCTCGGGTGGAGGTTTATCGCCCGTTGCTCTTCTTCCTTGTCAATTCGGCCGAGGTGCCTCTCCATCTCATGGAGACGGTGGTAGACTAAGTCTTCTCTTTGATCATATCTTACCGAGCCTCGGGACTCATCTTCATACGAGGATGGACTGGGGCTGCGGCGATGGTAGCTTGGAGAAGGACGAGGACTGAGAGTGTGAAGGCGGTGGCTCCTAGCTGTCTCATGAGTAGGTGGCCTCTGGTCATTCTTTGGGGCGATATTGAGGGCCCTTAAGACTGTTGCTTGGAAGTCTTGAAGATCTGCCCTTGTGACTGGTGCCTCTCCAGCTTGGCGGTCCCTATGTGTGGCTCAGCTTACTGGAGAATGAGTTCTCCGCCGATGACGCTGAGGGGACTCTCTTTGCCTCCTCGGGGGAGGGGATCTTCTAGTCCTCGGTTGGCAGGGGGTCCGGATTCTTGAGGCCCCTGGGTGTTCAGGTTGATGGACTCCCCTAAGGGCTCGCCATCCATTCGGGCGAGTTCGGAGGTCGACCCCTTTTTGGCGGTCGGCAATCACTTGATGAAGATCCCGCTCGGGAGGGCTTTGAGAAGCCATAGACTCAACTGGAAGATTGAGACCCGTGACGTGGTGATGAGGAGGATGTTGCTTCGAATGACTCCGATGGGAGCCCCCTTGGGTAGCCCCCCGAGACCCTGGAGGGGCCTATTGAGGAGGAGCACCTTGAGCTGGAGGAGGGGGAAGAGGAAGAGAAGTGGTTCTTCTGCTGGAGACTGCGGCCTTCCCCTTCTATTTTGGATGCATGGCTTGAAACTAGTCTCGCTGATGAAGTTTCGGTTCTCACAGATAGCGCCAATCTGTTGCTGCTGATTTTGGTGTGGGAGCAAACAGATAGAATTTGTGGATTCTTGAGAAAACGAACATGGCAAACCTGTTGACCTGTTGACCTTCACCGACTTGTTGACTTGGTCTCTTGCCACTGCTGCGAACCTGCAAAAAGTGCGAGACACCGGGATGGATCCCGACGATGCACCCTCCGACGCTCTTATCAGTAATCTGAATGATTAAGCAAGAACTTAAACTGGAAAAGTATTCATTACCTCTTAATGATGGTGGATAGGGGGGATTTATAGTCGCCTTTGGGATCAGATTAGGAATGTAATCCCTAGAAAAAGATTAGGAATGTAATCCCTAATTCCCAGTGAAAGGACAGATACAAATCAGGGCCGTTGATTAGAATTAATCAGAAACCCTAATTCTACCCTGTTGGACTGGGTTCGCTGCGGGTTGAAACCCGCACCCAGTTGAGATGGATCCGTTTATGGGTTATTGGGCTTTGAATAAAGACCCAGTTCTTATTTTAGACCCGTTAGTAGGTGAAATTACCATTTTACTCCTGAGCTTTAAGATTCGTTTCCGATTTGAACGGCCCCGATTTAATCCCATTTTTAGCCATATCACCGACCCTCTCCCTCATTTGATGCTTCCTATATACAAGTAAGATCAGTATTTAAAACTATAATAAAATACTTTAAATAAAATGAAATGGATGTCTTAATCATAAAATCGAAATTTATTATCCCTATTGCTAATTGGAATAGATGTCTATATACCTAAGATATGAGTTAACATGGTACAACACTTCACCAAATAGTGGACTATGTATATAACTTGAAATAACTTAACAGAGGTGTCCTTTATATTAGACTATGTATATAACTATAATAAAAGACTTCAAAAAAAAACTTAAACCGTAGTTTACCAGCTCATCTCGAACTATCGCAAAGCTGGCGCTCCCAATAATGTGCTTCAATTTCAACATCTTTTGGCTTTTTACACCGATGTCAGCATTCCTCTGTTAATGATTATAATTCGCAACATCAATGAAAATATATCATCAATAAAATACAAAAGGATGGAAGTTGCGTTAGTATATACCTTTCCTGTATCACTTCTCCAAAAATTGACAAGAATTGCCAATCTTGTGATGCCACACCTACGGGAACTGTCCTCGCATTCTTAGCCTCGGTCCTCTTTGGCACATAGTACTTTCCTTTTAGGAAGCTCTTGTGGTCCCTCCATTTCTTAGAGATCGATTTATCCACCCATCCGTTAACAACGTCGGGGTAAGAAAATTTTTACTACAAAATAACATTAATTAATTAATTATATATATATATATATATATATATATATATATATATATATATATATATATATAGAGAGAGAGAGAGAGAGAGAGAGAGAGAGAGAGAGAGAGAGAGAGAGAGTAATGTGAGCCTCATATTTGTATGAAGAAATTTTTCTCATACAAAGTGATTATACTCACTTGGTAGGGCCATTATGGAAGATCCACTCCGTCCATCATGTTTATCATGCTAATAGATGTATGTGTAGAAAAAATCAAGTTGTTTGGAGGTCATTCACCCATGTATCACGTGGGTCTAATTTGTGGTTCGATTTATATTATTGTTGAAATCGTTCATTTCTCAACCACATGATGCATGAGTGAATGACCTCCAAATCACTTGATTTTTTCTACACATACATCCATTAGCATGATAAACATGATGAGCGGAGTGGATCTTCTATAATGGCCCCACCAAGTGAGTATAATCACTTTGTATGAGAAAAATTTCCTCATACTCTATATGAGGCTCACTTTTCTCATATATATATATATATATATATATATATATATATATATATATGGATTTTGTAGTACAATTTGAGTACAATTTAACTATATATGTAGTGTGTATATATATATACACACTACTGCTCTAGTGTGTATCTGTATTTTAATTATATATATATATATATATATATATATAATTATATATATATAGTAACTGTTGTACTCAAATTGTAGCACCGTATTTTCACCAAATTAAAAGAGAAAGAAAGAAATGAATTAAAGCTTTCATTGTAGATTTATACAAATAAATATGTGTACAAAGTATATAGCAAAGTATCATCACCAATATCCTAAATATACTTGTCAAAGTATGATCACCAATGAATTAAAGTTTTATTTTTTGGCAATAGATAGCAAACTGGATAGGGAAAGTTTTAGATGTGAGAACATGAATTTGTAGATGCCTTAGGTAGTTCCTTTAGTTATGAGGAATATCAAATCTTTTGTTTGGTGCTGGATCAATTTGACATTTTGGGATGAGCTGGCACAAATAGCTTTTGCACATGTGGAGAAGGGTCAGCAAGTGTATGTTTTCGAGAGGCTTGTACCTGATACTGTAGATGGAGACAACAATTTTGTTTTGGAATAAAGACTTTGTTGTTGTTGTTGTTGTTGTTGATAAGAAACTTTATGTAACGGAAAAAGATTCATCATTTATAATCTAACAGTAGTACTAAATTTAATATTAGAATACTTTGCAACAGTTTCATGTCAAAAGAGCTCCATTCTTTTATTTTAATTTTAGAAATTGGAATATATTTCAAATTAATTTTAAGAAATCTTAAAAACATTATGCATTATACTCGGCCAAAAAAGCCCATCTTAATCTTACTATTTGGTAGGATCTCTAGGAGAAGGCCTTAGTGTAATTTGTCCATATCTCAACCCATGCAACGCACGTTTAAATGGGTATTAATTAGAAAAGCATTTATTAATAATCAATATCATTATACCCACATGCAGATGGTCAACCCCGCCATTGTTGACCAGAATGGTCCACTCATCCAAGCGGCGTGACCAGCTAAATTTAATGCAGGCCCTCAATATTTGTATATACTTTTTCTGAGCTCCCTAATCCAACAAAATCTCTAATATTATAATGGGAGAAGACCTTAGTGTCATTTGTAAATCTACCACCTTACATGCATTGCACGTGCAACTCCAACTCATCCATTATATACTTTATTTAAATCTACCAGCTTATGTGCATTACACGTACTACTCAAACCTTCCCATTATATTCTTTATATTACTTTAAAAAATATATATTTATTAACAAGTGCTATATTATATTACTTTAAAAACTATATATTGATTAAACGTGCATCACACGTGTTAAATACTAGTCATATTTAATGGTAGTTTGTAAGGTTTAATATACTAGAGAAGATCCTCTCTTAGTGCAAAAGGGAGTTCTGTATCCATAAAACTGATTCCAATGAAGAGAAGAAATCAATGCAAATATCTTCATACATGTGTGTGTTATATTTGATGGTTTTTATAAAGAAATATCGTAACACACATGCAATAGAACATTATAAAAACCATAAAATATATTTAAAGAAATATTGTAACACCTCGGATTTTAAAATACCGAAAATATTCGTTTTTATATTTTGTAAGGGTGAGAATTATTTTTAAGTGATATCTTATTTTATTTATTTTCAATATTGATATTGGTATGAATATTTGTGGTAGATTGGTATTATTGTTATACTAGAGTTAAGAGTTGAGATTTTATGTGAGGAAATATAGTTTATTTTATTTTATCATTATGGGGGATTATTATAAGGTAATTTTAATGTGTTTTGTATTGTTTGTATTATTATAGAAAAGAGTTGGGGTTTATTTGTAATATATTGGATTTGGAGGGCTTATAGGTAATTATACCTTACTATTATCATTAATATATATATTATATTTTACACTAACCCCCTCCCCCATTTCCTTCCTTCTTTCTTTCTTTCTTTCTTTCTTTCTTCTCCCTTCCCGTTCATTCCACCCGACCGAAAGAAACCCAATCTCGGCCGGTCTTCCCCCTCCTCAAATCCGCCCAAATACTCTATGATTTTCGAATTAATTTGGGGAGATGACTAAGTGAAGGATGCTCTACCTAGTGGTGGAGTCAATTTGGAGAAACAACCACGGAAAGGTATATCTCCTTTTATTTTATTGTATAAAATTAAGTGTGGTTAGTTTTATTGAGTAGGATTATTATGGTAGAGAGATTTAGAGATGTTGGAAGTGGTAGATTTGAGGAATTAGTAGATTATTAGGGAAATTGTAAGTTGTTAATAAATTAGGGTTTTGGGGTTGTAAAAGAGAGTATATAGAACATGTTAGAAGTTAGGATTGGTGCATATCATGGTGAAATCATGAAGTTCTAATTTTGGCATAAAGCCAAATTTTAGAATATGTGAAGTGGAGTGAGAAACTTGCTTCTAGTGAGTTTAGAAAATATATGGGAGGTTGTGGAGTAGTGTGAGAGTATTAATATGAATTTAGGATGATTTTTATAGGCTTCAAGCTCAATTAAATTGAGTGAAATGGGTTATAGGTGAAAAGTGCATGCCGGGTATTCGGTGAAATGCCCGAGCGAGATATAGGTGAGAATTTGTTGGGTTCGGAGGTGTGATTGAGTCCTATTATTATTATTAACCCTAATTTGAGATATTAGGACAAAGGGATTGAAGAAATTAGGAAATAGGAGATTTTCCTATTAGGAAGCCTCCGATAATTATTTGAGTTCTTGCATTGGGGTCCGAATTTGAAATCCGTCGATGTAGCTCGGCTACTTATGTCATTCGTGACGTGTGGGTGAAGACGGATTCGAATTTGGAGGTTCGTAGGTCACGTTATGAGTTTTAAGCTAATCGGTTCTATAATTTCCTATTTAGGTGGAAAAAGTTGAACTTCGACTGGCTACCGGGCGGACGTGGGACATCGTTTGCTCGATCCGTCAGGTGAGTATGTTGTATTTATAAATATTTTATATTGTGGCCGAATTTCGCGGCCTTTTGATATGTTTTGTGGGAGTTATGCCATAAGTGGATTTTTATTGAAAATACAGATTTTTAAGGGTCCAAAAATGGGTTTTTGAGATATGTGGTAAAATTGACTATTTTAAGTATTTAAAATCTATATTATGGGTTATTGTGATGTGTTGAAGTATAAATATTAAATATATTAGGCGGTTTATACATATAATTACCCCGTACATGTTTTGTGCATGTTTTTGGGTGAATAAGCCGATATAGATGATCGGGTATATGTGGAGCCTTGTATATGGGCTAGCATGATATGGATGGCTATTATAAGATGTAGTTAGACGAAATTAGTGATTGTGGTCATGTTTTGGAAACCCATATATATATATATAGTGCATGTTTTGTATATAATTTGGGGCATATAGGCCCTTATAGGTAATTTTACTTACTTAGAGTATTGTGTATGAGCTAGCATGCTTTGATTGGTTGCTATGGAGTTCAGTTAGATGAAATAAGTGATTGTAGTCATTTCTCTTGGAAACTTACAAATGTAATGTATGTGGTGATATATATATAGACGATAATGACCGGTGATGTGATAAAATACATGTTTATATTCTAATTATGTTTGAAATAAATTAATGGGTAATAATGTGATGAAGTATACATTTTGATACTTTTACGATATGGAATAACATAATATAGTTCGATTATTAATGCTATCACTTAATGTATGCCTATATATGGTATAATGAGGTAATGAATAATATAATATGATGGTTTTATATATTGAATGACAGGGTGTATGCATAGTGGGGCAGAATGATATGATAATTAATATCGTGGACACCGGATATGCATTAAATGGTAAGATAAAAGATAAGATGGTACGTATTAATAAAATGTGTTATTAATTCACGTGATTAAAGTCATGTTTGTGGCAATTATTGAATTCATAAGTGAAATGCGTGTGTTGATAAAGTAAGCTGAAAAGATGAAATGATTAATGCTAATAACAGATGGCTTTGTTGACCAGTACCTACAGCAATCCTGGGGGTTTGGGCTAGACCTCCTAACGCCCAAGGATCGGCTTGGGAATAGTGGACCCAAACTATGTTTGGGGTAAGTAGATTTTATCGCCCAAGCTCTCGGCTTGAGACCCGGTTTCCCTCGATGACAGCCGTCGCGAGGAAGTACCCAGTTTACCTGGGACGTGGTTTTTCCCTCCTGGCTATCCGCTGGGAGGAAGCACCCAGTTAACCTGGGACGTGGTTTTTCCCTCCTGGCTATCGGCTGGGAGGAAGTACCCAGTTTACCTGGGACGTGGTTTTTCCCTCGCTACTTCGGCTAGGAGGAAGACGTAGCCTCGGACGAGTAAGACTCTGTGTGAGCATCGGGCCGCGTGTTTACTGGACTGTCGGCTTTCAGTATGTTGGGATACTGTGGCTCACTGGTCGACAAACTAATAAAATAACTAAGTGTTAATAAAAATGTGGTAGTACAGAAAGTGAATTATGAATTGTGGATGAGAAAGAAAGTAGTTGTGAATGAAGTAAATGTGAAGGAAAACGAGTTAAGAGTTAGTGTATGAAAAGAAGTGATAAATGCGGTATGTGGTTAATTTAAAATGAAATAATAAAAGAGACATGTGTTAATATGAATAGTACGAAGAAATTGTATTATGTAAGTGATTATTAAAGTAAAGTACAGTGTGATATAAGTTGTTACACCTTGGAATTGTGTCAAGGAACTACCTGCCCACTATTTCTGTAGAAATTGTGGGAACTACCTGCCTTGGCATAATTCGCAGGGTGAGTTGGTATGATAGTGGTAATGATTAATGGAAATGAAAAATTAAGTAAAGTGAAGATGATAAGTGATTGAAGTGAATTGATAACCAAGCTATCGGCTTGAGATGTGATGTGATATAACCCAAACTGTGTGTTTGAGGTGCAGTGATTATTGCCCAAGCCATCGGCTATGGGGTGTGATATGTTGTGGTCACAAATTGTGTTTCGGGATTAAGTAAAAATGATAATAAGAAATCTTGCTTATAAGAATGAGAACATACTAAAGTGCTGTAGTGAGATATGAATGAGCTATAAAACATGTTTTGATGCAATAAGAATGTGCATTCGCATAAGTGATACGGTGATGATGTGATGAAATGCAAGTTAATTATAATGTGTAAGGAGAGGTTATGTTTGTGTTATATGACGTGAATGAATATGGCATTATGGGAATGAATGCATATATTTCTGATGTGATACATGATTTAATGCAATAAAATAAATACTTGTATTATGAAAGTGATTATGAAAATGGTTAATGCAGAAAGTATGTTGTGTTATGAGTTGTATCCATATAAATGGTTATTAAAGAAAGATGTAATAGCATCATGTAAGTGATATTTATATAAATAGCGAATGCTAGTATGATGATAATTGTGGAGGAATGAATATTCGGGTTAGGGAATTTAAATTGAAAAGTAATGGATTGTATGTGTATTCGTGCTATGCGGATGTAAAATAAGAATATATATATACGAGGTTGATGTGAAGTACATTATGAAATGTGGGAAGTTGTGGATAATTAAATAGTTGAATGCAGGATTGGCAAAGTATTTGATATATCGTCGTATTGATGATGTTGTTGTGTTCAAGATTCAGATATCATTATCTTAACTTGGTATTTGTAAGTTTAAATTATTTTCTTTATACTATTTTAATTTGTTATTAGATTAATAACTATACTCATACCAGAAATGGCTAACCCCTTAGTGTTTGGGGGGTTAGGGGAGTCTGAGGACTACCCTAGATCCCCTACTGTTACAGGTTCTCATCAGTGCAGAGGTGAGGTGTGGATTGGTAGGATAAAGTTTTATTTTAAAAATTTGTACTAATTAGTTATGTGAATAGTAAAATTTATGATCTAAATTGTAGTATGGATGTATGAGCATGTATATGATAATGATGAGTATAGTGTGGGGTGGTGTGGTATGTTTGTGACCCGTACCCACCTCGTTGTGGAGTACTGGGCTCTGTGGTAGGTTTTACAAGGATTTTTCTAAAATTTTACCTCGTTTTTCTAAGAAATTTATAGTTTTTATTTGATATTTAATAATCCGTTATGAGATTGGCCCCCAGAGCATTATATTATATTGCCTGTATGTTTCTGCTCATTTTGGCCTGGGGAGCCCGTGAAATTATTGTGTGTATTGTGAGCTACGGAATTTTGAGCAGAATTCCGTAAGCTATTTGTGTTTCGGGGCAAAATTTACAGGAAAAACTCTGCCAAAATTTTCCCTGAAATATAGCTTTCTTAGTTTATGTTTAAAGTGATATAGAAATTGAAAGAATGGAATTTCGAGGTTTAGTTTTAAAAAAAAAAAAAAAAAAAATTGGGGTGTTACAAATATACATGAAAATAATGAATATTTAAGGATATATGTACAGTAAAATCATTAAATTGAGACAAGTCATTTAACATAAATTTATAAAAACCACAAATTATCACAATATACCATTAATTTGTAAATGATTGATACTCAATTGAACTGATACAAAAACAAGAAATATTTTAAGATACTATATCATCAAATATCATCAAATATGTCGCCCTCTTCTCCATCCGTACGTAGCCATGTAGGGCCACTGCTGTAATAAAAAATGTTTACATCAAATGTAGAAAACTCAGTAGTAGTAAAATTATTCATAACATCAGCATCATCACCATCTGAATCGTCCCCCAATTGAAATAAATCTCTTGGTTGCATATTTAGCGCCACATATGATTTTGGCACTATTGAGTCTTGAATGTAGAAAACTTGGAGCACTTGAGATGGAAACACAAATGGTTCATGGCTAATGTGTGTCACAGTGTGAATTAGATGTGCGAAATTTATAATTGTAAAACCCAGCTTATCCACTTTAATGTTATTTAACCCAGTCCAATCTTCACGAAATAAGACTACTCGAAAGTGCTCATAATAATCCAAATCTATAATATCCGTGAGCACCCTATAATAGTCAACATCTCCGTCTACAGGATTCATGTCATTTGTAGAGGCATAGCTTCTAGTTTTTGAAGTAACTACAATGCCACTATTTTGAGACTTCAAATTTCTTTCACGATCCTGAGTACAGAATCTGAAGCCGTTGAATATATATCCATTATATCTTTTAACCATTTTGTGGGGACCTTTGGCAAGAATCTTTATTTCAGGTGTCACATCATCATCACCCAACGAAGAAACCTAAAATTACAAAGTAAATCATATTAGTATAAAACTTAAACTTTAAAAAATACAGTCATCCAAGCCACGGAACGGTGACTTACGTGAGTTTCAAACCACTTGTGAAAATTTTCATTCATTAACTTATGTTGCTCACGTGGCTTCAATGTTTTTGGTCTATGCATTCTTTTCATTATCCTGATAAATTCGTTGGGACAAAATAAAACGAATGCATATTAAAAAATCTTTTACTACTTCATAATTGTGAGCAATAAATTCATATTAATCCAAATTCAACTTACACTCGATATGGCTCACATGATGCACTATGATCCAACACATATCGATGTGCTTGTTCCCATATAAAGTCATCTAACTCAAATGCATCAATTTTTACGAAAGTAGTGCCAGCGGTCTGGAAAAGATATTTAGCTCCTTTGAGGTTTGAAGTGTTTGAGTTTCTCCTTGGTCCATTAAGACATGTCTCCACACCATAGAGATACCTTGAACAGAAATTGGAGCATTCCTTTGAAAGATACCCTTCTGCTGATCGCTCTTGGATTATCACACAAAAAACGGTGACATTCTTTACTATAGATCAACAGATGACCACTTACATAATCCATTCAAGAGAGTCCAATTTTATCTATAAAACTTGGTTACAAGAGTTATTTTAACTTCAAAAAAGAGAAGAAAAGAAAAAGTTATTTTCATGTTTTCTTACAAACCCAGAGGAATATATGATTTTCTTTGATCCCCTTCACCAAACCCTTGATTTCATGAAAATTTATAGGCCCACCAAATCAAGAGATGTTCCTCAATGCATACCAATACACCAAACTCTTGATTGTTAGATCTAATGAGGAGAAATTAGGATTAGGGTTTATCTCTAGCAGCTTAAGATATTATACCCTGCTTATGAGTATTGGAATATGGCACTACCTTTAGACCAGCTTATAAAGAGATTAGACTGGGTTTAGGGTACTGGGCTTTGTGCCCACTCAACCCGTTCCAATCATCAGTACATAACACGTGTAAAACACGTGTTGCCCCATAGAACAATATACACAATATTATACTATTATATTGAGAATATACTTATACACCCAACATTGATTTCATGAATACTTATATCCCCTCCCTCCCAGTCGAAGTAACTAATGCATCAGAATAATTACAGTGGTTGAATACGCGAGAAACCCCATCAAGAATTTGGACCATCAACTCTGCTAGTCAGTCTGCTTAGGTCACCTTGGTTGACCAGGATCTATACCCATTTTACGATCAATTTGAACTGCGTATATGGTTCCCCTTCTTGGTTGTCTGTTCAGTCATACAAGGCATGATCAGTTTTTGCAGATTCGGCCAATTTTCTAATTCGTCCTGATTAGTTTTTGCTAATCTTGCTCAATATTCTCAAGATTGTCTGTTATCACTTTAGCTTCAAATCCTGCAACTTCTTTTTAGTTTTTTAATAGAACAATACACCAAGCATGATGCTTCGTGATACATACATTACATTTTGAGAGCAAGTTAACCACAAGTGAAAATTAGAAATTCAGTTTTTGCTAATCTTGCTCAGTATTCTCAAGATTGTATGTTATCACTTTATAGCTTCAAATCCTGCCACTTATTTTTAGTTTTTTAGTAGAACAATGCACCAGGCATGATGCTTCGTGATTATATACATACATTGCATTTTGAGTGCAAGTTAACCATAAGTGAAAATTTGAAAGATTGTTCGCTTTCTACTTGTTTATAGTAAATATTGTATGGTAACGTACGTTCTCCCTTTTGAGCCTTTTCTCGGCCTTTATGAGGTTGCCAGATTCTTCAGCCTCTCAATTTCAACATTTTGATGAATGGTTCCCTGCCTAAGTATTTTGCAGTAGGAAAAAGGCCTACCTCTCTACCAACTAAGATCTTTCCATGATGAAAAAATCCTCTGGAGCACTTGTACACACGGCCTACATGCATGATTCTCTTTCCAATTTTTCTGTTCACCATATAATTGGCAAACTGACTACATTAAGCAAGCGAGCCAGCGAGCATTGTTCTCTATTGAATAAGCAATTAATACACCCTACAGCAAGCAAGCACTTGTAATTAGAAATTTCGAATAGTGAGTAAACAATGAGTAAAGTGCTAAAGTCTATGGAAATATCTTGCTGCATGCTATCATTCTTTTATTAACCAGGATTGA
This sequence comes from Hemerocallis citrina, assembly GCA_017893485.1. NCBI lineage: Eukaryota > Viridiplantae > Streptophyta > Magnoliopsida > Asparagales > Asphodelaceae > Hemerocallis > Hemerocallis citrina. The sequence continues at coordinate 96,635,843 of CM030361.1, forward strand.
TTTAAGTCAGAACCGATCTGAAAATCGAAGGTTAAATAATGCAGGAAAACTACCACTCCTACCTGACCGACCTTGCTCAATTTTGTATTCGTACACCTTCACATTTATACAAATACTACATCCTTTTGTATTCTATTATAAAATTTTCTTCTACCCATCTTTGAGCCAATCCTCTCTTTATACTATGCATTTACCAATTTTTCTTGCATCTTTGCATATATTGACAAAAATTTTTATCGAAGAATATTTAAATTAAACTCATCCAAAACGGTCACATTCGACCTGAACAGGAGACCCGGCACCTTACCGGGTTCAGATATGATTATTCCTATCAGTCCTTCGTTAATATATGCTTATTAACATCTAGTGCTAACTCGGATATTGCCAAACTGTGGGTATAATTTACAACTTAAAGGAAGACAGCTTGCATTCTGTGCTTAAAGAGAATGTTGCGAGTTTTAGTCCTTGAGGAAAGGCCCTAGGAAAACCCCTAAAAAGAACGAATATAAAGATAATTTAAAAGAGATAAGCTTCCACTTTTGACCACTTCTTTACCGATTTGCTACTGAGATGCAAGGATTGTTTATTGTAAAGCTTTTACTTAAATTAGTGTTTAGGTCTTGGAGCTTTAACAGCCGGCCACCATTTCAAAACGTTCACAGTGGCCAGCTTTGAAAGTGGTGGTTGCAGGAGGGGGACCTAGTTGATTGTTGCAATTACTTTGAACTTTTCCAAAAGAGGACTAGGGAATTAGTGTTTAGCTAACCTGGCCTACTTTTTGCAGGAAAAAAAAATTGTGTTAACAAAATATAAGTCTGATTGAAATGATCTTTGTGTTCAACTATGGATCATTAGTTGGTGTCAATGAAAAAAAAAGCCAATACATATCATTGACATTCACCCCAAGTTACTAATTAAACTTCAGCCATCTCTTATTTGGTGTTGAGGATACTGAAAACAAGAATGGAGCTGGTTATAATCTTGAAGGACATGTTAGTTTAAAAGGCAAAGAACTAGACAAAATGCACTCCACATGCTATCCGATACACAATTTTTTTGGTCTAAAAAATGACATCAATTTTTTGGTATTCTTTTTTTTTTTGAAATAAAAAGTGACCGAACGGTCACCGATCTCATTAATGAAAGATTAACGACATCACAAAATACTCCTACTAAAATTCATACAACGTTCTGTGCACATCGGCACTAGCATTGGTATCGGGTCGGATCGGGTCGGGTCCTTCACTACCCAAACCCGGACCCGGTCCCCTGCGGGTTCAAAAATTGGACCCGGATCCGGACCCGGACCCGTTTGGAGTGGAAGTGTGAGCGGCGAGCGGAGACGGCGAGTGGAGGATTTAGAATAGAGGAGATAAGTAAAAGGCATGAATTTTGGGTTTGGAAGAGGAAGATTTAGAATTGTGAAGGAAGGAGGGAAGGGATGATGATAGAATGTTTATTTTTATGTTGATTTTTGGATTTTTTTTTAACGGGTCCGGGTCCGGGTCCGAGTCGGGACTCTTTTGAGCGGACCCGGACCCGAAAGTACAACGGGTTCCATTTTAGGACCCGGACCCGGATAGGCCGGGTCCGGGTCCGGTTCGGGTCCGGGTCGGATCCGGATTTTGGGTATTTATACCAATGCTAATCGGCACCACATACAAAAGATCTATTACAACATAACACCTAAGATGCAGAAATGAAACGTGCACTACGGCACACACAACACCAAAAGGAATCCCTTTTTGGTATTCTTATTGAAATGATCTATTATATTCGAGTCGTTTAACTAAATGAATATAGTTTACAGGTTGTTTTAAAAATACTAGCTTTATCCTGTGCAAATACACACAACACCAAAAGGAATCCCTTTTTTGGTATTCTTATTGAAATGATCTATTATATTTGAGTCGTTTAACTAAATGAATATAGTTTACAGGTTGTTTTAAAAATACTAGCTTTATCCTGTGCAAATTGCACAGACCAAAATAATTTTAACGAACTCATAAAATTATATGGAACTTTAAAAAAGTGTGTGAGAATTGAGAGAAATTAATTCTTCAAGTGTATAGTTTAGTGAAATTTATCCTAAAAAATATGCTAATAGTTCGGCCTTTGTATACATCATGACCGGCAACAGTCAGGCCTTGGCTCGTCTCATCTCAACCCTCCCCTCCCTACCCTCCCCCCCCCCCCCCCCAAAATTCACACCCTATTCAGATGCCTTAACCCTCATCTCCCGTGTCTCTACTGTCTTCGACCACAGCGATGTCCCCTTCTCCAATATCCTCCTCCACCTCTCCGTTCGCCTCACTCTACTCTCCACCATCTACCTCCATATCAAATCTCATTCATGGATTCGATACTACAGACATCCCAATCTTCAACCCGTAGTCTTCCCCAAATTTAAATTTCAGGATTTCAAAAATACAAATTAAAAATTGAAAAGAAAATGAGGTAGTAAATTAGAGTTTCAAAAATTAGTACATACACCATACATAAATACAATTGATTTAGTTGAGCAAAATTTTTCAAAACCATTTTTTCACAAACACATTGTGTGCTACATAGACATTTCATCGAACACTTAATGAGCAAAGCACAATTCTAGTAATTAAGTTCCATATTTATAGGTTTGGGGCTTTTATATATTTTTTAATGAAATGTGCGTACTGCACGTGTTAATAAATGCGAATTCCTCATTTCGGTTTTCTTTCTTTATTTCAAAATAGAGAGAGGAGAGAGGTTAACACTCTCTCTCCTATTAGTATAATGTGATGCGCACGTGTTTAGGAAATGCGAATTCCTACTTTTGCTCTCTTTTCTCTATTTCAAAATGGAGAAAGGAAAGAGGGGTAGGCCTATTAGCTTAATATATAGTATAATATTTTGAAAAAAGACAAGTATGTTAAAACAAATGAAATATGCAAATTACCACTGTATCTTCAAAAAAGGAGTTTCTCTCTTTAGAAAATCTAGAGAGAGAAGCTCTCCCCTAAAAAACCCAAAAACCAAAAACCCAAACCCTAGATCTGAGCTTGGGGGCGGTCGGCGGCTAGGGTTTTATCGCCGTCGCCTCCTCCCCTCTCCCTCCCTCTCCCTGCATCCTCTCAACTTCTCTCTCCCTACTCTCATCTTCTCTTTTCCTCTTATTTTTCCCCTCCAAATCCTTACTTTTCTACTTCGGAATCTGGTCGCCGTAGGTTCTCCTTCACCCGCGAGGCGGGATGAAGGGAGAATGGTGGTAGCATCCATCTTTTGGGGTCTGGCGTCATCCAGAGCGCCGGCATCGGAGAGGGATGCGACAACGAGGATGGAGAGTGACGCATCTTTGGCGGGGCCGAAGGTGCCGTGCGGGGTGTAGTTGGATGCGCCGTTCGTGATCATGGTCGTGGGACGAGCTGACTGGGGCTGGCGTCATCGGGGATGGCAATGCAGATCGCAGCGGTGCTCGGACTGGTTGAGTCAGGCTGGTGGCGGGAGTGCTGCCTAGCGCCGATGTGGAGCGGCGAGCGGCGAACTTCGGGGTAGTCGGGGCTGTCGTGGAGGCATGTGGGGGAGGTCGGGGAGAGAGTAGGGGGGAGGGGGATTTTCTGATTTGGGAGTACTGCGGTAGGGGAGGATTTGAATTTCAAATTAAGTTTTGAAATTTGAGTTGACGCGGTGGAGCCCCTAAGATCCAAATTTGTCCCTAATATACAAATTACAACCAACTTACAATTAGCAACAAAATGTATTCTAGTTGGTGTAGGCAACAATTGTCAGGCAATTTTATAGTTTGGGTTCTACTTTGACCTTGGTTGGTTAAAGTGAGGGGTGCCTTTGGTTCTTTCATGTCAGAGGGCTCGCAGGGCTCAGGTGTGACGTCTACCCTCGTTGCGAGGTTGCGGTGAGAGTTAGCGAGAGTGAAGCGAGGGGATGAGAACGGGGACTCAATCTTAACATGGAGTTGTCAGATTGGTGGAGTGCCTGCAGGGTCTCTAATATGTGCTTACACTTGTCGTTTGGGTCACTGCTGGGGGCAACGAGGGAGAGCGTATGATAGTTGGAGAGGATAAACGGTGTACAAGCAAGGGACTGAGTGAGAGAGTGAGTCCAAATTGGCACAAGAAAGTTGTTCTGGCGGGGGTGACCGATCAGTAGGACTAGATTTCGTTGTATTTTTTGTTTGTTGGTTGGGGTGTATGAGTTCCAGAACCCAGCCTGTTGGGATCTGAACTTCATAAGCCATATTTTTGGTTGTATGTTTTGTTAAATTCTCTTTAATGAAACGCGGGGGGTTTTTACCCACCGTTTAACGATATTAAAAAAATGAAATATGCAAATTATTTGAAGAAAAGAAATAAAAGAAAAAAAAATCTAGTATTAAATGGAAGCTTAGTAACCGTGCTTGTGAATTTTGGCTCTTCCCTATTATTCAAAAAATCACTAGTAGTTCACTTGGTGTGAGAAGGAAGGCGCATGCAGTAATTCTGTGTCAAATTCAAAAGTAGAGGCCGGACTTAATTTTTTTTTCTTTTCTATTTCTCAGTTTAGCTTCTCTAGTTTCACTATATAATGTATGTCCAGCACCTTAACCCCCACACCTTACACTCAATCTCCACCGTCCAATCTGTATAGAATCTTACAAGATTTCTTCACCCACCCCTCCAAGTCTAGGATTGCCTATAAATTGAACTCTCCTGCACTCCTCTCCCTTCAACCAAGTAGCTCTTCATACTCAAAACAGGGCTTAAAGCGAGAGTCTTGTAGGAACTAATTAAGGAGTAGAGGTCGGTAATGGGAGGATCAAGAAAATCTTCCTTCTTCTGCTGCTTCTCGGGCTCCTCAAGATACAGAGATGACGAAATTGATTATTCTCCAAGGTACACTAGGAAAATCAGGCCCAGTGATGAAGACAGAGGGTGGTGGGTTGGCGAGCATGATGTTGATAGCAAGGCTATCGATTTCATCACCAATTTCTACAAAAGACGATCTGCAGACTACGAACAACACGCCGTCTAATGCACGCGCTAGCTTGTGCTTTCTCCTACTTCTTCCTCCTAATCATTCATTATGTTTCTTTTGAATCTGTTCTACTTGCCTATAGTTTGTTTTAAGAATAAGTATCATCGTTGGTGAATAATAATAATAATAACAAGTGAAATTTGTTGAATCTGAACTTTTGTGTGTGTGTGTGTGTGTGTGTTTGTGTGGTACATTTTGTTATTGTTTGGTTGTGTTAGCAAAGCAGAAGAAATTTAGCTGAGTGAGTACTTCTTGATTGTGATCCGAGCTACTAGCTTTGGCTAAGGAAGTTGCTGCATGCATGCTTTTGAGTAAAATCAAATTAATAAAGTTAATATTCTTCCTATACATATATAATTTGTGATAAACTAAAAGTTTACATTATTCTTCGCGGGTCTTGTGAGGTTTCTGAGCTGATTCTTCAGTTGGTTCTATCTCTAAATAAGGTACTAGTTGCTCTGGCCAATGAAGTTTCATACAAAATTGAAATAAACGTAATGAATTTAATCATGCATGTGCCATAATTTTTATATTGTTGTGATGAAGTAGAATTTTTTTAATTTACATTATTCTTCTCGAGTCCTCGAATGATTTTTGAGTTGGTTATTTCTCTAAATCAGGGAATACTGGGCTACTAGATCGATTATCCCTAGCTAGGGAGTTGCATGCATAAGATCAAAGTTGGTTGTGTGCGATAAGTTATCTTTTTGATGAACTAGCAGTTCAACAATTTACATCTTCCTTCCTGTGTGTTTTTGGTTTTTGAGTTGGTAGATCCTATAATCAAGAACCACTTGCTTACTTTAGCCAAGGAGTTGCATGCATGAGTGAATAAAAAAATAAATTAAATGATGTGATGATATATTATATATTGATAACAGCTTTGAATAACTAGCACTTAATCATTACACCTCCCTTTTTGTGTACTAGTATTTGATTTTTGTGGCAGGGTTTCTATCTCTGAATCAAGAATGAAGTTAGAAATTTGACCGATTAATCTGTCTAAATGCCATATATTTTTAGTAGAATCTTACAGTTTAAAGTGCATTATTAATAATTGTGGTTAAAGACTTTAAGCTGTGAAAATAATGGAGGAAGATGCCAGTCTCAAAAGGAATTGTTACTTAAACTCGAAGTTTGATGCCCTTTTGAAGCCTTTCCTATTTAAAATAACAGCAGAAGAAGGTCACCAATTTTCCTTCTTTTTAGGCTGGGTGTGTTAGCTTCACTAAGGCTTTTCATATGATACTTCCATGTTAGCTTTTTTCCTTCTACTTTCAGTGCAGCTACTTTCAAAAGATAACAGCTCCTCAGATTAAATCTGACAGAACTACAGCAATTTATATTCCCACTCTGCAATGCATATGCATGTTCAATGTTTGAGTTATATATGTACATCGTTTTTTACCATTATATATACAACTAGTAATTTACACGTGCGATGCATGTCTTAATAAATTTAGTTTTTTAAAAGTAAAAAACCACATATAGTATGAGTTTGAACCTGAAACCTTTTTTATATAGTAGTAGAGATTAATAAATATAGTTTTTTTAAAAGTAAAAATTCAGACATAGTCTGGATTTGATTTAAACCTCATTTACAATAGTTATGCACGTGCATTGTGTTGTGCGCGAGTACGAATCAAATCAACAAGAATCAATGCGGAATACAAAGAGAGAACCAGCGAGAAAACACAAAAGCAAACCAACACAAAAGGACACACAGATTTAATGTGGTTCGGCAAAATACATGCCTACATCCACGGGGCGGTTGGGGTTTCTTCTTCTTCAAATTATCACCAATGGGCGAAAACAAACCCTTACAAATAATGACGGCTGCAAAACCGAAATAGGGATCTCTAATTTTCGTCTCTGATTACAAAACCCTAACAAGTGTATTTATAGGAAAACTATTGGGCCTTTTCGAATTGGGCCAGATCTAGTTCAAAATCCCGTCATCAGTCGACTGGTCGACTTACCAGTCGACTGGAAATCCATCTGGCAGTCGACCGATCAGTCGACTGATCCTCTGCTGCTGCTTGTATCTTTAGCCTTCGAAAACTCTCTGGACAGTCGCCTGATCCTTCTATCAGTCGACTGATACTGTAACTTTCATTTGCTGCAGATACTCCAAAACAATCTGAACCAGAATCGAGCCATTATCCTACAATCTCCACCTTGGCGAGATCTTCCACCAACCAACAATCTCCACCTTGGCAAGATCTTCCAAGTAGCCCAAGCAATCTCCACAAATACTCCAAATGCTCATCATCAAATGTAACAACAAATCCAAACTCCACCTTAGTATGATATCACATACTAGGCGAACAAATAGCGAAGCACTATTCCAACCCCCCATTCCAAATCATCAAACATGCAAAATATTAGCCAGGTTCATGCAATGCTTGAACTTGGCTGCTCCAACAACTTTTGTCAACATATCAGCAGGATTATCAGCTGTCCCAATCTTCACCAAATGAATATCACCATCCTTTATCAAATCACGCACAAAGTGATAACGGACATCAATATGTTTGGTCCTCGAATGATGAACTTGGTTCTTCGCTAAATGAATAGCACTCTGACTGTCACAGTGTACCTCCACCTTCTCCCGATGAATGCCCAAGCTCTTCAAAAGTCCATGTATCCAAATGGCTTCCTTCATGGCCTCAGCAACCGCCATGTATTCAGCCTCAGTAGTAGACAACGCTACAGTGGACTGCAAATTTGACCTCCAACTTATAGGTGCTCTAGCCATCGTAAACAAATAGCCTGTAGTAGACCGCCTCTTATCTAGATCACCTGCATAGTCTGAATCAACATATCCAACCAATAACCTGCTAATATTGTCATCCCTTTCAAATTTCAAACCCACATCTGTGGTGCCACTTATGTACCTTAGAATCCATTTAGCTGCTTGCCAATGCTCTTTGCCTGGATCATGCATATATCGACTAACCATACTCACCGCCTGAGAGATGTCTGGTCGAGTACAAACCATGGCATACATCAAACTGCCAACCACACTAGTGTAAGGTACATTTGCCATATACTGTCTCTCCTCATCTGTACTTGGAGACTGAGAAGCACTAATTCTGAAATGACTGGCTAAGGGTGTACTTACTGGTTTAGTCTTCTCATCTATACCGAACCGTTTCAGCACCTTCAAAAGATATTGCTTCTGAGTCAAACTCACTGTGCCCTTTGCCCTGTCTCTAGCTATCTCCATCCCAAGTATCTTCTTGGCTTCGCCAAGATCCTTCATCTCGAATTCAGAACTCAACTGATTCTTCAAATTTTGAATCTCCTTAGCATTCTTAGAGGCAATCAACATGTCATCCACATATAATAACAGATATATGAAAGAGCCATCCTGCAACTTCCTGAAGTAAACACAATGATCAAACTCACTTCTGGAATATCTCTGCACCTTCATAAATTGATCAAACCTCAAATACCACTGCCTTGGAGATTGCTTCAAACCATAGAGAGACTTCTTCAACCTGCAAACACAATTTTCCTTCCCAGCTGTCTTGAACCCATCTGGCTGCAACATATAAATTTCTTCATCTAGATCCCCATGTAAGAACGCAGTCTTCACATCCATCTGTGTCAATTCAAGATCAAACTGTGCTACCAATGCTAACAAAATCCGAATAGAAGGATGCTTCACAACCGGAGAGAACACTTCATTATAGTCAATACCTTCCTGTTGAGCATACCCCTTTGCAACTAGTCTTGCCTTGAACCGAACACTGCCTTTTGGACCTTCTTTCTTCGTATACACCCACTTGCAACCAATTGCTTTCTTCCCCTTTGGTAGTTGCACTAGATCCCAAGTCTTATTCTTATGAAGAGAGTTCATCTCTTCATCCATAGCAACTTTCCAATCTGCATTTTCTGAACTTCTAGTGGCTTCTTTGAAGTTGGAGGGAACTTCATCATCCACAATGGGAAGAGCAAACGCAACTGTATCTGTAAAGCGAGACGGTCGTTTGATATCTCTTCTTTGCCTTCTTACTGCAATTGATTCTTCCTGCTGGATAGGAACTTCTTCATCATTCTCAGTATCAACCACATCATCATCATCTTGGACAGGAACAGGATTTTCAACTGACAACTTTTCTAACTCCACCTGTTGAAAAACTCTCCTACCAGTCGACTGGTTATTGCCACCAGTCGACTGTCCCGAGCTCCCACAATTCTGCTGTTTTGGACCATCAGTCGACTGCTCCTGTTCATCAGTCGACTGTCCCGAACTCCCACAATTCTGCTGCTCACCAGTCGACTGACATATACCACCAGTCGACTGTCCCGAGCTAATCATGCTGGTCTCATCAAAAGTCACATCTCTGCTGATTACTAACTTCTTCTGTTCTGGACACCACAACCTGTAACCTTTGACACCAGTACTAAAACCAACAAATATAGCCTTCTTGGCTCTTGCATCAAGTTTAGTTTCAGTTACATGAAAATAAGCAGGACAACCAAATATATGCAAAAAACTATAATCAGATGCAGGTTTACCACTCCATACCTCAATAGGCGTTTTGCCTTCAAGTGCTGCTGATGGTAAACGGTTGACGATGTGGCTTGCATATATAACAGCTTCTGCCCAAAATGTTTTCTTCAATCCAGACTGTGCTAACATACATCTTACCTTCTCAAGTAAGGTTCTGTTCATCCTTTCTGCAACCCCATTTTGCTGTGGAGTCTTCCTAACTGTGAAGTGCCTCTGGATCCCTTCATCTTCACACAACTTCAGAAACGGATCATTCTTATATTCCCCTCCATTATCTGACCTCAGAACCTTAATCTTCCTACCAGTCTGATTTTCAACTTTCTTCTTCCAACTTGTGAACAATGTCAAAACTTCATCTTTGTGCTTCATGGTATATACCCAAACTCGCCTGGAGTAATCATCAACAAAAGTAACAAACCAGTGTCTACCACTCATAGAAGGTGTCTGAGTAGGGCCCCAAACATCTGTGTGCACATAATCGAGGATACCCTTTGTCTGATGTACAGCTGTACCAAATTTCACCCTAGTTTGCTTACCCAAAACACAATGTTCACAAAATTCTAACTTGCACCCTTTAGCATCTTTAAGCAACCCTTGCTTCACAAGCCCTTGCAAGGCCTTTTCTCCTGCATGCCCGAGTCGCATATGCCACAACCTAGTAGAGTCGGGAACAACCTGTTTAGGCTTCTCAATTACACTGGCAGCCTGACCCAAATATGTTTTTCCCTGCAAGAAAAACAAGTTCCTCTTTCTTTGCCCTTTCATCACCACGAGTGATCCGCTAGTCACCTTCAGAATGCCACCTTCACTAGCAAATTTCAAACCACTGGCCTCCAAAGCACCTAGTGAAATCAGATTCTTTTTCAAATCTGGAACATACCATACATCTGAAAGCTCCCTAATAAGACCATCGTGCATTAGCAATTCAATCTTCCCGATTCCTACCTTCTTACAAGGTGCATCATTTCCCATCAAAACTACACCACCATCCATATATTCCAAAGAAGTAAACCACTCCTTTTTCCAAGACATATGATAGGAGGCTGCTGTATCAAGAAACCATACTTCTTGATAAAGTGAGGGACTAGAAGCAAGTGCAAAAGAAAAATCCTCGCCACTTTCTAAATTTTCAACAGTCACATTTGCAGTCGAATTTCCCTTATTTCGTAGCTTTGGACAATCCTTTTTCCAATGCCCCCTTTCATGACAGAAAGCACATTCATCTTTGGCCGGTATTTTCCTGTCCTTTGAAACTCCTCTCGATTTGGAACGAGATTTGTTTCCCTTTTTCCCAGATTTGGACTCAGATCTAGTCTCAGTCCTGCCCCTTACAATCAACGCTTCAGAAGTTTCTCTATCAACCATCTTATCCCTTCTCCTAGTTTCATTATTCAACAAAGCATTTGCAACATCTTCATATTTCACAGTATCTTTTCCATATAATAAAGTAGTTGCTAAATGATCATAACTTTCAGGTAATGAATTCAACAGAATTATGGCTTTATCTTCATCCTTAATTTGCTCATCCAAATTTAACAAATCAGCCAATAATTTATTAAATGATTCCACATGAGCATTCATAGACATACCTTCCGTATAGGTGAAGCGAAAAAGTCTCTTCTTCAAATACAGCCGATTCTCCAAACTTTTCCTCATGTATTTGTCTTCGAGCTTCTTCCACAACACCGCAGCAATGGTATCCCTCATCAAATCATACTTCTGAGCCTTCTCAATAAAGAGCCGAATAGTCCCACACGCAACTCGATTCAACTTCTTCCAATCTGCTTCGGACATATCCTTAGGTTTTTCAACTTCCAAAGCAACATCCTGTTCTTGTTGAACAAGAACATCCAACACCTCACATTGCCACATCCCGAAATTGTTTGTCCCATCAAATTTTTCAACTTCAAATTTTGCGTTGTGAATCGTTGTTCTTGATGAACTTGATCCCACAACTTCCTTGGTTGCATCTGCATCACCCGCCATCTCTCTCTAGGTCGAACCAACAGCTCTGATACCACTTGTTGTGCGCGAGTACGAATCAAATCAACAAGAATCAATGCGGAATACAAAGAGAGAACCAGCGAGAAAACACAAAAGCAAACCAACACAAAAGGACACACAGATTTAATGTGGTTCGGCAAAATACATGCCTACATCCACGGGGCGGTTGGGGTTTCTTCTTCTTCAAATTATCACCAATGGGCGAAAACAAACCCTTACAAATAATGACGGCTGCAAAACCGAAATAGGGATCTCTAATTTTCGTCTCTGATTACAAAACCCTAACAAGTGTATTTATAGGGAAACTATTGGGCCTTTTCGAATTGGGCCAGATCTAGTTCAAAATCCCGTCATCAGTCGACTGGTCGACTTACCAGTCGACTGGAAATCCATCTGGCAGTCGACCGATCAGTCGACTGATCCTCTGCTGCTGCTTGTATCTTTAGCCTTCGAAAACTCTCTGGACAGTCGCCTGATCCTTCTATCAGTCGACTGATACTGTAACTTTCATTTGCTGCAGATACTCCAAAACAATCTGAACCAGAATCGAGCCATTATCCTACACATTGCTCGGGTTGGTAGATGGACAAATTACACTAAGGCCTTCTCCCATTATAGTAGTAGAGATAAAACTGAACTCTTAATTTGCTTCTCTGCAGCAATTTGATCAACACAACTGAATTGATCCCAAGCCCCATATGATAGTAGGCACTCGCGCATTGCATTCACTTTGGTGGGTTATTTTTAAGCAACGAAAGAAAGAACTCCCTAATAATGCGATTCCCATGTCTGCTTTTTCCTCAAGCGATATACTGTTTTTGCTGTTTTCATAGCTGCTGATCCTAGTTACGAAACTCCTAGGAAAATGAATCCTGTATGTAGGGCTGCAATCGAGCCGAGCCGAGCCGAATACCTTCAGGCTCGAGCTCGGCTCGTTTACCAAACGAGCTCAATTTTGAGCACGAGCTCGGCTGGAGCTCGGTTCGAGCCGAGCTTTGACCGAGCTTTAACCATATTCGAGCCGAATAGCTCGCGTGCTTAGCTTAAAAAAAAAAAAAATCAAGCTCGAGCTCGGCTCGTTTACGAAACGAGCTCGGTTCGAGCCGAGCTTTGACCGAGCTCGAGTCAAATAGCTCATGAATAGCTCGATTCGTTTGCAGCCCTACCTGTATGTTTTACTATAGGAGCCACCCAAGGACGAGAGTACTGAAACGTAGAATCTCTACAATGATTTCTGACCTTTGCTTGTCAGGAAATCTCAACTTACACTACAAGTCTACAGCATTTTTAGGCTACTCCAGTGAAACTACCCGGCATTTTGGTAGTCGCGCCAAGTAGGCTTGCACCACGAACATGGGGTAGGGGTAGCCTACCTTGGCCCTTTTAGTGAAAATGTCAGGGTGAGTCAGGGATAAAATTTCCAAAAATTCGAACCCCAACATTTCACTCCTCAATTCTTAATTTTCATCTCTTTCCCTTTCTGTCTCCTGCGCTCTCCCGCCGCTTGCCGTCGCCCCTCCTCCCTGTTATCGCCTTGGCCGCCGTCGTTGTGCCACCGTCGCTGTCCCCACGTTCTCTATCACGCTCGCTCACTCACTCTCTCTCTCCCCCAAAAACTCCCGACGCTCATCCCGCCATCACCTTCCTAACTTCCTCTCTCTCCTGGTTACTTCTCTCTCGCCTCCTGTGGTCCCCTATCATCTCCCCACTGTCGACGACTTCCAGCCACATTGTGAGAGGTATAAAAATCAATTATTCATTTATTCTTGTACTAGACATGTTTTTTGCAGATCGAAGAATATATTAAGGTTGGGTTTTAACATGTATACCCCTAACAAAATATGATAATATCGTATATATCTCTCACAAATATATATTTTCGTATATACCCCTAACAATTTGGACTTTATTTTATATTTACCCCTATGTTAAATATCACTAAATTAACTATAATTTTACCCTTACAAGACAAATAGAAACCAAATTAAAAGATCATATTAGACAATCAAACTATAGAAGATTTAACAGTTTTAAGGAAAATAAATGAGAAAGCTTATTATCTATCATTAAAAACAAGATTGATGGCAATTTTGGAGAAGTACGTAAGGAAGAATATGTAGTTTTCAAAGATGCACTGTTAGTTTGTCCATTTCTTCAAAAAAATGAAGAAATTTTGAGAAAAGTTAATGAGTCTCGGTTAGATTAACAATTACCCGAATTTACAAGGATGTATATAGTTTTGAATGGTAGAGAAGAGAATATTTCAGTCATTTCTCATCAAGTCCATTAAAAAAAACTAAAAATTTTCCATTGTTTTGAGTTTTTTTTAACTAGAGAGGTAATTAAGAGTCGATATGGTATATATTCTTGGAGACAAATATGAAAATATATATTTGTGAGGGGCATACATGATATTCACATATTTGTTAAGGGCATATATGTTAAAAACCCATTAAGGTTTGGTCACTAATAATTAGGATGCACATAAATATTGGGAATTAATTAAAAAAAAAAGCTTAAAAGTAGTGCGGGAATAATAAATTATTGATTTTTGGGTTGTAATAATAGACTATTAATTGTTGGGTTGAATTAATAGAGTTAATTTTGTTGAAGTTTATATGTTTTAGAATTAATTTTGTTGAGATTTATTTGTTTTAGAGTTTATTTGTTTTATGACCGTAATAATAGAATTTAGCCTGGTATGAATATAATTAATTTTGTATGTTATTATTGAAAGTGTTTAATGTTTTTAAGTGGTGTATGATTACGAGGGGTTATGTTTGATTAAAGTTTATATATTTGTTGAATTTGGGGTTTGAGTTTGTTGGAATTTTAATGAAGTTTTTGATATTAGGATTATTTTTGCAAATTTGGGTAATTTCTTGATACTATTATTTGACATGTACTAGGTGTGTGAGAAAACATGTAATATTTTTTGACATACATGTGGATAATTTTTTGATACTTTTATATAGTTATATGAAATAATTGTTATAAGTTGTCATAATGATCCATTTAATCTCAAGTACAATTAAGGCATACAAGATTTTATGTGTAACTATTAAAGAATATGATTTTATTATTCGGAATCCATGTACTTTTATTTGTTGTGCTATCAAAGTAGCACTGTAGTTTGACTAGATGTACGATTTTTTACAAGTGGTTTACAGAATATGTAGTCGTGTTTTTTACCCGTTTTTAAATTTTAAAAAACAAAAAAAAAAAAAAAATTAAATACTGCAGTTGTTGGCCATAAATTCAAAATATGAGTTTTGGCGAAATAGTACTTTGCCAAATTTGGCAGGCCGATTTGGATATTTGGAAAAAATGGCTAACGAAAGATGATTTTTCGTCCGTTCGATCTGACGGAAGATCATCTTTTGTCGTTTGATTTTTATTTTACTTTTCCCCAACGGACAATAAATGATATACCGTCCAGATTTTTTTTAATAATTCGTCGGACGGAAAATGAATTCCCGTCCGAGCTATTTATTTAAAAAAAATATATGAGCCATTTAGGAAGGGACGAGGGATAATTCCCTGTCCTTCAATTTTTATTTTTTTTAAAGAAAAATGGCCGGACAGGAAATCATTTCCCATCCCGTCATTTTTTAATAAAAGAATTAAAAAATTTGTTAGGGACATAGAATTGTCTATCGTCCATCTCATTTTATTAATTTTTTTTTAATGAAAGGACGATAAATTATCTTTCATCAGAGAAATTAATAGTAAAACAATTCAAATTTTGTGCTTCAACGATGGCAGAACAAACTCATTTTATTTATTTCTATTTGTCAAATACCCAAAATATGGGTTGCGACGACTACAGATGCTCTTAGTAATCTCAATGGCTATATTTATGACGACTACAGATGCTCTTAGTAATCTCAATGGCTATATTTAGCGCTTCTTAAGTGGTTTGGTAATTTCATTTACATGCCTATCATTAATCAAAATTGGGCCTTTTCTATTCGTTTATAAATTTTGGGAGCGGTTAGATAATAGTAGAAAGAATTGGAGAATGAGCTTATGCAATTGAGAAGATGTAACCTATACACAAGATCACTCTAAGATTCTTAGCGTTTATCAATGATTGTAATTTTTCATATGGAGTTTCTTATTTATAATTTTACTAGTAACTGCACTGCACGGTCACGTTATAATTAATTTTTTTTTATATAGTAAATAATAAGACACCCCTTTGTCCATCACATACTGTCACGCCCCGCTTCCCAAAATACGGAAATACGAGTACGTGACGAAGCCCAGCGAATGATCTTAACATCATTCATAAGCTGTAGGATCGACGCAGCATCACAACAAGTATATAACCAGAGAGATATATAAAACCAAGCATGCATGAATAATTTACTAGCAACAGAAACAACTGAAATATAATAAAACAACCAAGCAGTTTCAAGTCTGGGTCCAGTTAAACTCGGGAACAACAGCCCGTTACAAGTTCTTAATTTTGCAAGAAATAATACTTCAACTAAACAAATAATGCAGGAAATAAATGTTCTAATCAAGTTCTTCTCCACATGAAGGCTAGAACCTTTGCTCACCAATTCCAGCGGGCAGCTCGTCTCCAAAGTCTGTTTAATAAATATAAACAGGAAAAACAGGGGAAAAACAAGAGAAAATGCCCTTAGTGCAAGCTAGGGCCACAAATAGTGAAAGCAAGTACAAGTATGGGGAACAGGAACTGGAATCAAGAATGTAACAGAATTATAATAAGTAGTGGGAACAACTGGGAACTAGCTAGCAGGGGGGGACTTCCTAGTAAACAGGCAAAACATATGTCAGGGAACCTGTAGGGGTAACTAACATCAAGTGTCATGTTTCATGTGTCAGGTTTCACGTATCAAGTTTCATAATTCAAGTTACAGGTGTCAAGTTCAAATTTCATGTATCAGATATCAGGTAATTAGGTAATCAGGTAATCAGGTAATCATGTAATCAGGTAACAGGTAATCATGTAATCAGGTAATCATGTAATCAGGTAACAGGTAATCATGTATCAGGTATTAAGTTCAAGTCTTGTGTGATTACTATCTAGGTAGCACGACATGCATCCATACTTTTACTACATGGTTACTACAGTCAAATCATTTACACTTAGGCCTAGTAATGGAGTCTATAGGGCGATGTACTCAGGTATCAAGTATCAGGTATCAGGCATCAGGCAGGCACGGTTCATGAATACGAAATTAAATAACAGGTTCACGGAACGAGTTCGTGAATACTAACAGGTTCAAGGACCACACAGTGGGTCCATGAATACAACAGGTTCATGAGCCAAATAACTGGCTCCATGAATACATCAAGTGCAACAGGTTCATGAACCGAGTACTGGGAAACACGGGCCCCCTTCTGAGTACACTTACCTATATTGTCCACCACTATGGTCTTTCCCTTAAACCCCGGCTTGTTACTTTTATTATTTTATCAAGCAAGCATACATGTGTGCGAAACAAGTCAAGAATCCGGGTCATGTACATGGAATGGCATAATGGAGGGTCGACATGAATAAATTATCCAGCTAAAGTGTTCGGGCAGAATTTGTGTACATGCATTCTTACATATGAAATAGTGTTTAGATAATGTAAATTAATTCTAAGAAAAATTGGGGGTATCCTATATGATGTCCAGCAACTACATATAAAATTTCGTGTCAAACGCTCACTGTTTACATAGCTAAAATAATTTGCAAGGCAAATATATACAGCAGCTTTGCAAAACTGCGTCTACTGACACAGCTGCAGTATAACTGCCATAACTTCCAGAGCGTAACTCCAAATTCGATCATTTTGGAGTCTATCGATATCTACACATCCGGATCTACAATTTCTATTCAGGGCTCGAGTCCAGATTCAAATGATAAAAGGGTCGAAACCGCAAAAGAATATTCAGACAGCAACAAGTAGAATTAACTTGCTAGTGTAGATTTCATAGAAAAATGTCATTTGGCGTCTAAGTCATTATGTGGCATAAATACATGATAATAGAGGCCAAAACAGCAAATAATGAATATTTTTCAAGTCATAGGGTCGCAAGTTTGTCAAAATTTGAATGTGACATGTATCTACAAATTTAGGGCTCCTTAATTCATATGTCTAAGTGTTCATGTGTTCAAGGGCAAAAGAGTCCAATAATTATAAATTAAATACGAGGAAATTTTGTGACTCTTAGAATTGTCAATTTGGAGATTCAATATTGATCTACAACGATATTTCAAAGAGGAGTCACAATCTAACTATTTGTAGTATTTCAAGGAAACTTGTACTAGAACAATAAATTGTACAAGGGTACTTGCCTTAGATGACGATGATAAACTCCACTTGTTGCAGCAATTTGGGTAGAAAAATCCCGGAAGAAGTCCTCAAAAAGCGCGCGCGAAAATTGATCGGAGATCGAGTTTTCCCCTACACACGATCGGCCCAAAACAGCAAACAGCGTCCTAGGATCTGGCGCGACAAAACACCAAAACACCGAAACAGACCAATAGGAACTCTCCCGCACACCGGATCCAAGCCCAGAACAGCGAACAGCAAAGTGGGATCTGGTGTGGGCAAACACAGGACAGCGATCACGGCGCACGGATCTTGACGCGATCGGATGGTCGTGATCGAATCCCGCCCTAATCGCTGCTCTTCTTCTTCTTCTTCGTTCTTTCGACCGGCGGAGAGCGAGGGAGCGACGGCGACGCTGGCGATGGCTTCGACGGTGACGAGGCGGTGATCGCGACGCTGGCGGCGGCGCGACGTCGAGAGGGAATCTGTCGCGCGGCGGCGACTCTGTTCCTTGGGTGCGAACAGGGGATGAGAGTGGGAGAGGAGTTCGGCGGTGTGGGGTGTTGGCGAAGCGTCGGAGGTGGAGAGGAGGTCAAGGGGATGAGTTTGGAGGCGACGACGGGGTGTTGCGGTGGTGTGGTGGTCGGAGGTGGTGGAAATGTCGAGCTGGGTAATGGGTTCGGAGGTTGGAGAGGATGACGATGATGGAGTTTGGAGGTGGTTGTGCCGTGGGGATCGTCGAGGCGAAAGCGAGGGAGTGGGCGAGGCGATCGGAAGGGAAACGGAGGTGGTTGGGTTCGGAGTTTGGGAAATGGCGAATGGCGACTGGCTGAGGTCGAGGGAATCGGAGCGATGGCGAGGCGATGATGGAGGTGATGCGGAGGTGACGGTGGTTGACGAGGGTGAATGCGATGGTGAGGGAGGCGAAGGTGATGGGCGAGGTGATCGGGGGATCTGTGGGGTTGGCTAGGCGCAGCAAAAGAAAGATGGAGACGAAGGAGATGGAGAAGAGAAGAAGGCGGTGGGGGTTTTAGGTTAGAACAGTAGTAGGGGTAGGGTTAGGGTATAGGGCTAGGGTTTAAATAGTGTGGGTTTGCGGGTTCGCGGGTTTTGGGTATCCATTTCAAAAAGAACCCAACAAGAGAATTGATTAAAATGCACTAAAATGGAGATTAAGGATATCAATGAGAAGAATTGGTCAATTTCATGAAGAACGATACAACGGCACACAAATGAATCAGATAGAAAGACCCAAAATTTGAGTTGAGACGAAAATAACGATTTCATTCAATCAGAACAAATTACATGATCTCAAGTAGACGAGAGAGTACAACGAGGTACAAAACAGTACAAAAATATAAATACGGGGAAATAGGAGTTACAAATCCTACCCACCTAACAAGCAGAATTTCGTCCTCGAAATTCAGACTTGTAGTACATAGGGTAACCTCCCAAAAGAAAAGAAAGAACAACAAGACTACTGAAATAAATGCGGGAACTTCTTCTGGATCTCTTCTTCCAATTCCCAAGTCGACTCACCCGGCGAGTGAGGATTCCATGCAACCCGAACCAGCTTTATAACTTTATTCTTCAACACCTTCTCATGCCCGTCCAAGATAGTGACCGGCGGAATCTCACATGATAAGTCTGGCTGTACCGACAACTCCGAGTAGTCAATCACATGACTCTCATCCCTGATGTATCTCCTGAGCTGGGAGACATGAAAGACATCATGCACTCCAGATAGAGCCGGCGGCAGCGCGAGTCGATAGGCCACCCTACCTACTCGCTCCACAATGTCGAAAGGCCCGATGAACCTGGGGCTTAGCTTGCCTCCACCTCCAAATCGGATAACGCCTCTCCACGGCGATACCTTGAGGAACACATGATCTCCCACCTCAAATTCCAATGGCCTCCTGTGGACGTCCGCCCACTTCTTCTGCCTGTCCTGAGCCGCTACAAGGTGCTTTCTAATCTGAGCCACTGCGTCGACTGTCTTGATAATCAAATCTGGCCCCAACAATTTCCTTTCACCAATGTCGTCCCAGCACACTGGCGACCTACACTTCCGACCATACAATGCCTCATACGGTGCAGCTTTAAGACTGGCCTGATAGCTGTTGTTGTACGAGAATTCAACTAAGTGTAGGTGATCCTCCCAAGACCCTCCAAACTGAAGTACGCAGGACCTCAACATATCCTCCAATGTCTGAATGGTCCTCTCCGACTGCCCGTCTGTCTGAGGATGGAATGCTGTACTGTACTTCAGCTTGCTCCTAAGACTGTTCTGCAGGCTTTCCCAAAACTGAGATCGGAACCTGGTATCCCTGTCGGATACGATGCTGACTGGAACCCCATGGAGTCTGACAATCTCCTGCATGTATCTCTCTGCTAGACTCTCAGTAGACTGACCAACTCTGAAGGGGATGAAATGAGCGCTCTTCGTCAGTCTGTCAACAATCACCCAAATGGCGTTGTGACCCTTAGGACTCCTTGGCAAGGCGGTCACAAAATCCATGGTAATGTGCTCCCACTTCCACTCCGGAATGGGAAGAGGCTGGAGTAATCCGGCAGTCCTTTGATGTTCTGCCTTCACCTGCTGGCAAATCAAGCACTGAGACACAAATCTGGCCACTGCCCTCTTCATGCCATGCCACCAGAAGTGGAGCTTCAAATCCCGATACATCTTGGTACCACCGGGATGAATAGAGTATGCTGACTGGTGGGCCTCCTCGAGCAGTTTCTGCCTGACTTCACCCTTTGGGACACACAGCCTAGCCCCAAAGCGAAGCGATCCATCAGAGTGAATGATCATATCGGTCCTCAAACCTACCTCAACTTCCGCCCTGAACTTCTGCAACTGCTCATCACCTGCCTGAGCTTCCTTGATCTGCTCCACCAAAGATGACTGCAACTGAAGCATCATGCAACTGCGATCGGTGCTTGGCAAAATCACATTCAGGTCTAATCTCCTCATCTGCTCGATAAGTTCCCTCTGTTGAGTCAAACACATGACGGCTGGTTTCCTGCTCAACGCATCTGGCACCATATTCACCTTACCAGGGTGATACTGTAAGTTGATGTCGTAGTCGGCCATCAATTCTAACCAGCGCCTCTGCCTCATATTCAGCTCTTTCTGAGTGAAGACATACTTGAGACTCTTGTGGTCAGTAAAAATCTCCACTCGATCTCCCAGCAAGTAGTGTCTCCACAACTTCAGAGCGTAGATCACTGCTGCCAACTCCAAGTCGTGAGTATGGTAGTTCTTCTCGTGCGGCCTCAACTGCCTGGATGCATAAGCAACCACCCGACCCTTCTGCATCAGCACTGCACCTAGACCTCTGCCTGAAGCATCGCAGTGAATAACGAAGCCACCCGAACCATCTGGTATAGTTAACACGGGCGCTGAAGTCAACCTGTTCTTCAACTCTGTGAAAGCTTCACCGCAAGCCTCACTCCACTCAAACCTCTGATCTTTCCCTGTCAGCTTAGTCAAAGGCCCAGCTATCTTCGAGAAGTCCTGAACAAACTTCCTGTAATACCCTGCTAGCCCGAGGAAACTCCTCACCTCAGAAACTGTCCTTGGCACTGGCCAATCCTTCACCGCAGCAATCTTGGACGGATCAACAGAGACTCCCTCGCCCGAGATAATATGCCCCAAGAATGGGACTCTATCAAGCCAGAACTCACACTTGCTGAGCTTCCCATAGAGCTTGTTCTCCCTTAAAGTCTGCAAAACTGTTCTCAGATGCTCCGCGTGCTCTTCCCGATTTCGCGAATACACCAAGATGTCGTCCATAAAGACCACCACGAATCTGTCGAGGAACTGGGAGAAGACTCTGTTCATCAAGCTCATAAACACTGCTGGGGCATTCGTGACACCGAAGGGCATCACCAAGAACTCATAATGCCCGTATCTGGTCCTGAACGCAGTCTTCGGCACATCTGCTGCCTTCACTTTCACCTGATGGTACCCCGAGTGAAGATCCAACTTCGAAAACACTGCAGCACTGCCCAACTGATCAAATAGGTCATCGATCCTGGGTAGTGGATACCGATTCTTCACAGTAACATTGTTTAGCTCCCGGTAATCCATACACAACCTGCGGCTTCCGTCCTTCTTATTGACGAACAGCACAGGAGCTCCCCACGGTGACACACTCGGTCTGATGAAACCCAAATCCAATAGACCTTGGATCTGCACCTTCAACTCTGCAAGCTCGACTGGCGCCATTCTGTACGGGCTCTTCGATATTGGCATTGTACCTGGCAAAACATCAATACCAAACTCCACCTCTCGATCTGGAGGTAACCCAGGCAATTCCTCTGGAAACACATCCAGGAATTCCCGCACTACAAGAGGCGCAGCCTCACAGCCTGTGTGCAATTCCATTGCACAACCTTCATCATTTACCACCTTCTTACCACGCCCGAGAGGTGTTTCTCCAGCATGGAATTCAAACTCATCATGCTCCGGAATCCTGAATACAACCTTCTTTGCGCGGCAATCGATGACAGCATGAGACTCCCCCAGCCAATCCATGCCGAGAATCACATCGAAACCTGCATTGCCAATCACTATCAGGTCTGCCTCGAAATCCCTGCCCCCGATAATCAAGGGACTCTGCTTACACTCCTTGGAGCAAACGACAACACCGCCACCTGTGGTGATGTTCCAAGCTGTCTGCATATCACCGCACTCCAACTGATGCTGATCCACGAAGCGAGAGGAAACGAAAGAGTGGGTCGCCCCGGAATCAAATAGAACATGGGCAGGAAAGGAATGGACTAGGATAATACCTGCAACGACTTCCTCCACGGTCTCAGCTTCCTCTGTAGTCAGGTTGAAGGCCTGACCTCTCCTCGGGGTAGCGGTCCTCTGACCGACGATCTGATGCTGAGGGGGAAGTGGCGGCCTGGCCTGACCCTGAGCTGGTGCAGCCCTCCTCTGCGGACAATCCCGAACAGTGTGGTCACCAGCACCACACCCAAAACAGCGGCCGTTGGCCCGTCTGCAATCCCTACGCATATGCCCTGTAATCTGACAGAAGTCGCAGTAACCCTCTCTCCGCGGGGCAGCAGCAGGGTAGGGAGTAGCCCTGGCAGGGTGGGCTGGAACTGGTCTCCTGATTGGCCCTCCAGTGGGCCTAGCAGCGACAGGGTGTGGGGCGGACCGCTGAATGGCACGCTTACGCTGGCTGGTCTGTTCCTGACTCCTAGCAGCCTCTAGGATGTCGGTGTAAGAACGAAGTCTCAACACAGCCAGGCGATCCTGGATATCGATATCCAAGCCCAGTAAGAAGCGACGGCCCTTGGCCTCATCATCAGCCACCATAGTCGTGGCAAAGCGGCTCAAACGGGTAAACTCCGCGACATACTCGTCCACGGTCCGATTTCCCTGATTCAAGATAGTGTAGCTAAGCATCGATATATCATAAATCGACTAATGAAATTTTGCATACAAAACACTATCGGACGAACCTGGGTGAGCGCGACAAACTGCCGCTCCATATCGTTCCTGATGACATCAGGGAAGAACTTTGTGAGGAAGCTCTCCCTGAAAAGGGCCCAGGCGACGGGGCGCTCAAGTCTCTCCATCTCAGCTCGCCACCAGATGTGGGCGAGATCCACCAGCTGGATGCTCACGACATCCACTCGGTCCACATCAGCAATCCTGGCAGCGATCAACAGCTGCTCCGTCCTAATGAGCCACTGCTCAGCCTCCAATGGACCTTCAGCGCCTGTGTTAACTATACCAGATGGCAAGCTTGTAAATAATTATGTCGTAAATAAAATTGAACTTTGAGGGTATTATGGTAACTAACAACTGGTGAGTAAATGAACGGTTTATATAACTCTCACTTAAAAATGAACTAGTAATTTACACGTGCGATGCACGTCTTAATAAATATAGTTTTTTAAAATAAAAATTTAGACATAATCTGGATTTGAACTTAGAACCTCCTTTATAATAGTTATGCACGTGTATTGCACGGGTTGGTAGATTGACAAAATATTTACAAATGACACTAAGGCCTTCTCCTATTATAATATTAGAGATAGGGGTATTTCTTAGTTTTTAAAAATAGTGGGGGTATATGCTAGTTTTCACATTTTAAATGAGGGCATTTGCTAAAATATTCCTTTTTTAGGGGCTGCACGTGCATCACACGGGTATGTTTGGTGGATTTAGTTTGGCCGTATATTGCACGGGTTTGCTTAGTTACAAAATTAGGGTTTGTTTGTTTACAATCCCAACTCTCTCATTAAAATAGTAGAGATGGTTGAAATTATATGGTTGAATGAATGTCTACAAATTACAGGTTGTCTACAAATGACAACCCCAACTCTCCCATTATAATATTAGAGATATATGCATCAATTTTTAACATTTGTAGTTACTTAATTTTTCAATCTTAATATTATTTGTCCTAAACTTTGTTAATTTGTCTTTAAAAATGATGCTAATTTGCTTTCGACAGGTACAAGATACCGATGCGATAAAAAATGGTCAACACAATTGAAGTAAATGAAAGGCAATGGCCCGAGCAGCCTTCAGAATATAGTGGCAGTCAGATGGAAGTGGGGGAGGGAAGCACGCCCACTGCCAATAAGCAAAGAGGAAAGTTAAAGATGGCAGGTATATGGAAACTGAGGAACAACGAGAGGATTGTCGTAGAGGCAAATAATGTCAGGCAGCCTGTGGGTGATAATGCAGATATATTCGTGCAATTTATCAGGGTAATTGCTAGGAATCCTCATATAATTTCATTGTCTTACGAAAGTTGGCCAAAGGTGTCCGACATGAAAAAGATGAGCGGTTATTCAACCATCCAGGCTATGAAATCCTAATGAATGAGACTTGGTTTATGTATATCTGTTTTAAATTTGTTAATCAATGATATTTTGCAGCAATAGTTCTCTTTCTCAAAATCTCTTCTTCACATTTGGGTGGAAAAATCTCTTTCAAAGAAGTGGAGAGATCACAAAAATAATTAGAAGGCGAAGTATCATAAAAGTGGAGAGATCACAAAATTTATAACTGGTAGAACAATCAATGTACAAGTTGTCTATAAAGAAGGCTAAATTTAAAAAAACCCTACTGAGTTTTGGGCTAGTTTAAAAAATAGTAGTAAGTTTTTTTCTCTAAAAAACGATACAAAATTTCAAAAAACTCCACTGGATTAGTTAGGGTTAGGGTTAGGGTAGGGTAGGGTTTAAAAAAATAACTTTCATCTTTCATTTGTGTTTAAAAAAACCACATTCATCTTTCATTCGTGTTTAAAAAAACATCACTTAACAAATCAAATGTTTACCCTAACCCTAACCCTAACTAACCTAGTAGAGTTTTTTGAAATTTTGTGTCCTTTTGTTTTATGAAAAAGAACTTAGTGCGATTTTTTAAAACTGCCCCAAAACTCGTTGGTTTTTTTTAAAAAAATTAGCCCTATAAAGAAATATCAGATTTCTGAACTTCACATTATTGTTGTGGTTCATCATCTATCTTTATCTTTGTCTTATATTATATCTCTCTATATTATAATGGGAGAGTTGGAGTTGTAATTTGTCAACAAACAAACTCGTGCATTGCACGTGTAACTCCAACGCTTCCATTTCTTACCTTTTTTTAATTAACACGTGCATTGTACGTGTAACTCCAACTCTCAATTTTTTACTCAAAATTTTATAATTGACATGTGTAATGCACGTAATGTATATATATTTTTTTACTTAAAAATTTTAAATTAACACGTACACCACACATTTACATCAGATTTTTTATTTTCAATTTTTTGTTAATACGTGCTTCACACGTCACGTCCAACTCTCCCATTATACCCTTTATATATATTACTAACACGTGCCTCATACGTGCTATATTATATTATTTTTAAAATATATATTTACTTTTTAAAAGTTATATTTATTAAGACGTGCTTTGCACGTGTAAATCACAGTTTTTTACTTTAATTTTTAAATTAACACGTGCATCACACGTGCATATTACTAGTCTCTATATATAATGGGAGAGTTAGAGTTGTAATTTGTCAACATACAAATTCGTGCATTGCACGTGCAACTCCAACTATCCCATTAATTACAACAAAAATAAACAAACAAATAAACAAACAAATAAAATTCCACATATTTAAAACGTGCAACACACGTGCAAAATAATTTTTCAATATTTTCTTAACACCAAATATACACATATGTTGCACGTACAACTCTAATTCTACTTCTAAACATGTGCATTGCATGTACAAATCGTAGCTTTTTTTTTAAAATATTTTTTTCAATTACGTACAATGCACATCTAACTCCAAAACTATGTCTGAACACATATATCACATGTGAAATCTTCCAACTCTTATCAAAATGTGCATCGCACGTGAAAATACTAGTATCTCTAATGGGAGAGTTAGAGTTGTCATTTGTAGACAACCTGTAATTTGTAGATATTCAACCATTTAATCTCTACTATTCATTTTTAAGTGAGATATATTAACCATCCATTTACTCAACTGTTGTTAGTTACCATAATAGCCTCAAAGTTCAAATTTATTTACGACATAATTATCTACAAAAGTGTTATTCATATAAAACAAAAGTTTGTGCCACTATGGATAATTTGTAAAAAGTATGTGATGAGTAAAGAGAGTTTTCATATTCGAGGCCAGGTTACGTCTTATTATTTACTATATGAGAAATAATGATTAGAACGTGCATCGCGCGTGTAGATTACTAGTTATATTAAAACAAAAACACTTGCAAACAATTTAGCCCAAGTAATTAAAATCCAGTCACCTAGTTACTGATTCATACTTGCTTGGTTAAGGCCCTTATGATTTAATTTAAAGAAAATATCTATATGTTAGTTGCTGTATTACAATTTGATGACTTGATTTTTCTTGGCAATGCTAATGTCGAAGTTGATGCTATTCCCTCCCCCCTTCTTTCTTTTTCTTTTACAAAATTTTGTTTTATCATAATCTCCTACTATGTTCTTTTGTCTAGTTCAGTAAACATTTCGACGAATATAAGAATTGCTTCTATATTAATGTTGATGTTGATGTTGATACGAAACGAAGTCAAAAAAATACGAGTTCATAAAAATACGTAACTTAGCAATTGGTTAGATAACATCATACACGAGATAATACAATTTGTTGAAGTGAGTTTCAGCTCACGGTTTGCAAGTTATGACACTTGATCATTTTGTACTAATAAAGTGAGCGGATACTTCGATACTGGAGAAAATACAAGTTTCTAACTTACCTGACACTTGATTAGTAGCAACCTAATTAGTAAAACACACAACCTCACCCACTTTATGGATTCCAAGCGCGAATGAGAAGGCTTCTAAATGTAAGGTTTCGCTCGATACTTCAAAATATCGAGCAAATCAAGTAAAAAGTTAACAAATAAGTTCAAAAAATACGAAACTTTGTCATTGGTTAGAAAACATCATACACGAGCTAAAAGAACTTGTAGAAGTGAGTTCCGACTCACGGTTTGCAAGTTATGACCCAGTATCACTTTTGAACTGATACTCCTATACCGGAGAAAATACAAGTTTCTGACTCACCCGACACTTGATTAGTAGCAACCTAATTAAGAGTGAGAGAGAGAGAGAGAGAGAGAGAGAGAGAGAGAGAGAGAGAGAGAGAGAGAGAAGGTGAAGATCCATTGATTCTTCTTTTTTCTCTTTCTTTTTTGGGCTTATTTCTGGGTTCTGCTAGATTTCAATGTACAGTATCTGCTCCCGGCCCTGGGGGTGTGCAAGTGTTGCAACCACACAGGGCCCCGGATTTTCAAGGACCCCAAAATTCAGTATACTATATGAATATTAAGTAATGTAAATACTATTGTATTAACAGTTAGAATTGTAGTTCAGTTGGTTAAGAATCAG
This sequence comes from Hemerocallis citrina, assembly GCA_017893485.1. Taxonomy (NCBI): domain Eukaryota; kingdom Viridiplantae; phylum Streptophyta; class Magnoliopsida; order Asparagales; family Asphodelaceae; genus Hemerocallis; species Hemerocallis citrina. The sequence continues at coordinate 96,663,582 of CM030361.1, forward strand.
GAAGGAGGTTATAAATGGTTGTGGGTTTGAATCAATCCATTGGTTTTTTCTTTCTTTTTTCCTGACAATTCAAATGCACACAATCAAACTGAGAGTTTGACTAAAATTTTCCGTTTAGTCATGTAACTTCTGTTTTCCGTTTCTGTATTTTGGGTTTGGGTTCTTTATAAAAAAAAATTCATTTTCTTAAATTTATTTTATTCTAAAAATATTTTGTATCTCCTGTTAAAATCTGTTCTATTCATTAATTGTATTTATTGTTATTTTCAAACGATTTTTATATTATACTAACCCTATTATTCTTATTATTATTGTTCTACTATTATTATTATTGTTGTTATAAGTATAATTAGTATTACTGATATTTTTAATACTATATTATTATTATTGTTATTGTTATTATTTTTATTATTATTTTTAATATTTCTATAAAATCCTAATTATATATTTTTATTAATTATTGTATTTTCTTAATAACCCAAACCCATCCTAATTATAAATACCCATATCTATTCATAATTAAACTCATACCCTGTTTTTATCCCTATACTACCCAAACCCATTATTTAAAACCCCCATACCCGAAACCCGGTTGCTCCAAAAACCCTGTGCCGTCATCCCCTTCTCAGCCTAACCCTAATATGCATTCACCCAACCTATATATATATATATATATATATATATATATATATATATATATATATATATATATATATATACACACACACACACACACACACACACTATTGTTTCCCTGTTCACCTTTCTCTCCAAGCAACCCTAGCACCACCTCCCTGCCGACCCACTTTCCTCCTCCTGTGTGCACTCCCCGGTCCACCCTCTCTGCTGCTCTCTTTTCCCGAAGCCAACAGCCGCTCCCCGCTTAGCCCTGTGCCTTCCCCGTGCGCACCCTGCCTCCCTTTGCAGCAGCCAATCAACGACCTCCCTGTGCTGTCTCTTCCTTCGCAGTGGCAGACAGCAAAGTCAGCGAGGACTACTGCCTCCCCATCCGTCGTCTCCCTTACCCTCTCCTTGTGTGCGTGTTGGGTTTTGGCGTATTTGTGTGCTCGTTATTGGTTCATTGTTCGTGGTTCCGTTCGTTGTCCGTGTTCCGGGAACCCATTCCCGTTATCCTTGCTTTTAGCTTTGTTGTTTTCGTCGTTTCGCAGGCAAGTAACTTGTATTCTTTTCTTTGTGTAATACAAGTACTAAATACCGCATGTAGTGTAGTTGGGTTCTAGAGATAATTTGTGTGTGAATAATCTGTTATATATTGTCTCTATTGTGTTGATTCGACCATAGTTGCCTCACGGCATACATGACATGAATTAACCTAGGGTTGACCACTTTTGATGTATATATTCATGCTATTTTGTGATATCGTGTGTTTGATGTGTATTCGTGTTATACTTGTCGTGGACTCGTGAAATACCGTATACCATGTTGTTTAGACATCTAGTACACTATATTTCATGTTTGGGTTTATTTGGATGAAATCTGTATGATCTATGATGTTTTGTGTATGAAGAACAAATCTGTATTTTCTGTTACCCTGATGTTGTTCAGTATTTTAGACCCTATTAAGGTCAGTGTACAAATTTTATTTGTGAGCATAAACTGTAAAGAATTTTATCTATTTTCAAACCCTTTTCACAGATCTCAGTTTCGTTTTATGAGTTTTGAGTTATGTCTATTTTACTATAGAGGTGTAAAGAGATTTCCAGATTATGTTTTCTATGAATTTTGGAGAGTAATCTATTTTTATTCTGGTGCTAAAATTATTATTTTGATCTGAAATTTTTTTCAGTACTTTTAGACTTGATTGGGATTAACCTTGAATTTTCGTGGAATTATTTAATGAGTTTTACAAACCGTTCTATGTTTCCAAACAATTATTGTACTAGCAGATTTTTCATACTATTCAGTAAAGAACCTGATTTTCGGCCTAATTCTACTTGATGTCTCTAAAATATTTCTGAATATGAAAGTTATCCTACTGTATTTATTTTATCACCCTTTTGGAGGATTTGGATTTAGATTTATGGTTTGAGAGATATTGTTGTTTTCGTACTACAGTATTTGTGATTTCAGATTTATAAAACCGTCGTGTCTTGTTGTTTTCTGATTTTCGTTGACTAAACTATTTATATTGGAAAATTATGATACTTTATATTCTGATGCTAAACATATAGGGGAATACCCCAGATTTTTTCGTGGATTTAGTTATTGATTTTTCATGCTGTTTTTCTGACTTTGAATACAAAATACTGATTTTTGGCTGAACACGATTCCTGGTTTCAATTCAGTTTTGACTCATATTTTTGTGAAATACTATATGACTTATATATGTTCGTTGGATTCGACCGGGAGTCTATTTTCCAGATTCTTTGACGGATTCAGATTTGCATGTTTGTAGCAACGGAAATCTCAGTTTTAGTGCAGTACTGTCTTGTTGTCCTGAACTAGAGTTTCCGTTGTATTATCCTGTTATGAGTTATCCTTCACCTGTACATGTTAAATCTTCATCCTGAACCTGTTACTTATTTATATCATATTATTCTTGTCCTGTTTTTGTGATACATACATGCCTATTTGCTAATAATAATAAAATAACCAAGCCGGGTTTAAGAAAAATGTCTAGTAGTGAAAAATATAGAAATGTGTACTGAGAAGATGACATGTGTCCTGCCTGTTACGTGTTCATGACTACATGATTCATGATCCTGTTACCTGACTGCATACTTTCCTATAGGAAGGTGTACTCGGAAGGGAACCACTGGGTTCTACCTGTACCTATTTACCTAATTACCTGACTACATGCTTCCCTATAGGAAGGTGTACTTGGAAGAGAACCACTAGGTTCTACCTGTTCCTGTTATTCCTGCTTTCCTGATCCCATGAGTACACTGCCCTATGGACTCCACTACGAAGTCTAAACGAAACTGTTTGAATGTAGCAACCATGTAGTAAAAACCGGGATGCATGAAGTGCTACCTAGATAGTAATAATACAAGACTTGACATAACCTGATACCTGTTACATGATTACCTGTACCTGTACCTGTTCACCTGTTTACCTGTATACCTGACTACCTATTTATCTGTTACGTGTTTACCTGTTTACCTGTTTGCTTGACACTTGATACATGTTACCTGTATCTGTTAGTATACCGTGCTACTTGATTCTGTTTGCTTGATTCATGTTAGATAATTTATTCGGTTGACATACTTATACCATGCTATGTTATTTTCTGTTGTTATTTTATATTTGTTATTCTTTCCCATGTACTTGTATCTTGCACTACAAGCGGCCCGTAACTTGTATTGACAGGAGTTTGTTTTTCACTTTTCCTTTTTTCCTAAAATTTATTAATTGCAGACCAGGATGACCAGTTGCCAGATGGAGTTGGCGATATGAGATATTAGTGCTGGAGTGTTTGCATTTATTATTATTATTTCCTGTTGCTGCTTGAACAATTGTATTTGATACTTGGATAATTTTTGTATTTGGGCAATGTGACCCAGGATATTATTAACTTGTCCAGACTTGATTTATTTGAGATTATTATAATTTGGTTTCAAGTAAATTCCTATTGGTATATTTGATTCAATTATGCATACTTAGTGGTTGACTTTTCTTGCTTCTGACTCTGATTATTCTTATGAAATGTTGTAAAGATCCTGACATCTTATGGATGATGAAAATCATTCGCTGGGCTTAGTCATGTATTCATATTCCGTATTCTCTTTTTGGGAAGCGGGGAGTGACAAGTCGGCTGGCTACCTAAATAAATAAGGATCTAACTTAATTCCCAAGTTAGTGCTAAACCTTAACCCTAATCCCTATTTGCTATAAATACCCCTAACCCTAATCTCTATTTTCTATAAACCCATGCCGACTGATGCTCAGAATTTCAAACAAAAGAAAAAAAACCATATTCTTCATAATTTTTTCACTTTCTCACAAATAAATCAAAATTTCAATCTTTATCGTTTTTTTCCTTGATACAACATATTCTCTCTCACTCTTTGTAATTGATTATCATCCTCCAAACTCCAAATCTTGCGATTCTCAAAAGTAATTTGTTGCGATTTTTTTCTTTTCCAGAGATGTTATTCAATTGAATTAATTCCTTGTGCAATCATTTTTTTATATGAGTCCATCAGGTTTTGGGGGGGGGGGGGGGGTCTAAACAAACTGAATTAGGAAATTAGAATTGCCTTTTAAAATATACTTTTGTATGAGCATCTTAGTTATATTTTATTTTATGAAACAATATAGCCATAAAATAATAAATCGATAATAAATTTTCTTATATTAGGAGGGGGGGGGGGGGGTCTAAACAAACTGAATTAGAAAATTAGAATTTCCTTTTAAAATATACTTTTGTATGAGCATCTTAATTATATTCTATTTTATGAAATAATATAGCCACAAAACAATAAATCAATAATAAGTTTTCTTATATTAGGGCCCAATTTTAAGTTTCGCACAAGGCCTCTGATTTCTTAGGACCGGCCCTTTCTGCTCTCTTCCTTTTCCTCTCTTTTTTTCCCCGGGGGGGGGGGGGGGGGGGGGGGTTGGGACTCTATGTACGTTGATCATTTTGGTAAAATCAAATTTGAAATGTTGGTCAACTTAGTGGGGGTTTGACTAACTTCAAATCAATCGGAAGATAAACGATGTCATGGGCTGAGAATGGCTGATCCTGATCATGGTCATGCTTATGCTCATCTTCTCCTTCTCCTCCTTCCCAATAATCTTCTTGGTGGTTGTCCAGCATGTTCAACAACAACTTCTGACTGCAACTCCTCACAATATCACATAATATTCATTAACTAATACTAGTATAATGTTCGTACGATGCACGTCTATAAAAATTAAAGTCATCAAATTAAATAAATATATATCGGATAAGAAAAAAATAGTTCATATTTGAATGTTTTGATTTGGGCTACACGTACGATGCACATTTATATTTGTTAGATATAGTTTGGACGTGTATTATACATGTTTATATAGTTACAAAGTTAGGGTTTGTTTATTACAAATCTCAACTCTCCCATTAAAATACTAGAGAAGAGATAAAAAAATATTAATTTAAATACTTGAACATAAATTAAACATACAACATTTTTTGCATGTATGTATGTATGTATGTATGTATGTATGTATGTATGTATGTACTAGCGTTATCCTGTGCAAATTGCACAGACTAAAATAATTTTAATGAACTCATAAAATTATATGGAACTTTAAAAAAGTGTGTGAGAATTGAGAGAAATTAATTCTTCAAAATAGAGAAAGGTGAGACTGGGTAGGCCTATTAGCTTAAGATATATATAATTCCTACTTTTGCTCTCCTTTCTCTATTTCAAAATAGAGAAAGGTGGGACTGAGTAGGCATATTAGCTTAAGATATATATAAATACCTGATGTAATGAAAAAGTTTGTCTTCCCTCAATATAATTAAAAATCTCCCACTATTTTTGAATCTTCACACCTACTATTGAAAACAAAATCAACCGTTTTATACTCAATAAAACACTATATTTCAGTGAAACACTATATTTCACTGAAATTTACATATAATTCTCTCAGGAAAAAAAACGTTCGCTCCATTTATTAAATTTTTATGTGGGCATGAATTATCACCAACATTGACTATTTCAATGAAATTTACATATAATGGAAAAAATATGTTCGCTCCATTTATTAAATTTCTGAGTGTTTATACTTATCACCAAAATTCACTACTCATGTGCATTCAGAAATTTCAAAATGGAGAATGGAGAGAGGGGGTAGGCCTATTTGCTTAAGATAGCATGAGATATAGCACTCGCAATTTTTTTATTGAATAGAGGTACCCTGTACAAATTTGTTAAATTCGTATTTGAAAGTGTGAATTAATATTTCTATTCATAAGTACATAAAAAATCTAGGCATTGGCAAATTTGAAAAACATAAAAGGGACCATAATCCACAAATGATTCATGAAAGATTTGAGAGTATCCAAAAAATAAAAGTGCAAATAAGGCTGTAACAATGGGACATCTGATTAGATAGATCTATGCAATGTCCAGACCAAACCCTTCTTCTATCCAAATTCATATTCGGAACTGAAGCCAACACAAAATCTGAATACAAATTGTACACGATGACGATGAGAAGAAATTGTTCAATTGAATCCTGTGCCCATATTTTAAGCTAAAAGGCATTACTAAAATAATTCTGTCATGAATCATTTGTCTTACAAATTCCACAGACTTTATCAATTGTTCAAATTAATATTTACCCATATGGTAAGGAAATGTGATCAAATAGACCATATACTTTCAAGATAGACCAGGTGCATGTACTGTATTTCCTATGGCATCATTGTTGCTCATGGGTGCAACATTGATGTTGTGGGGGATAAATACCAATCAAATGAAAAGACATGAACTGGTGGAGTTATTAGCTACTACTCTAGAACCCAACATTGATGAAGCAGTAATTAGCTCGTATTCTTCAATTTGGGATGATACGATTTGTACAGCAAATTAATATTTACCCATATGGTAAGGAAATGTGATCAGATAGACCATATACTTTCAAGACAAACCATATTTACCCATAACCGAACCCATAACCGAACTGACCTGGGTCGGGGCGGGGTGAGCGACGACCGGGACTGGGGCGTCGTGGGCGACGGCCGGCGGGCGGGGTGGGCGACGGCCGGCGGGCGGGACAAACGGGTGAGAAGAGGTGTGTGGGTTTTGGGGCAGGGAGAATTGATTAGGGTTTGAGTGTTTTGTGAAGATGTGGGAAGAGAGAAGACTTTTTTGGTGTTTTTTAAATTATTTATGTTTTAACAATTAGTGTGAGTTGCACGTGTCAACTAATACTTTTACTCTCCTTTCTCTATTTCAAAATGGAGAAAGGAGAGAGAGGTAGGCCTATTTGCTTAAGATATATATAATACCATATAATGTATGTGAATTGAGCATGCCAAATAAAGGAAATGAGCTGCTAGAGTTAGTGGGTACCAGTACATTTTTGGTTTGTTTTTAATCATGACGGTGATGCGAGAATCTCGACAGATAAACTTGCTTCTTGATCCACATTTCGACTCTTCCGTCCCTTCTCTGATCTGAAATCTGCTATTGCTAGTGCTACTACTACCAGTGTTCTTTGCATCACTCTTACCATGATTCCTCCAATTACCCTTTCTGCTCAATTGCTGCTGGTGCTTCGACAATGATGTTGCATGTTCAGATTGACTAATTTCTGACATTTTTTTTGCATTATATAAGAAGGCCCAAGAATTTCATCGGTTGCAAGTCGTGGAAATCCAAATGATACTTCCAATGAGAATGGAAGCTACTCCGCCGAAAGGAGGCGTGCGTAGTAACAATTCGGTGAAGTCTTCTTTTGTGTTGGATGTACGTTTGTTGTAACAAGTACATTTTAAAAAAAATAGTTTATTCGAATATATATGTAATTTCTGTAATCTGTTGAATTGTGGATAATTAATGGAATATGTATTTTTTTATTATGCTTAATTATTGTCCACGATTGTGACTTGTATTATTATGCATGATTAGCCCGAAATTTGTAGAATTGATTGTGAATTATATTACATATTTTGTTGAAATAATTTTTGAAATTAATTGTATTATCGAATTTTTTTTTGAAAATTTTAATGTAAAAACGTGAAAAAATGAGAAAAACTCTACCCTGGCGTTTTCAGAACGTCGGGGTATGTATTATTTTTTTTAAAAAAATTCCCTACCCCCTTGGTCGGTTTTAAAATAAATAAAACACCCTACCCCGAAATGCCGGGGTAATTAATACCCCAATTATTTTTTAAAAATAAACCATATTGAAATAACCCTACCCCGACGTTTCACAAACGCTAGTGTAATACCAACGTTTAAAACACATTTTCAAAAACACCGGTAGGGGATACCACGACGTTAAAAACGCAGGGGTAGTAAAAATTAAGCGTCGGGAAAGACGATTCATGTTGTAGTGTTATACCTAGTTTTGGCAAAATAGTGAGACAAATTTGTATTCCCTCTGTTAGATATTATGTTATATATTCAGTCTCATATCGGATTATGTATTAGTTTAGCAATTAGTTTCCTCCTATATATATAGGAGATATTGTACTCAATTATAATCAATCCAATAATTCAATAATATTTTTCACTCTCTCTGCAGTTAACATGGTATCAGAGCAAAATTCCTAACCCTAATTACAAAAAATCCCCTTTTTTTTTCTTTTTCTTGCTCCGGCAACCGTCCCCAACATTAAGTGTGGCATCTTCAACAACAACTTTCTCCAAGTGCGGCAACATCAAGTGTAGTAAGTTCTACCAAAACCTAAACAACAACATCAACATTAGATCTTCAACAACTGCAGCAAGTTCTACCAAAACTGAAACAACTCCCCCTTCATCTTTTCTCACCAACTACGGCAACTACCCAAAACCGAAGTCGACACTGCAATCCCGAAAACCATATTCTTTGACTCGGGTCACTTCGAAACCCAACCTTCAACCCCGATCACCTCCATCCCGAACCCATTCCACTCCAGCATAACCTTCTCCCTCCAAAAATACACTTTCTAATCCCCCCCCCGAAGACCCTAGCCGCCTCCATCTTCTAATTTTCTACTCTCACCCGAAAACCCATATATAATCCTACCGCTATTTTCTTCATCTCAGTCTAAACCCAAAATCAACCTGACCCAAATCCAAATCCTATTACCCTCTTACTGAAAATCTATTACCCTCTTACCTGTATACCCAACAACAACATATCCACACAAAAACACACAAAAAAACAAAAAACAAAAAAGTCCAAAAAAAGAATCCAAACCTACACCTGAACTCTTCACCCGTTACAAATCCAAACCCTAACCCACCATACCCTAACCCAAATCTTAAACCTAACCATATCCCTACCTCTCCCTACTCTCTCTCGTCTGTTGTCGCCACCGCCACCGATCGCCGTTGTTCGTCTTCCACAAAAAAAAGTCCCAATTTTTTTAAAATTGCAGGTACGAGTACTTCTCCAATGGAACCTCAGTTTCATCAGTATCTTTTTCCTCTCTGCTAACTTCCCCACTGCTACATCTTCCTCTTCACTCTCTCACACATCCCGATCCCCATCCAGATTCAGACAACAGTAGCGCCGCCATCATCCTAATTTTGGCCTTCTCGCTCCTCTCAACATCATCTCAACTCTGCCCCACCCTTTCTTCCGACATTGGTAGCACCATTCAGCTCCCTATCCCGATCCTGACACCAGCAACATCTCCGTCCTTATTTCAATCCCTGCCACAACAATACCAGTCTCATTTCCCCATGTAGTACTTCTTGCCTAACCTCTCCGGCCTTGTCATCTTATGTTGATTTGGCCAATCTTCAACATCGCCTTGCTCAGTTGGAACTGCAGCTCTTGGGTCAGTCTGTCATTGCTAGCCCCTCTGCCCCTGTATTCTCTGTTACTCCCAATATGGATTCTTCCTTAATTTTATATTTTGGTGCATCACATCATCTTACTAGTAATTATACACTGCTCACCACTAGCACTGCACTTCCATCTCACTCTTCATCCCTTCACATAGCCTATGACTCACAACTTCTCGCTAGTAATTATACATTGCTCACCACTAGCACTGCACTTCCATCTCACTCTCCATCTCTTCATACAACCGATGACTCACAACTTCTCACTACACACTCAAGGTCTATTAGCTCTCCCGCTTTCACATTACCTTATATTCTTTATACTCTTTTATCCATGAACCTTATTTCCATTAGTGTGTTGTGCGATAATAGTCTTGTCATTATATTTGATTCTTTAGGTTGTTCTATTACTGATTCACACACTGGTCAGGAATTTGGGCGTGCTAGTTGACAGGGTCATCTATATCATCTAGATTTCCTTCGTGCACAGAAACCTCATCCTAATTTTGCTGGTGTTGTATCATCTGATGCTAATTTGTGGTGCAGACGTTTAGGTCATGTTAGTGAGTTTCGACTCAAGACTTTAGCCCGTAGTGGTGCCCTTGGTCCTCTTTCTTTTATACCTTTGTCTGATTATCAGGGTTGTCATTTGTCCAAGCACATAGCACTTCCTTTTAATAACAAAAGCACTTCTCCAACCACCCATCATTTCAAACTTATTCATTCTGACATATAGGGACCCTCTTCTGCACCTTCGTGGAAAGACTATCTCTATTATGTTGCCTTCATCGATGACTTCACGCGATATACCCGGGTTTTTCTTATGCGCCAACGATATGAGATTCCTAATATTTACCAGTTCTTTACGACCATAATTCACACTCAGTTCGCTGTGCACATCAAGAATTTTTGCTCAGACAATGCTTGTGAGTACACTTCCACTACTGTGAGATCGATCATTCAGTCTCACAACACTCTTTTTCGGCAATCATGCCCTCACACATATGAGCAGAATGGTGTCACTGAACACAAACATTGTCACATTTTAAAGACGACTCATGCTCTTTTATTCTCCTATTCTTTCCTTGTTCTTTCTGGGTTGAAGTTGTCATGGCTTCTGTTAGCATTATTAATATCACTCCATCATCTACCCTATCTGGTATGACACCTTATAAGGCTCTTCATCACTTACCACCGGACTACAGTATGCAACATACTTTTGAGTGCGCCTGTTACGTCCTTCTCCCTCCCACTGAGTGCACGAAGCTCACTGCTCGCACTGCAAAGTACGTTCACCTAGGTATCAGTTCAGAATACAAAGGATATCGTTGTTTTGATCCATCGGCGGGTCGTGTCCGTATTTTTCGACATGTCTCCTTTGTGGAAGATTCCCCTTACTACTTAACCTTTCCTGAGGATACTAGCTTTCTCGATTCCCCAGTTGTTGGGCCTACCTCCCCAGACACATCTTCATGCATTCCCTTCGATCTCACTCCTTTAGCTCCTTTTTCATCTCATATAGACGTAACACCTATTGTTCCTCCTACAGAGACACCACCTGCATCACCACAGCATTATACACCCACACCACCTGCATCCCCATAGCTGCATGCACCCACCCCACTGTCCTCATCCCCACCCCCTGTCGATCCACCACCAGTCCATCGGTCTATGGGTTCCACTTTGGGCATTTCCCTCAGCACATTATACACCTGATGCCACTGGTCATCCTGAACAGTTTGGCTTTGCCATCTTAGCTTCCTACTCACCACAGTGTCATGCATATCTCACTGTCATACACTCCACAAGTGAGCCCAGAACCTATCAGAAAGTAATTCAATATCTTGAGTGGTGGTAAACTATTGCAGAGGAGTTCAATGCGTTTGATTAGACTGACACTTGGGATATTGTTCTACTACCAGTGGGCGTCCATCCTGTTAGCTGCAAATGGATCTTCAAGGTCAAATATCAACCTGATGGCTCCATTAAGCAATACAAAGCTCGTCTAGATGTCCGAGGATTTACTCAGGAGAATGATATTGATTATGATGAGACTTTTGCTCCAGTTGCACAGATGACTACAGTTCGCACTCTCTATTTCGTTGTCGTCATCTGTCAGTGGCTGTTATACTCGATGGACATGAAGAGTGCATTTCTTCATTGTACTTTATCTGAATTTGTTTACATGCATCCTCTTACTGGCCTTACCACCACTCCTTGTCATGTTTGTCGTCTGCATCATGCTACATATGGACTAAAACAGCCCCCTCGAGCCTAGTTTGAGTGTTTTTGTCGTGTCATCACACAAGCCAGTTTAAGTCAGAGTTGACAATACCACTCTATGTTAATGTAGTCGACACCGCAGAAAAGAGTACTTCTACTATTATATGTTGATGATATGATCATTACTGGGGATGACTCCACAGGCATTGCATCCACCCAGAAATACCTTCACTAGCAGTTTTATATGAAAGAACTTGGTAGACTACGCTACTTTCTGGGTTTAGAGATTGTTCATGGATATCAGGGGATACTTATTTCTCAACAAAAATACATATCAGAATTATCTCTGCTCCATGTCTCTCTGACACTTGATCGGCCGATACTCCCTGAGAGCTTCATGTGAAGCTTCATCCCATAAATGGTGAGCTCATTCCCGATCCCACTAGATACAGACAGATTGTTGGACAACTTGTCTACTTATGCATGATCAAACTAGATATTGCTCATGCATTCAGTACTGTCAGTCAGTTTATTTCCGCTCCTACATCAGTTCACTACAGTGCTCTTCTTCGGATCCTCAGTTATCTGTTGTGAAATCCAGCTACCTAAATAAATAGATAAACTAGACACAAATTAAAATCTCGCAAGTGTACGAATCGTTTATAGAAGCGTAGTGAAGAGCAAGGGTCGATCCCACAGAGATTGTAGTACTTAACTCACTAATCAATGCAAATCATAAAGTTTTGTTTTAAAACAAAAGTCTGATTGAAAGGAAATGAAAAGATAAAAATCTAAATTAAGTAGCATCACAATTTGAGTCACGAATATCTATTAAAGTAGTTGGGCTTTGATTTCTACCTGTAGTCAAGCATGCTAAGTCACCTTCTACACTACTCTGATTACTCATGTTCGTTCCTTTAAGGGCATGGTATCTACTCCTTAAAGTTATTGTTTCCCTAAGCCAAGAATTAGGCATGGTATCTACTCTAATTCGTTTCTTTCCTTAAGTATTTAGCATGGTATCTACTAAGTTGCACTTAAAGAAAACATAGTAACAATGGAAACGAACAAATACTTAAAGTCTAGAAATTGGTATCAGATCTAGATCCCTCAAGTTGATTAAACCAAGAACCCCTAAAGATTCCTGCGTTACAAGTTATGGGCACGAGATACGGGTCGTCTCTATACTCATATAACAGATTCAGATTTATAATATGCAAACTTGATAATCTCAGGTTCTGCATGGCAGTCGACTTGCTGTCACTCTTAGTCGACTGCTCTTAGAACTTCTGAACAAGTTATATATATCATAAATCTATACCAATACACTCAGGTTTAATCAATAAGTAATAGAGTAGCATTCAGAAGAATTTAAGCATTACATGACTATGGTTTCAATCTACCCAACTATGAAATTAGTTGCACATAATACAACCTTTATTGATTAATAAAATAGAATTCATGACTCTACAATAAAAAGTAAAAGTAAAAGGAAGAACAGAAGAACACTGATTTGTATGATGTTGAAATTGAGCCCAATCAGCAGTCGACTTGTTCTCCTCCTTCTTTGATGCTGGTAACTTGATGCTTGCTGGTCGATGGATACTTTGATGGTAGATGATTCTCTCTTTATTATAGTCTCTCTTGTCCTTGTCTGCAGATATCAAGTTCCTGATTTCTTATCTCTTCACGCATAGGACTGAGTCCATCTTTTTACTTGCCAATCCCGGTTCTTTAACTTTATTAATGAAGAGTTGTTATTCGCAGATAACCTGGTTTTGGATAACTTAATCTTGCTTCGGATTTGGATGAGGATGAATCTTCAATTGTTCTTATCTTCTAACTCTGCTGAATACCAGTCGACTGGTTTTGGAATCAGTCGACTGTGTCAAGACATCTGTAGATTCGTAATTCATCAGTCAAGTCGACTGTCTTTGGAGTAAGTCGACTGTACCGAGCAGCTTCAACCTCTCTATTCAGTAGACTGTTGGAAGAACCAGTTGACTTATGCTCTGCAGTTTCCTGTGTATCATCCTCTCAGTCTGTATTAGTCTTGCATCTGCTTCGTTTGGCTGCTTTTAGGCTGTTTCCTATGGAAAAGAGAAAAGAAGAATAAATTACCACATATAGAGCATTTAAATGTCTAATTGCATTAAGATTATTGCTCCTAAATGTGGATGTTATTGGGTTCATCATTATCTTCGTGGCACTATCACTCGCTCATTATTCATGTCCTCTATATCTAAACTGAAGCTTAGTGCATATTCTGATTTAGACTGGGGGGGGGGGGGGGGGGGTTGATCCTACTACCGAACGGTCTACCACAAGTTTCTATCTATTTTTTGGTGATTCGATGATCTCATGACGAAGCAATAAACATGTCATTGTTGCATGTTCTTCCACGGAAACTGAGTTTATAGCAATGATAGCTACAACTAGAGAGATTGTTCATGTTCGTTGGCTCTTATCAGATATGAGTGTCACTTTTACAGGAGCTACTGCTCTTCATTGTGATAACCGGAGTTGATTGCACATTGCAACCAACTCGGTCTTTCATGAGCGAACGAAGCACATAGAAATTGATTGCCACTATGTTCATTAGCATTTTGAAGCATGGACTATTTCACTATATTTTGTTACTTCTTCACAGCAGACAACAGACTTCTTCACCAAATTTCATACTGTTCAGAGATTTCGATACTTTGTGGGCAAACCCACACTATTCGACCCACCGTGAGTTTGAGAGGAGGTGTTAGATATTATGTTATATATTTAGTCTCATATCAGATTATGTATTAGTTTAGTATTTAATTCACACCTATATATAGGAGATATTGTACGCAGTTATAATCAATCCAATAATTCAATAATATTTTCCAATCTCTGTGTTAACCTTAACACCGTCCATTCCAAAATATAAGTCATTCTACCTTTTTTTCTAAAATATAAGTTGTTTTATGTTTTCGAGATGGATGTCTTATCATATATATCTTGTCATTCTTAAATGTCCATTAATTATAGAAGATGATAAGTGTAATAGTATTTTGCAATAGCTAGTAGTCTTACCCATCATTTAAGTGCTTCAATTTTCAAACAAATTTAATATTAATTTTAACAAAATTTTGAATTTATTCTAAATATTCGTATAGAAAATCAGAATGACTTATATTTTGAAATGGAAGGAGTATTAGCTAAATCTGGTTCGTTTCTTAACTTCTTAAAATATTCTTTCCCTCTTGTTCTCTGCCAGGCTATGATTGCCTTTTTGTTTTTTTGTTTTTTTTGATAACATCCAGGCTATGATTGCTTTAATTAAAGTAGTGGAATAGAGACAGTGGTGGTGTCACTGTGATGAAACTAAAGATTGAAGGTGAGCCTGTCTTTGTGCATGCTTCTGTAGCTATCTCTATTTCTATCTCTAAGTCTATCGATTGATTGGCACTTTCTTTCTGTCAATTCTTATACATACACTGAATTGATGAATACCAGGCCATTTTCCTGGTTGCTCACTGGAATTTCAAATACCACCCATATACGAGTGATCCATCCAATTCAAGTTATCAGAGTAGAGATACCCACTGAGACCTGACGTTATTGTTGAGCTTCGAGATTTCAATATGTATTCAGAAAAGTATTTGTTGCTTGAACTCAGAAAAAGAATATATATATATGTATACTGTACAAGGGCTCCCTCCCCTGAAAACCCTAATGATCATAAGTGATACAGTCTAATCGTTTCACGTGTCTAGTCTAGGCAACATCCTACGTGTCAGCCTACGCTCGGACATCTCGACAACCATATGCATATTTCCACATATATCTTACTGTCGTAATGTCTTGAATTTGAATTAGGGTATTTCCTAATTGGGCCAAGGCTTATGTCTTGGCGCCCAAGCCCATTAGGGTAGGTTAGAGCACTATATATATACAGTCTCTTATGTTAAACCCTAATGTAATCTGAACATCTACCTCCTAATAAAATCTGATCTCCTTTTTACCCGTGGAGGTAGCCAACATAACGTTGGTGAACCACGTAAATCTTTGTTCGTTCTTTCACGTTTATTATTCTGTTTGTCTTTCTCTCAATCTGCATAACAAACTGGTATCAGAGCGGTTACCATCGGTGTGGAGAGAAAGATGTCTGCTTTGAATGTGAAGATCGACAAGTTCACTGGTAGAAACAGTTTCAGTCTGTGGCAGATAAAGATGCGAGCTTTGTTGAAACAACAAGGCCTGTGGGCGCCGCTGTCGAAGGACAATAAGGGCGACGCTGCTGAGATGGCGAGTCTGGAGGAGAAGGCACATTCAACGATCATGTTGTGTCTCGCAGATGACGTCATCACTGAGGTCTTAGATCAAGAGACTGCTGCTGGTCTGTGGTTGAAGTTAGAGAGTCTATACATGATGAAATCTCTAACGAACAAGTTGCTTCTGAAACAACGCCTATTTTGTTTGCGAATGCAGGAAGGTACGCAACTCAGGGATCACTTAGATCAATTGAACACATTATTATTAGAACTGCGTAATATTGATGTGAAAATTGAAGATGAAGATGCTGCTTTGATTATGTTGGTATCTCTACCTCTTTCATATGAGAACTTTGTTCAATCATTTATTGTTGGGAAAGATACTGTGTCTCTCGAAGAGGTTAAATCATCTCTTCATAGCAGAGAGTTGCGTCATAAGGCGACCAGTACAGGTACAGACAATCAGGCCTCTGGACTGTTCACCAGTGGATCGAGGTAAGGGAAAGGGAAACGGTGGAAAGAAAAAGAAATCATTTTCAAAGGGTCCTAAACCAGATGATGTCTGTAACTATTGCAAGGAAAAGGGACATTGGAAGACTAGTTGTCCTAAGAAGAAGAAGTCAGAAAAGAATTCAGGCTCTGCTGCTATAGCAGATGGCAACACCAACTCTGAACAGGATATTTCTTTAGTTGCTGATGGACACATTCATCACTCTGATGTGTGGGTTCTCAATTCTGGGGCGTCCTATCATATTTGTCCAAGGAGAGAGTGGTTTTCGACTTATAAGCAGGTAGATGGGGGTAGCATTTCAATGGCTAACAGTTTTGTCTACAAGGCAGTTGGAATAGATTCGATCAAGTTAAGGACTCATGATGGTAGGTTCTGCACATTGAACGAGGTTAGGCATGTTCCATTGATGACGAAGAATCTGATATCTCTGAGTTTGCTGGACATGAGGGGTTTTAGTTGGTCAGGAAGAGATGGAGTTCTGAGTGTCTGTAAGGGTTCTGATATGATTCTGAAGGGTGTCATGCATGGTACTTTGTATTTTCTGCAAGGTTCCACAGTTACAGGTTCAGCTGATGTTGCATCGTCAGAGGTTAACCAGGAAGATATGACAAAGCTATGGCATATGAGACTTGGTCATATGGGTGAGAGAGGGATGCAAATTCTGTCAAAGGATGATCTTCTTGGTGGTCACAAGGTCAAGAGTTTGGAGTTCTGCGAACACTGTGTCTTTGGGAAACTACATCGCAGCAAGTTTCCTAAGGCTATTCACAGAACAAAAGGCACGCTGGACTACATCCATTCTGATTGCTGGGGTCCATCTCGAGTTGAGTCTTTGGGAGGTCTTAGGTACTTTGTGTCTATGATTGATGACTATTCAAGGATGACTTGGGTTATCATGATGAAGCATAAAGGTGAAGCTTTCAAGAACTTCAAGCAGTGGAAAACATTGATGGAAAATCAAACAGGGAAGAATATTAAAAGGCTGTGAACTGATAATGGTCTGGAATTCTGCTCATCTGAGTTTGATCAGTTCTGTAAGGATGAAGGGATTGCTCGACATCACACAGTCAGGAATACACCGCAACAGAATGGTGTAGCTGAGCAGATGAATCAGACATTACTGGAGAGAGTGAGGTGCATGCTCTCTAACGCTGGATTAGATAGAAGATTCTGGGCTGAAGCGGTGAATACAACATGTTATTTAATAAATCGCGGACCACACACAGGCATACAGTGCAAGACACCTACAGAGATGTGGTCGGGAAAGGTTGCTGATTACTCAAATCTGAAAGCCTTTGGGTGCACGACTTACTATCATGTGAATGAGGGTAAGCTAGAGCCACGAGCCAAGAAGAGAGTATTTGTGGGCTATGGAGATGAAGTTAAAGGTTTCAGGATCTGGTATCCGTCAGAGAAAAAGGTTATTCTGAGCAGGAATGTAGTCTTTGATGAAAATTCTATGCTTAGTTCCATCGTGAAGTCCACATCTGAAACAGAAACTGGCAGTATTGATAAACATGTGGAGCTTCAGGTCATTCAGAATAAGTATGATTTGAAGGAACATGAAGTGGATCAAGAGTTACAGGCAGAAACTGAGTTACCAGAATCTATATCATCAGATACTCAACCATCTGAATCTACACATCGTAGTATAGCTCAAGATCGACCAAGAAGGGTTGGAGTTGGACCACCACAGAGGTATGGTTTTGAGGACATGGTGGGTTATGCACTACAGGTTGCTGAAGAGATGGATACTCATGAACCATCTACATACAAAGAAGCTGTATCAGGTACTGATTCTGAGAAATTGCTAGCTGCTATGGGAGATGAGATGGAGTCCCTTCATAAGAATCAGACATGGGATTTAGTCATACCACCTCCAGGGAGAAGGATTATTACTTGCAAGTGGGTCTTCAAGATGAAGGAATGGATATCACCTGCAGAGGGAGTCAAGTATAAGGCTAAAGTTGTTGCTAGAGGTTTCAATCAGAGAGAGGGAGTAGATTATAATGAGATTTTCTCACCAGTGGTCAGACACACTTCCATTAGAGTGCTGCTAGCTATAGTTATACATAAGGATTTGGAGCTTGAACAACTTGATGTGAAGACAGCCTTTCTACATGGAGAGTTGGAGGAAGAGATATACATGACTCAGCCAGATGGTTTCCAAGTACCTGGAAAGGAGAACCATGTTTGCAAGTTGAAGAAGTCTTTATACGGACATAAGCAGTCTCCAAGACAGTGGTATAAGAGGTTTGACAGCTATATGATGGAGTTGGGCTATACTAGAAGCTCATATGACTGTTGTGTCTACTACAACAAGCTGAAGGATGAATCCTTCATCTATCTGGTGCAATATGTAGATGACATGCTGATAGCTGCAAGAAAGAAGTCTGACATTCAGAAGCTGAAGGGTTTTCTCAGTGCTGAGTTTGAGATGAAGGATTTGGGTGCTGCTCGAAATATACTAGGAATGGAGATTCTTAGAGACAGAGGTCAGAAGAAGTTTTTCTTATCACAGAAATGCTATATTCAGAAGGTGTTGGCCAGGTTTGGTATGTCTTCATCTAAGCCTATTGACACCCCGAGTGCTACCAATATACATCTCACTACCATGTTTGCTCCTCAGTCTGAAGAGGAGAAGGAGTATATGTCACGAGTCCCTTATGCCAGTGCTATAGGAAGTTTGATGTATGCTATGGTTTGCACAAGACCAGATCTAGCTCATGCAGTTAGTGTCGTGAGCAGGTTCATGGGTCAACCTGGAAGAGAACATTGGAAGGCAGTGAAGAGGATTTTTCGCTACCTTAGAGGTACGTCTGATGTCGGTCTCATTTATGGAACTTATACATAGTGCTTGGTTACAGGCTATTCTGATTCTGACTATGCTGGAGATACTGACACTAGGAGATCTATGACTGGTTATGTTTTGACTCTGGGTGGTTCTGTTGTTAGTTGGAAGGCTACTCTGCAGCCTACGGTGACTTTGTCTACTACAGAAGCAGAGTATATGGCATTGACAGAAGCTGCTAAGGAGGGAATCTGGCTGAAAGGTCAGGTTAGTGATCTTGGACTACATCATGATCAGGCTATAGTATATTGTGACAGTCTGAGTGCAATTTGCTTAGCCAAGGATCAGGTTCATCATGAGAGAACCAAACATATAGATGTGAGGTATCATTTCGTGAGAAGTGAGAAGAGCATCAAGGTGAAGAAGGTAGGCACTGCTGATAATCCTGCTGATATGTTTACCAAGCCTATTCTGCATAGCAAGTTCCAACACTGTTTGGACTTGTTTAACATCAGAGATCATTAGCAGCCCTGTGGAGGCAACTCTGAGGCAAAGGGAGGAGTCTGTTCATCTGGCACTGTCATAGTGCGTCTGTTATGTTTGTCTGGAGGATTCAAGTCAAGGTGGAGATTTGTCGTAATGCCTTGAATCTGAATTAGGGTATTTCCTAATTGGGCCAAGGCTTATGTCTTGGGGCCCAAGCCCATTAGGGTAGGTTAGAGCACTATATATATATAGTCTCTTATGTTAAACCCTAATGTAATCTGAACATCTGCCTTGTAATAAAATCTGATCTCTTTTTTGCCCATGGAGGTAGCCAACATAATGTTAGTGAACCACGTAAATCTTTGTTCGTTCTTTCACGTTTATTATTCTGTTTGTCTATCTCTCAATCTGCATAACACTTACCATATTAATCTCTGGGTTTATCTTCACGTGCAATGCAAGATGTCATGCTATTCCCCCCTTTCTATTTAAGACATTTTCGGTTTATTAATAAGGCTTATGCAATATCTAGTAACATAATATTCCCGAACGAATATCTCTACTCCGATAACTTCAATTGAAAGAGTCATGTATGGATATACTCACGACCATATATGTGTATATTTTCATATGACTTTCTGTAGTTAATTACTACTAGTAATTTACACGTGCGATGCACGTCTTAATAAATATAGTTTTTTAAAATAAAAATTTAGACATAGTCTGGATTTGAACTTAGAACTTTCTTTATAATAGTTATGCACGTGTATTACACGAGTTGGTAGATTGACAAAACATTTACAAATGATACTAAGGACTTCTCCCATTATAATATTAGAGATTAGAGATATTAGAGATTACCTCTGCATACAATACAACTATCCTATTATTTTCACCTTCCTAATAAGGCAGTTTTGACTTTCCGTCTTTCAAGATAGAGGAAAAGAATACAAAAAAATTCCTATCTGCTTAGTAGTATACAATATAGATAATATACATTCGCATTGATGCACTAACACGTTATTGCACATTTAATAAATTAACCTAGTAGCTAGAGATGTTTGGTTTCTTGCAAATGCGAGTTGCATTTTCATGTTGTTGCCGCTAATTTCGGTGTGGGGGCAAACAAATAGTATTTGTGGATCCTTAGGGAAACTGAATAGTAAACCTGTATACCTGTCCCGCTGAAGTTGATCGCTGCTCCCGTCGTGCACCTGCAAAAAGTGCGAGACACCGGGGTTGTTCCTGGCGACGCACCCTCCGACGCTCAAGTCAGTAACCAGAAAATGATTATGAGAGCACAAAAACTGGAGAAAATATTGATTACCTCTTTATAGAGATGGGTGGGGGGTATTTATAGGCGCCTCAGGGAACAGATTAGGCATGTGATTCCTGTGTACAGATAAGGAATGTAATCCCTAATCCCCAGTGAGAGGATAGATATGAATCAGAGCCGTTGATTAACATTAATCAGAAACTCTAATTCTATCCTGCTGGACCGGGTTGATCGCGGGTTGAAACCCGCACCCGGTCGTGGTGGATCCGTTCGTGGGTTATTGGATCTGTGAGGGGGAGACCCAGTAACTGCTTCAGACCCGTCAGTAGGGGAAATTACCGTCTTACCCCCGTTCTTCAGGATTCGTGCCCCATTTGGACGGTCTCGATTAAACTCCTATTTTTAGCCATATCACGAGCCCCCCACTCCTAAAGGCTGAGGATGATCAGCCTTTGGGGAGTAGTTTGACTGTCTTAGTGGCCAAGGGAGTTGTACCGGAGTCTGAATGGGGGATTTTGAATCTTGAAGCGGGTAGTATGGCAACTTCTTCTTTTTATGAAGTCGTGTTGAGTTCGTATTTATTTTTTCAGGCTATTTATTTGATTTTGCGAAGTGTTAACTAATTGTTCGGGGGACTTGTCAGTACCCTCTAGGCAATAATTGTTCGTCTAGGGGTTCAAAAAGACCCCCCCGACTTTTTAATTATTTTCTAGAATTTTTGGCTAATTTTCCCGAATTTTTAGCAATTTTTCGCAATTTTTAAATAAATAAAACTATTTAAATAAATAAAAAATCGAGATTTATGACGTGGCCTAATCTGGACCATTGATCGGAGCTGAGGCGCGAATTTCTGGACGATCAGACGGCCCCCACTCCTCGGCAGACTTCTTTGCCATATACGAGGGTCGGTGCCTCGGCACTTCGGCTCGGCGTGCCGGCGCTTCGGCTCAGAGAGTCATTGCTTCGGCTTGGAGAGTCGGTGCTTCGGCTCGGAGAGCTAGTGCTTCGGCTCGGGGAGGCAGTGCCTCGGCTCGGAGGATCCGAGGTACGTGGCATCATCTGGGACGTCCATTTCAGCGTGGATCTCAATAAAACGCCATCTTGTCGTTTAGTGGGCGTGGCCAAATCTGGGCCGTCCATCATGACGAGCACGCTTTTTTACAAGATCCAACGGCTGATATGGGTCGGTGTGATTTTTTGCCATATTCGAGGGTCGGTACCTCGGCACCTCGGCTCTGAGGGCTCAGTGCTTCGGCTTGGAGGATCAGTGCTTCGGCTCGGAGGATCCGAGGTACGTGGCATCATCTGGGATGTTTATTTCAGCATGGATCTCAATAAAACGCTATCTTGTCGTTTAGTGGGCGTGGCCAAATCTGGGCCGTCCATCACGATGAGCGCGCTTTTTTACAAGATCCAACGGCTGATATGGGTCGGTGTGATTTTTAGCCATATTCGAGGGTCGGTACCTCGGCACCTCGGCTCGGAGGGCTCAGTGCTTCGACTTGGAGGATCAGTGCTTCGGCTCGGAGGATCCGAGGTACGTGGCATCATCTGGGACGTTTATTTCAGCATGGATCTCAATAAAACGCCATCTTGTCGTTTAGTGGGCGTGGCCAAATCTGGGCCGTCCATCACGACGAGCGCGCTTTTTTACAAGATCCAACGGCTGATATGGGTCGGTGTGATTTTTTGCCATATTCGAGGGTCGGTACCTCGGCACCTCGGCTCGGAGGGTCAGTGTTGTCTGGCCGAGGCGCTGAGTTGGCTCTTTTGAGAGGAATGTCTTGAAGGCACGCAGTTCGGAAGGTGCACGTGGCAGGATCTAGCCCGTCCATCATGGCGCGCATCACGAGGATGGGGTTCAGATCTCGAGAAAATGTTATCTTGTCGTTTTGTGGGAGTGGCGAGATCTGAACCGTCCATCGAATTCCGACGCAAATTTTGGAGAGATCCGACGGTGACTTCGCCTCGGGTTGATTTTTTGCCATATACGAGGGTCGGTACCTCGGCACCTCGGCTCGGAGGGTCAGTGTTGTCTGGCCGAGGCGCTGAGTTGGTTCTTTTGAGAGGAATGTCTTGAGGGCAGGCAGTTCGGAAGGTGCACGCGGCAGGATCTAGTCCGTCCATCATGGCGCGCATCACGAGGATGGGGTTCAGATCTCGAGAAAACGTCATCTTGTCGTTTTGTGGGCGTGGCGAGATCTGAACTGTCCATCGAATTCTGACGCGAATTTTGGAGAGATCCGACGGTGACTTCGCCTCGGGTTGATTTTTTGCCATATACGAGGGTCGGTACCTCGGCACCTCGGCTCGGAGGGTCAGTGTTGTCTGGCCGAGGCGCTGAGTTGGCTTTTTTGAGAGGAATGTCTTGAGGGCAGGCAGTTCGGAAGGTGCACGTGGCAGGATCTAGTCCGTCCATCATGGCGCGCATCACGAGGATGGAAACGTTATCTTGTCGTTTTGTGGGAATGGCGAGATCTGAACCGTCCATCGAATTCTGACGCGAATTTTGGAGAGATCCGACGGTGACATCGCCTCGGGTTGATTTTTTGCCATATACGACGGTCGGTACCTCGGCACCTCGGCTCGGAGGGTCAGTGTTGTCTGGCCGAGGCGCTGAGTTGGTTCTTTTGAGAGGAATGTCTTGAGGGCAGGCAGTTCGGAAGGTGCACGCGGCAGGATCTAGTCCGTCCATCATGGTGCGCATCACGAGGATGGGGTTCAGATCTCGAGAAAACGTCATCTTGTTGTTTTGTAGGCGTGGCGAGATTTGAACCGTCCATCGAATTCTGACGCGAATTTTGGAGAGATCTGACGGTGACTTCGCCTCGGATTGATTTTTTGCCATATACGACGGTCGGTACCTCGGCACCTCGGCTCGGAGGGTCAGCGCTGTTGGCCGAGGCGCTGAGTCGAATGTCCTGAAGGGACTCACTAGCTGGGTTTGGCAGACTGGTGGCCGAATCGTGGACTTGAGCAATTTGGGGAGCCTCTTTGTTTTTCGAAACGTCGCCATTCTCTGCTTGGCGCTTTGGCTTATTGGGCTTTTCACGTTCCCCAAGATGGCCCACCACTTTTGGGGTTATAAATCTTCACTCCCTCACCCCTAAGCTCATTCCACTCTTTTACTCCCAAGAATTCACTCTTACTGTCAAGTTCTCTGCTAGCGGCGACTTCTGTTCCACGGTGGTGTCGTTAGCTGTCGCATGGGCCAGGCAATT
This sequence comes from Hemerocallis citrina, assembly GCA_017893485.1. NCBI lineage: Eukaryota > Viridiplantae > Streptophyta > Magnoliopsida > Asparagales > Asphodelaceae > Hemerocallis > Hemerocallis citrina. The sequence continues at coordinate 96,687,795 of CM030361.1, forward strand.
TCCGGCGATTATTCCGACCGTGAACGTCACTTCATAGGTCAGTCTACTAGACTTAACTTATTTTTAGAGATGTCACGAGTGGACTCGGGGAGTGGGGCCTCGTCTTCGGGCGATGATGGCGCCGAGGAGAGGAGGAGGGCAGAGATTCGGAGGAAAGGCAAGCAGGTCGCCGAACCATCGGCAACCGAGGCGAGGAGGGAGAAGAAGAAGAAGAGGAGAGTGCCGGCCCAATCCTTGGTGGTCGAGGAGATTGTGGAGAATCCGAAGCAAGCTCCCGAGATGGGGCGATACCCTTCGGTTTTGTCCGGGCATTCAGGAATTAGGCAGTACGAGGGCGACCTTCTGGAGAGAGCGATATACGGAAAGTCGAAGGTCGTCGAGGAACCCAACCCGGCTCTTCCCACCGAGGCCGATGAGACTATTTCCGTTCTGACCGAGAGGGACCTCCTTCGGATCAGAAAGGGATTCGCCATCCCTCCGGAGTACAAGCTGATACTCCCCGGCCCCGGGATGCGAGCGAATTCGACGCTGCCCTCGTCGGATATGTGCATGTTCGACTCCGACGCCCTAAATGCCGGACTGCGCTTCCCGCTGCACCCCTTCGTCCTCCAGATCCTCGGCTGGTTCTGCCTCGTGCCGACCCAATTCATGCCGAATACCTGGCGTCACGTGAACGCTTTCTTACTTCAGTGCCACAGGGCTGAGGTTGTGCCGGACCTAACAGTCTTCCGAGGTCTGTACCGGATAAACAGGCAGCATAAGACGGAGCATCGGTACTATTTGGGGCCGAGGAAGGGTGTTAAGATTGTAGAAAACCCTGACTCAATAAAGGGTTGGAGGGAGAAGTACTTCATACTAAGGGGTGAGGCGATCCGGCACATTCCGACCCGATGGAAAGTGGAGGTGCCGAAGTTCGCCAGAGCCGACCCTGTGCTTTCTGAGGAAGAGCAGGATGTGGCTAGGAAGATCATGGGCCTTCCCCTGTTGAGTTGGAGGGAGTTGACGGAGGAGGTGCTGTTCGGGTCCGGCCTTAGCCCCATCGACCCGAGTATGCTCCTGACATCTCATTTATTTTCGTTTTTTCTTTCAAGTTTTTAGTTCGTTTTGCTGACTTCTTTTTTTTTGTGCAGTCCGATGCAGAAGCGATGAAGATCGACTTCAATGCCATGATGGCTGACAGGTCCAAGCTGGCCGGGGGTAGAAAGAGGAAGAGGACGGCTGCGGCCGCCTCGTCGACTCCTCAGCCCACTGTCTCTCCTACCGTCACCCCGCCCCCTACGACTACTGAAGCACCTTCGGAGGAGGTGGTGGTTGTGGAGCCCTCGGCCCCTATGGCTCCGAACGTGGTCGAGGGGCCCTTCGACGTAAACGCGGCGCTGTCGCTCGAGGCACCGCCGCTGACCAGGGATGCCGAGGAGATCCTGACCGAGCAGCACAAGCAGCTGTTCGTGCCGAATTGGAGGGTGAAGAACCACGACGGGTTCCTCGGCAATTCTCAAATGTCGGTGCAGGTCGTCAAGCACTTGGCGACCCCGAAGGACAGGGCCGCGCTGAGGGCGGGGACGATTGGTGACGACACCTACGAAGTCACTCGGTCACTCGTGTCGGTAGGTGTCTCCTTGCGAATTTCTTTAAGTTTGTCGTTCGGCTTGCGCATTACTCTGATAGCTGTCTTTGCAGGCCACTTGCCATTTTGGCCACCTTCTCGAGACATTCGCCGAGCAGGAGAAGGAGCTGAGGGCTGCCAGCGACAAAGACCAGTCGGCGAAGGTCAAGGCAGTTCGGGAGCTCGAGGCCGAGCAGAGGCGAGCCGAAGCCTTGGAGGTCCGGGTGGCCGACCTCGTTGCCGACCTGGAGAGAGCCAAGGGGCGTCTCGACGCAGAGTCTGCCAAGGCTGCGAAGGCTGCCGAGGAGTTGGCTGCAGCGGTGAAGTCTCTTGCTGATGAGAAGGCGGAGAAGGAGGGCTTGGCCGCGAAGATTCGGGCCGAGGTGGAGAAAGAATGCGAGGCCGAGGCGAAGAAACACATGGCCGAGAACATGGAGAAGTCTTATCAGCGAGCGCTCGACCATGTTCAAGACCGTATCCCCGGCTTCGAACGGGTCGGCTACTGGCTGTGGCCCGGGTCGCCCTCAGACGGCGAGGAGGAAGGGGGCGAGGGCGAGGAGAGCGAGGGCGAGGAGGATGAAGCCGACCCACCTGTGGCAGACGCCCAGGTTGAGGTGGTGGTCGGGGGGCCATCTGTCGACGCAGCCGTGATCGGAACGGCGACGCAGGTGGACCCCTGATCCTCTCGCTAAGTTTTTGTAGTTTTTTTTTGGTTTTGCTCTTTAAGCATTGTAATGCCTTTTGCGGACTGGCCACCGCTTTTGTTGAATGAAATAGATGTTTTTGATCTTTGCTCTTCTATCTAAGTGTTTGGTTCGCCACTCTAGCTCTTCACTCTAGCTCTTCAATGTCTCCCCCTTCTTTTATTTCAGATCGCCGAGGTGGCCTCTGCCAGCGCGACGGCTCGGTGCCGTGCAGAGCTGTTTCAGTAGCCCCGAGTGGGTCGGCTCGAGGGTGAGATGCGTCTGACTAGGAGAACGCTTCAAGATGTTGAGAGGAAGAACAGCGAGTTGTTGTCCGAGCTGCACCATTTACGAATAGTCGAGGCCGAGCTGTCTGCGAAGGAAGAAGAGTTGGCTCGGGTTTCAGCCGAGCGGGATGACTTTGCTAGGAAGGTGGAACATTTGCAGAGGGTGACGGTCGACAAGAGCATCGAAGTAACCCACCCGCGTCGTGTTATATCCGATAGCGCAGAGTATCCCGGTTCGGCAAAACTTCCTCGATTCAAAGTTATTGTGAAGGACGACACGCTGAAGGACCGGATCGTCGAGCTGGAGGAAGAGGTCGCTCGGCTCAAGCCTCAGCCAGTGAGGCCCAACGTCCGGAGCACCTCGTGCACTCGCGAAGAGATCGAGCGTGGGATTTCGTTTTATCAAGCCGCGAGCCGAACCCCCATCATAGGTAGGTCCGCAGCCGATGCCCAAAGTGGGGTAGCGGTGTCTTCAAGTGGTGCATCGGTTGGGCGACTGTCAGGGTCAGCGGCGAAGAGGCGTCTCGGTTCGTTGGTCTAGAGACGAGCTCCGAGGTCAAGAAGCGCCGACCGAAAGTGTCGCTGAACCGGAGCGTCCCCCTTCCGCGGAGGTAGTAAACGAGTCGTGTCTTGTCTTCGGACTTCCGAAATGTGTTTTGTGTTTTGTCATAATCTTGTAACTGTATCCAAGTCTTGTTAATAAAATTGTGTTTGATTTATCCGAACTGTGATCTTCTCGTAAATTCATTGTGTTGTAGTCGCTCTTAGTTAGGGTAGGTTCGAGATGGACCGTGGGGCAAGTGTTTGCTTCGTAGAGCGCTTTGGCTCTGAGCCACGCACTTCTGCCTCGGTTCCGAATCCTGCTCGACGCCTTCAGGTAGGGCTCGATTCGGCAACCGATCCCCCTAACCGCATTAATGGTGCTCCGGGATCTGTGGGGGCGTTTCACCCTCCCAAGGGCCTTGAGAACGGTGCCCCTTAATTAATGCGCGGCGCTCCGGCTCCCTAGGCGTGACTTTTGGACTCCCGAGGGTCTTAATGACAGTTACTTGGGGGGAGGCTATAAGTACCGCACCCCCCCTTTGTAGTTTTTATCATCAGTTTAGAGTTCAAGAGGCTGTAATGGCGTCTGCCCTTGGGCGGATGCCCGCCTTGTTGCAAATTTTTGCCTCGAGAGGTCCCAAAGGGTGGTCATTCTACTGCCTTGTTCTTCTCTCGTTCCCGACGACCGCGATGTGGGTGTCGGGAGCGAGGGAGGACAAGGCAGAAGCGTTGGCGACCGTAGTTCGGTCCTGAGGGGGGGTGTCCCCTTAAGCCTTAACCCAAACTTTTTGAGACTTCCAAGTTTTTGTTTCTTATAGGTTAGCAGTATTCATGCAGCTCGTAGGCCGAGGCGATTGCGAAAGGGAGCTGACTCGGATTGTTTGCTGCTCGGCGTTGCTGTCGAGCGAAGTAAGGTGATCACGGCCGTCGGATGGTTGCACGAATCTTGGAGTAGGGCGCAATTCCCAAGAAAACGTTATCTTGTCGTTTTGTGGACACATGGCTTGATCAGATCCGTTGATCATACTTCAGCACACATTTTGAGATGATCTGACGGTGGTTACGCCTCGGAAGGTTTTTTCGCCATTTTGAGATGATCTCGGCCCGTCTGAGGACGAGCCGGTGAATCACAGTCGAGCCATAGGGCCCCGACCATCGTTAGTTTAGCTTAATGGTTGCGGGAGCAACTCCGAATGGCGAGCTACTCGTTTGATTAGGAGCAAACTCGCGAAGCAGACTCAAGCCGAGTGTTGGACTCCGAATCATTCCACAGCTGTGGGAGCAATTCCGAACGGCGATCCACCTCCGGCTCGACCATGGGCGAGCCGGGGAGGTAAAGTCGAGCCGAGTGCTGGGCTCCGAACCATTGTGAGATTAGTTTAAAAGTTGCAGGAGCAATTCCGAATGTCGAGCTACTTCTAGATCGCTTAGGAGCGAACTTACGAAGCGGACTCGAACCAAGTGTTGGACTCCGAACCATTCAACGGCTGCGGGAGCAATTCCGAACGGCGATCTACCTCCGGCTCGACCATGGGCGAGCCGGGGAGGTAAAGTCGAGTCGAGTGCTGGACTCCAAACCATTGTGGGGTTAGTTTAAAAGTTGCAGGAGCAATTCCGAATGGCGAGCTACTTCTAGATCGCTTAGGAGCGAACTTACGAAGCGGACTCGAACCAAGTGTTGGACTCTGAACCATTGTGAGATTAGAGAGTTAAAGGCAGAGAGATAATAGTAGCAAAAATACGAAAAAACTTTATTTATTAATATTCCATGATCGGCTGCTTCTAAAGTTGCTAGCCGTTATTACAATAAAAAATAAAAGAAAAGATTATTACTAATAAGAGGAAAGGAATGGCTTGTCATCTCGGATTACTTAGAGAGGCGTTGCTGCTCTCTCTTGGTATTTTAGGAGATGGTCGGCATTCCAAGTCCGGAAATCTCCCTGCCTTCGAGATCTTCTAGCCTGTATGCGCCGGGGCGGATCACTTTTGAGATCTTGTAGGGTCCCTCCCAATTCGGGGCCAGTTTGCCTTTCTGTCCTGGGAAGGAGATTGCCAATTTTCGGAGGACTAGGTCCCCTTCTTTGAGGTCTGTCGGGCGGACTCTTTTGTTGTATGCTAGCTCAATTCTCCTTCGGTAAGCTTGCTGGCGTATGGCAGCTCTCTCTCGGATTTCATCTATGAGATCTAGGCTTGCTCTGAGCTCCTTAGCATTCTGTTCTTCATTATAAGCTATCAGACGAGGAGAGGGTAACCCGACTTCAAGGGGGATGAGGGCCTCGGACCCATAAGCGAGATTGAACGGACTTTCGCCTGTCGGGGTCCGCTTTGAGGTGCGGTAGTTCCACAGCACGTTGGGCAGCTGATCGACCCATAATCCTTTGGAACACTTGTCTAACCTCTTCTTAATGCCTGAAAGGATTTGTCTGTTTGCATTCTCGGCCTGGCCGTTCGACTGAGGATGGGAGACGGAGGAGAACCGGTGTTGTATGGCGAGGTCTTCGCATAAAGCTCGGAAGGCGGCCCCGGTGAATTGCGTTCCGTTATCCGTAACCAGGACCCTGAGGATGCCAAATCGGCAGATCACACTTTTCCAGAAGAACTGGACGACCTTATGTTCGGTGATTGTGGCCAGGGGCTCGGCCTCTATCCATTTCGAGAAATAATCAACTGTCACGATCAGGAACTTGAGCTGTCCGGGGGCTGGTGGAAACGGCCCTAGTAAATCCATCCCCCACATCGCGAAGGGGATCGGACTTGATAGGGAGGTGAGTGGTGCTTGCGGAAGGCGTCGAATGTCGGAATACTTCTGACAGGAGCTGCATTGCCGAACGTGCCGTTCGGCATCCCGCAGGAGAGTGGGCCAGAAATACCCGTAGTTCAGTACTTTGCGTGCCAGGGCCCTAGAGCCGGAATGGGCCCCACCAATGCCTTCATGGAGTTCCTGTAGGGCGTAGTCGGTTTGCGAGGGGGAGAGGCATCTCAGGTAGGGCCGACCGTCCACCTGGGTGAAGGAGCGTTTATATAGGACGCCTCCGATCAGTGTATAACGCTCGGCTCGGGTTCTGACTCTCCTTGCTTCCTTCGGATCCTCGGGAAGGAATCTGTCCCTTAAGAATTCGATGAGTGGCCTCATCCAGTTGTCTTCGAGGAGGAGAGGTAATGCTTCAACGGAGTTGGGTATCTCGTCCTCTATGCTCGGCTTCAAGAGGACTTCTATCAGAACAGTCTATTCGAGGCCTTGGAGGGAAGAGGATGCTAATTTAGATAGGGCGTCGGCCTGAGCATTTTCTTCTCGGGGGATCCTTTGGATGAGGGCCTCTTCGAACAGTGCCATAAGGCCCTTAACTTTGGCCAAGTACTTAGCCATCCTGTCATTGCGGGCTTCATATTCGCCGAGGACTTGATTGACGACTAGCTGGGAGTCGCTGAAGATCCGTAGGCGTTGTGCTCCAGCATTTCGGGCCATTCCTAGTCCGGCTATTAGTGCCTCGTATTCGGCTTCGTTATTCGAGGCTTTGAAGTTTATACGGAGGGAGTACTGGAGGATGAAGTCATCCGGACTGGCCAGAATGACTCCTGCCCCACTTCCCTCATTGCAAGAGGATCCGTCAATGTAAACCGACCACACAGGCGGTCCCTTCGCTGCTTGGTCGGGCTCAGGGATAGTACTTTCCACTATAAATTCGGCTAGCGCCTGAGCCTTGATTGCGGTCCGAGGCTGATAAGTTATATCGTGTTGATTCAGCTCGATGGACCATTTCATCAGCCGTCCTGAAGTCTCGGGCTTGTGGAGGACCTGCTTCAGTGGCTGGTCAGTCAAAACGACCATCGAATGGGACTGGTAGTACGGGCGGAGCATTCTCGCGGCCATTACCAGGGCGTAGGCCATTTTCTCAATCTTCGGGTATCGGAGCTCTGCATCCCGAAGTACTTTGCTGACATAGTAGATGGGCTTCTGAGCCCGATCTTCTTCTCTGACTAAGACTGCACTGAGCGTCTGCTCAGAAGCTGCCAGGTAGAGGTACAGCGGCTCGCCAGGTATTGGTTTGCTGAGCAGGGGTGGATTGACGAGGTAAGCTTTCAACTGATCGAAGGAGTCTTGTTGTTGCTGCCCCCACTCGAATCCTTTAGCCCCCCTGAGGGCTTTGAAGAACGGGAGGCACTTCTCCCCGGACTTTGACAGAAAGCGCCCTATGACGGCTAGGCGACCAGTCAACTTTTGGACTTCTTTGACATTTCGAGGAGGGGCCATGTCCAATATGGCTTTGATCTTCTCTGGGTTTGCCTCGATTCCTCGTTGGCTAACCATGAAGCCGAGGAACTTCCCTGATGAGACGCCGAACGCACACTTGTTCGGGTTGAGTCTCATGTTATGCTTTCTCAGGACGTCAAATGCCTCTTGTAGGTCGGTCTCATGATCAACACCTCGGACGCTTTTCACCAGCATGTCGTCAACGTATACCTCCATGTTCCGGCCTATCTGAGCTTGGAAAACCTTGTTGACGAGGCGTTGGTACGTTGCCCCTGCATTCTTTAGACCGAATGGCATGACTCTGTAGCAATAGAGGCCTTGGTCGGTGACAAAAGATGTCTTCGGGATATCCGGAGTGAACATTCTTATCTGATTGTAACCTGAGAAGGCATCCATGAAGCTGAGGAGCTCATGTCCCGAGGTTGCATCAATCAGAGTATCAATACTCGGAAGAGGGAAGGGGTCCTTGGGGCATGCTTTATTGAGGTCGGTAAAATCAATACAAATCCTCCAAGTCCCATTGGACTTCTTCACCATTACTACATTCGATAGCCATTCAGGATAGTTCACCTCCTGTATGAACCGGGCCTTCAAGAGCTTGTCTACCTCCTCTTTTATAGCGAGCTGACGCTCAGGGGCGAACTTGCGCCTCTTCTGCTGAACCGGTTTGGACCCCGGATCGACACTTAGGCGGTGGACCAGAAGCTCTTCGGAGATACCGGGCATATCTGCAGCTGACCAAGCGAAGAGGTCTTGGTTCCTTCGGATGCATTGTACAATGCCTGAGTATAGGGCGGACGGGAGGTTTTTGCTAACAAAGAACTTGCGGGTTGGCTCCTGCTCAGAGAAGAGTACTCCCTCCAATTCGTCCACCGGCTCGGAGGCCGGCCAGGCTGTATCTTGAGGGATTTCCAGAGTTTCTAAGGAGAGGACGGGTCCGAGGGTAGAGGTCATATAACACTTGCGGGCCTGCTCCTGATTGCCCCTTACTTCTCCTACCCCGGCTCGAGTGGGGAATTTCATTTTGAGATGATAGGCAGAGGGGACGGCTTCAAGAGCAGCCAGACCGGGCCGATCCAAAATGACATTGTAGGCTGCTGGGACATCTACGACCATGAAGTCCATCGACTCCATTCGGGTAGTAGGAGTTTTACCAGCGGTTACGTCGAGGGTAATCACCCCTTCGATAGTCACTGGCACTCCCGTGAACCCGTGGAGCGTGTAACCGGCGGGCTTGAGTCTGTCCCGTGAGAGCCTCAGGCCTTTAAAAGTATCGAGGAAGAGGATGTTTACGGAGCTGCCGTTGTCTACTAAGATCCTCTCCACTTTGAAGTTCGCCATGTGGAGACTGATGACGAGTGCGTCACAATGTGGGGTGCGAACTCCTTCAAGATCTTCATCGGAGAATGTGACTAGCACTCCAAGGCCTTTGGGAGGAGGGGTGGTTCGGACCGAATTGACTTCTCTTATAAATGCCTTACGAGAGGAGTTCGAGGAGCCCCCCATTGGGCCCCCATGAATGAGGTGGAGGACTCGTTCTTCCTCGAAGTCTGGCGTCTCTTCTCGTTCCGGATGCTTGTTAGCCCCCCGAGGCTGGGGAGGAGGTTCAGTTCGGTCCTTCCTCACAAACTTCATCAGCTGCCCCCTTTGGATAAGGGCTTCGATCTCGTTCTTCAGGGCACGACAATCGTTGGTGTCATGCCCATGGTCTCGGTGATAACGGCACCATTTTTCTTTATCTCTTCTCTTGGCGGGGGTGTTCATCCTCGGAGCAGGGGGCAAGACCCCTTCCTTCTCGACTTCCATTAGAATAGTTGAGATGTTGGTTGTGAGGGGAGTGAACTTCTCGAATCTGGGGGGAGGTCGACACTGACCATCATTATCCTTCTGGAGCTTTTTGGCTCCTTCTTCTTCTGTTCCCTTCCTCTTATATCCGGAGGAAGACCCTTCCCAATTGGGTCGTTGCTCGGCCTCCTCGGCCCGGATGTATTTTTCACTGCGGAGGAGGAGGTCAGAAAAGTCTTGCGGAGGCTTCTTGGCGAGGGAGGAGCGGAGGTTGGAATTGAGGACGTTTGATTGAAATGCTGCAGTAGCGACCGACTGGTCGAGGGATGCTATGGATCGGGCCTCTGCCGTGAACCTCTTTACGTAGTCTCTTAATTTCTCCCCCTTCTTCTGGTGGAGGTGTAATAGGGAGATGCTGGTCTTCTCAGCCCTACGGCTGCTTACGAAATGGGTGACGAAAAGGGTTTCGAACTGCTCGAAGGAGAATATTGAAGAGGGGGTAAGGCGAGAGTACCATTCTCGAGCGGGGCCCTTAAGAGTCGCGGGGAAGGTTTTGTAGAGGAGGGCATCGGAAGCTTGATGGAGGAGCATCAAGGTCTTGAAACTCTTGATGTGGTCAACTGGGTCGATTTCCCCGGTGTAAGTTTCAAATTGGGGAGGTTTGAAGCCGAACGGCACAGGTGCCTCGACAATGGCTCAGGAGAAAGGGGGTCGGCTAGGACGTAGGGTCCTCCCCTTGAGCTCTTCTTCTCGGCCTATTTGACCCAGGCGCCTCTCCACCTCATGAAGACAGCGATACATGGCGTTGTCCCTCCGACGGAAATCAGCCGAGCCTCTAGACTCGTCTTCGTAGGAGGGAGAGCGAGGGCTACGGCGATGGTAACTTCGAGAGCGACGAGGACTTGGGGTACGTTGGGAGTTGGTAGGAGTGGGACGAGGAGATGGGGACCGTCGGCGAGGGCTTCGGACTGGAGGAGGAGATGGTGATTTTCGGCGAGGGCTTCGGACTGGAGGGGGAGATGGGGCCTTCGGCTCATTATGGTTCCGCCAGAGGTTAAGAGCTTGCAGGACAGTTGCCTGGAACTGTTGGAACTCGGCACGGGTGATGGGTGCCTCATTGTCCCTAGGTTGTTGCCGATCCGCGGGGGAGCGTGGTCTTCTCCTGTGATACTCGGGTGACTCCCTCCTTCCCCTTCTTGCAGGGGACCTCCTGTGTTCTCGATGGCGAGGAGACCGTTCACCCGGACGGTGTTGGCGGGAGGTTCCCTCACGGGCCCGCTTCTCATCTAGATGGCGGCGTAGGTCATCGTCTTTCTGAGGGTTGAGGACGGTGTTGTGATGACCAGAGGCTCGGGGATGATGGGAGGCCATGGAGTCGGAAGAGGCGTTGTGGATGGAGAAGTGATCCTTTTGAAGAGGTTGTTTCTGAGGGTTTGGTCCCTTTGGAGGAGGCTGATTAGGAGGAGGATGGTCTTGTTGGAGAGGGTCTTCCACTGTAGGGGGAAGTTAGCCTTGCTGAGCGGGATTAGGGAGGACTTCTTGCTGCTGGTCAGGGTTGGGTCCTCGGTTGGATCCCCTTGATCTGACTTTCCTAAGAGGCATGGCTGGAGAAAATCTGTTCACCAGGAAGAGGATAGGTTTCTATTCGTTAGTTTCCCACAGACGGCGCCAATCTGTTGCCACTAATTTCGGTGTGGGGGCAAACAGATAGTATTTGTGGATCCTTAGGGAAACTGAATAGTAAACCTGTATACCTGTCCCGCTGAAGTTGATCGCTGCTCCCACCGTGCACCTGCAAAAAGTGCGAGACACCGGGGTTGTTCCCGGCGATGCACCCTCCGACGCTCAAGTCAGTAACCAGACAATGATTATGAGAGCGCAAAAACTGGAGAAAATATTGATTACCTCTTTATGGAGATGGGTGGGGGGTATTTATAGGCGCTTCAGGGAACAGATTAGGCATGTGATTCCTGTGTACAGATAAGGAATGTAATCCCTAATCCCCAGTGAGAGGATAGATATGAATCAGGGCCGTTGATTAACATTAATCAGAAACCCTAATTCTATCCTGCTGGACCGGGTTGATCGCGGGTTGAAACCCGCACCCGGTCATGGTGGATCCGTTCGTGGGTTATTGGATCTGTGAGGGGGAGACCCAGTAACTGCTTCAGACCCGTCAGTAGGGAAAATTACCGTCTTACCCCCGGTCTTCAGGATTCGTGCCCCATTTGAACGGTCTCGATTGAACTCCTATTTTTAGCCATATCACATGTGCAAGTGAAAATCTCAAATTTTATCCTAAAACTGATAGACTCAATTATCCAAAATCCTTGAAGCTTTCAAAAGAAATGATAATCAAAATATGTAAAAGACAAGTTCTAATAAAAAGTAGATTTTTTTCCCAAAATGATCCCTTTTATGAAAGTTTTTCCACAAAGGACCTATTTTTTTTATTCCATAAACGCCCCACTCGCTTTTTGAAAAAGCGAGTGTGGTATAATTCATCACGCTTTTTTAAAAAGCGAGTCTTAGGATTCAGAAAATTTGAAACCTAAGACTCGCTTTTTAAAAAAGCGTGATGGATTATACCACACTCGCTTTTTCAAAAAGCGAGTCTTGGCCTTCTTTGCCCAGCAACACTCGCTTTTTAAAAAAGCGGGGGGAATTAACCTACACTCGTCGTTTGGGACTTAAACCCCCCATCGCCAAACAGATCTCATTATTCTTTCTATTCTTTCTCTTTCTCTTCTAACTCTGAAACCCTAACCCATCTCTGGAAAGCGTCTGTTGAGTTTGCTTGATTCCCAGAGGCTTCAAGATCTTTGGAATTCCAAAAGATGTACACTCGCTTTTTGAAAAAGTGGGGTATTTATACCCAGACTCGCTTTTTCAAAAAGCGTCTGTTGAGTTTGCTTGATTCCCAGAGGCTTCAAGATCTCTGGAATTCCAAAAGGTGTACACTCGCTTTTTGAAAAAGAGGGGTATTTATACCCAGACTCGCTTTTTGAAAAAGTGAGTCTTGCTCTGTATGCAGAAGAGGCCAATTGTTCTTCTCGTGGTGGGACAACTACACCACAAACAACTCCAGCATCTCCATCTTCATTCCACAAACTCCACAATACACATACAATAATACACATACACAACTCCAGCATCTCCATCTTCTCAGCACAATCAATCCAATTTATCAGCACAATCCCAAAAAAAAACAGAAAACTTTAACAATAAATCACCACACGCACACACCCCATACCGAATTTTGAATTTCATTCAATCCACTTTTCAAAAGTTGATTACAAGATTCAACTACACAATATCTCACATTATAATTACACCCAAAAAATCAGGGGTCCGGGGTGAACATGTTGGGACATCGCCGTTGCCTCTTCCCTCGCGGTGATGGAGTTTTCTGTGTCACACCCTCTATCGGCTCCTCTTCCTCTTGTTGGTCCTCACCCTCTACTTGCACTTCATCCTCTTGTTCTTCCTCAATTATAGGACGACGCGGTGGTTTACGGGCAACTCTCTTCACTCGCTTACCATGTGTATTGGTCCGATGAGCGGGAGTGTGTAAGATAGCATCCAGGGTCGCCCCCTCTCCCACAGCATCAGCTTGTGCTCGACAGGACGTCAGCATCTCGCGTGCGAAGTCCTTAACTGCATCGGCTACGTTGCTACTCAACACAGCTGCACATTTCTTGCCCATACTCCAAGTCTGGGCCATCTACAAAATATAATAAGTTGGACTTTGTAGTTCCAGTTCAAAAAAACTAAAAAACTTAACAGTACTAAAAAACTTACAATCGTACGAATAGCCGATGCCTTTGGTTGAAACATAGGCAAATGCATTGAATGTACATCTACTGGTTCTGCTGCCGGTCGACGTATAGGTATCGTCACGCCTGCTGGAGTCTGCACTGTCGGAGAGATGTACCGCCTTGTCATTCTCCTATACCAACCCATATAGTTCTCGTGCATTGCTAAGTCAAATGGAGGAATGTTCTGGATGATTTCATCGAACCTTTGTAGATTCCATCTCTCCACATATGACGAGAAGCCGGCGGCCCAATTATGTCCTGGCGTACGACCCATTCCAGTAATTTTATGCATGTCCGCATTGAATGGTTCGGCTACCGGAATCGCCTGCTGCAGACCAAACTGTCGTAGCACTCTGTTCACATAATAGAACTCGACAGTGCTAAAGTTGATCAGTGATGTTTTTGTTAGCCAAAGATCTCGCTTATACAAAGAAATGGGCGGTAGTCGAGCTAGACGCTCCTCCGTGTAGGGCATCCATACTACGCAGTTATCTACCAACCTGTCCAACTCATCACGGTAGTAGGTCAGGCACCTGTTGGGGTAGGCAGTCCAAGTAAGGTTACCGGACCAGTACACACCAAGAGGAGGTAGCATGTACTGGTCCTCGGGGAGATGGATCCAGTTGGGTGATTGTTTCCTAACTACAAGACGTCCAACGTGGATACGCTCCCAGCTCCACACTTGAAGCAATATCATCGGGCCATTCATCTGCACGGACCCGAGACTACACAGGCACAAACTCCTGTAGAGGGATGCTAAGGCAGCACTCCCCCAACTGTACTGGCCGACTCGTCCAAGATCTGCAATAAGCGGTAGGTACATGAGGGGGACAGAATGGCCGCTGGAATTAGGGAACAATACACCTCCAAAAAGAGTAAGAATGTACGCCCTGCAGTAGTAGTGGACCTCCTCTTCAGTCGAATCATCTGTCAATCGGTCCTTGAATTTTTCCTTCAACCACTTCAACAGAATCTGTTTCCCAATAACTGCCCCAGTCTCCACTTCGACACCAAGATATTGTTCTACTAAATATGGAGGGTCGAAGTCCATAGATCCAGTCACCGCCTGCCCATCTACCGGAAGGCCTGTGATTACTGAAACGTTCTGTAACGTAACAGTCATCTCTCCAACTGAAAGGTGGAAGCTGTGGGTCTCAGGACGCCATCTCTCGAGGAGTGCTATAAGCAGTGGCCGATCGCACTTGATGCCGCTCATCAGTGCAATACCGTAGAGTCCGCAATCCCGTAAGATTTGGTGAATCCGTGGGTGCATAGGGAGTGGATGACCTCCACGGAATGTACACTCCTTCGAATCGCCCTCCTACACATCTCTAGAACGATGGTGCAACTGAAGAGTAAGAAGAGCGGGGTCGAGGGGACCTGGACCTCCAAGGGGAATAGTAGATGAAGAAGGGGCCGGGGACGAAGTACCAGCCACATTTGGGTTACTTGGGACCTGCAAAACAACATTTACATCAGCAAAGAAATATATCATTTAATTATATGACAATGAAACATGCAGAAAATTATAAGCTTACATTAGTTCGTTCGGTACCACCACGACGACCACCACGTTCACCGCTTGGAGGTGGGCCAAAAGATGTACGTGGTCCATCGCCACGATTGGGTCTACTACTAGAACCTACCTCCACATGTCCCCTAGTCCGTGGTATTTTTCAAAAAATAAGAGTATCCTACAATGTAGAGCGAGCAATCATTATTAACAATACCAAAATATAAAACCAAGAAATATAGAACACATACGAACATCTATAACTATTATAATGGGAGAGTTGAGGTTCACAAACAAATAAACAATTTTTTATTCTTTGGTGTATGTGTGTCAACACGTGCAGCGCACGTGTTAGTAGTTTTTTTGTCCTTTTCAGTCCCCCTCCGCGTGCAACGCACGAGCATTATACTACATTTTTTCTTTTTTGTCCTTTTCATTCGCCCTACACGTGCATCGCACGTGCATTATACTAGTTTTGATTACTAATAACTATATCCTAATTTTACTCACAAATTCTACATTTAACCACCTTTTCAAAACGTATAGAACTCCACCTCAACCAACTATCCGAATTTTACACCCTAAATACCCATAAATTTTATACCGAATTTTACACATTTTCAACGACGATGCAAATTGTACCTCTAATAATATCAACCAATTTCTAACTAAATAATTCTAAATATACATACAACATTAGAAAATATATAGTTTGAGAAATATACCACAATCTTCACGCAAGAATTGAACCACGAGAAACACCTTCAAATCGTTCAGCCCCCTTTTTGAAGAACGCCACCACAATCATCAAAAAATCGAAAGATCCAGCAATTTCAAAGTGGGCAATTGGACTGGGATGAGATAATGAAGAATTTAGGAGTGATTCGACAGCTAATTTGATGGAATAGGGCCTTAAATCAAAGAATTCCGACGATGGGTTAGGGTTTCGCGAGCGTAGAAGGAGAAAGAAAGAGGAATAGTGAGATCTGTTTGGGGGTGGGGGGTTTAAGTCCCAAACGACACTCGCTTTTTGAAAAAGCGAGTGTGGGTTAATTCCCTCCGCTTTTTCAAAAAGCGAGTGTTGCTGGGCAAAGAAGGCCAAGACTCGCTTTTTGAAAAAGCGAGTGTGGTATAATCCATCACGCTTTTTCAAAAAGTGAGTCTTAGGTTTCAAATTTTCTGAGCCCTAAGACTCGCTTTTTGAAAAAGCGTGATGGTTTATACCACACTCGCTTTTTCAATAAGCGAGTGGGGCGTTTATGGAATTAAAAAAAAACAGGTCGTTTGTGGCAAAACTTTCATAAAATGGGTCATTTTGGGAAAAAATTCTAAAAAGTAGGGGATAATTTGATAACTGAATTAGAAAATATCAGAGGGAAATTTTTAAACTTTCACTTGCAAATGAAATTGCGCAGTTACATTTACAAACAATCCTAAAACAAGCCTCATTTCTCTATCTTCCCTCCTCATAATCAAACCAAAATCCAGAGAAGAAGTTTAAACCTCTCTCTCTCTCTCTCACTCTCTCCAAATTCCCACTTGTCCCTCCCAATCCGGCTCACCATCTTTCAATTTCATCGAATTTCATTCAATTGCCATCGATTGGAGCCCCACGAGGCAAACTTTAACCAAAAAGATGGCAACTAGGGTGGAAACTGAGATTTTCAAGAAGACACTGAGGTTGGTGGAGTGCTGGGCTTGCTTGGTTCTTGATCAATTCACTTTTGTTCCAGCTCGACTTCCGACGTGGTTGGATGCAGCGGGTCGTCTTCTCGGCATCAGACCTGCACAACCTTAGGATTTGGGACCAAGATGAGAGAAGGAAGAAGATGATGAACTGTGCACAAATGTCTTTATTTCTATTCATAACCGATTCAGTTACAGGTAGATGGGTTATATACTGTTACCAGCACGTGTATAACACGTATTTTCCAAGAGGAAGATGGCAGTTATAACCCGGGACCCACACATAATCCCCTACCACTCAGAACGCAACATCTGTCACCTACGTGCGCTGCACACTAACTATTACAGGGTTCAAAAAAGAAGATTACTAGCCATTTTACAAAATAACTCACCAAATACAAATAATTGCGCTAGGACTGATACATGAATTGATACAGAATATGCAAAGAATCAGTAGCTGCTTGATTCAGGGATCATTCTGAATCTTGTCCCCCTTCCTACTGCACAAGCACCTCTGTAATAGCAATGCATTTTCTATGGAACATTCTCTTGTCCAATATCTTGCAGGGAGTAGGTGCATCATCAACATGATAGGCAGGCAAACCAGTAGACCGAGCAATAAAAGAGCTAACATGACTATTGAGTTGAGAAATATGGAACACATCATGAATTTTTTCCATATTAGAAAGCAACAGCTTATATGCAATTGAACCAACCCTGTCAATGACTTTGTATGGTCCATAGAACAGGGAGAAGAGCTTGTGCACCATGTGTCCCCCAAAAGACACCTTCCTAAAGGGTTGGAGCTTGAGATCAACCCAATCCCCTACTGCAAACTCTCTATCTGATTTCATTCTGCCTTGTGCTTTTACCAGCTATCTTTCAGCATTTGCAAAGCCACATCTCTGCTAACCAGATCATCTTCAACAGATTGGACTCTTGTTGTTTGTGGAACATAGGAAAGTATGGTAAGTGGAGCTTTTCCATACAAAACCTGATAAGGGGATAGCTTAGATGAGCTGTGTATGTGTGTATTGTAGCAAAACTCTGCCCAAGGCAACCATCTCACCTACACCTTAGGTTTATAAGTAGCAACTCAAATAGGTTTCCAATACCTTGTTGATGAATTCTGTTTGGGATGGAAGGTAGTGCTCAAACACAACTTTGTACCTTGCTCACTCAACAACTCTTTTAAAAATTGCTCATAAATATAGCATCCATATCACTCACAATGCTTTTAGGCATCCCATAGAGTTTGAAGACATGTGAAAACAAGGATGTGGCTACTGTCTTGGCAGTATAGGGTTAGGGTTGGCTTAATGGCAGAAAATGAGCAAATTTAGAAAATCTGTCAACTACTAATAGTATAGTAGTATAACCATTGCTCCTTGGAATCCCCTCAATAAAATCCATAGTGATATCCTCTCATACATGAACAGGTATAGGCAATGATTGCAGCAAACCAGCTGGGTTAGTACTCAGGTATTTGTTTCGCTTGAAGATATCACAATATCTAATATATTCTCTTAATTGTTTCTCATACCCTGCCAATATACTACATGTTTGAGAGAGTTTCATGCTTTATCAACTCCACAATGTCCACCATGAGGAGAAAAATGAAAATCATGCAAAACCCACTGTGTAAGAGCTGAATCAGTGCTCAACAGATCCCTACCCTTGCAGAAATATACTTCATTCACAAACCCATACTTAGTATCAGCAGCTTCCAACTTAAGCTTGATATCATGATAAAAAAGGATTTGTGGTGACCTCTTGTTGCACCAATTTCAATCATCTAGGCTGCACAATTGTTAGTGCAGACAATGAGCTCTATACATGTAACCCCTGTCCCTCGTATATATGTATTTTTCTGTGTATTATCTGGGTTTTGGATTCTTTATAAAAAATTGTCCTTTTTCTTAAATTCATGTTATTCCAAAATTATTTTATGTCTCCTGTTAAAGTTCGTTCTTTTCGTTAATTGTACTTATTGTTATTTTCGATTGATTCCTATATTATCATACAAATCGTATTATTTTGTTATTATTATTATTATTATTATTATTCGTGTTATTATTCTTTATTATTATTATTATTTTGGAGTACAAACCAAGTACATTATTTGTATATGACTACTCTAATTGTTGTGAAAAGTTAAATATTATCTAATTGTATTTTTTTCAAATTAATTTGTATAAACCATATTTATTTTCCTAATGGATCTTAACCAACATATTTTAAAACCATATATCTTTAAACCCGTTTTATCCCAATTACCCAATAAACTCCACTACCCATTAACTAGGCCCAAATCCAATACCCATTGTGTAAAACTACACAAACCCGGTTCATACCCTAACCCTAACTCCTATATACTGTTTCAACCTACCCCCTACTATTCATTTTTCCCCCAGCTGCCATCATCCTCTTCATCCCGCACACTCCCTCGAAACCCATTCCCACCCGTCCTCTCTCCCGTCCTCTGTGCCACCCAGCGCTTCCCGCATCATCGCGCCACCCTGCCTCCACAACTCCATCGATAGCCGACAACCAGCACCCTAGCGGCCAGTCACACAACATCCAGCGTCTCCCCATCTCGCTCCCTACCCCCCCGCCAGCCAGGCCGCGACACAACGGCAGAGATGCGGACTCTCTCCCCTGCACCCCCAATGCCAGAGCACGACAACCTGCAACCTGGGTCGTCGCAACCCCCCAGTCGGCGCTGCGATCTCCGCCGCGCGCGCTCCTCCTTGTGGACATCCCTCTGTGCATGCGCTGCTCAATCGCAATCGTGACTGCACCTCGCCAGCGCCGTCGTCGGTTTCCCTAGCAGTCGGAGCCAGCCAGGATCGAACAGTAGTTGGCTGTGTATATGGGTTTTGTTCAGAGTGATTGTGGACCGTCCGTTCGATCGGATCTTGATCTCTTGATCCTGATCGTTTGATCTGCTTGATCTCATCGTGATTGAGATCAGATCAGATCGATCATCAACAACAGCTCTTGATCACAGCCATCCGATCCTTCATTTGGTCATCACCAACCAAGCCTTTGGATCTTGGTCGTCCGATCACCGATCATCGCGATCGTGATCATCGTCTCCATCATCATCAAGATCTTGATTTCGACCGTTGGATCTCTTTTGATCTTCGCGATCGTGATCACCATCTTGATCTTGATCTTCGATCTCAGCCGTCCGATCGATCCCACTAATCTCGACCCTTGATCGTGACCGTCTCGTTCGCCTTCTACTTGGTAAGTAAATCATTTGATCCATTTCTGTTCTCACTCATCAATTATCAATCACGGTATATTTTGTTTCCCTTCTAATTCTCATATGTTTTATTTCCGATCTCGATCGTTGGATTCGCTGGATCTTCATCTCGATCGTGATCATCATCGAGATCCGTGCCCGATTGTGATTATCGTGGTCATTTGCTCGTCGCCGTGTCTTCGGGATCCGTTCCCGTCATCCATCAGATTCATCGTCTTCTCCCCTAAAGGCAAGTATCCTTGTACATTTTATTGTTCTAGTACAAGCACCTTTGAAATACTACAAATAGTTAGATTGTGACTCCTCTTTGAAATTCGTTGTAGATCAGTATTGAACCCCAAATTGACAATTCTAAGAGTCACAAAATTTCCTTGTACTTAATTTATAATTATTGGACTCTTTTACCCTTGAACACATGAACACATAGACATATGAATTGAGGAGCCTTAAATTTGTAGTTGCATGTCACATTTAATTTTTGACGAACTTGCGACCCTATGGCTTGAAAAACATTTATTGTTTGCTGTTTGACCTCCATTATCATGTATTGATGCCACATAATGACTTAGACACCAAATAACATTTTCCCATGTAACCTACGCTAGTAAATTACTTCTACGAGTTGCTGTCCTGAATTTCCTTTTGCTGTTTCGACCCCCTTATCATTTGAATCTGGGCCCAAGCCCTGAATAGAAATTGTAGCTCTGGATGTCTAGATGTCGATAGACTCCAAAATTTTCGAATTTGGAGTTACGGTCTAGGAGTTATTGCAGATTTACTGCAGCTGTGTCGGTAGGCACAGATTCGCAAAAACTGCTGCACACCATTACTTTGCGCATTAATTTAGCTGTGTAAACAGCGAGCGTTTGACACGAAATTTTATATGTAGTTGCTGGACACCCTATAGGATATCCCCAATTTTTCTTAGAATTAATTTATATTATTTCAACCCTGTTTCACATGTATAAAATCCAATACACAAATCTGCCTGAACAAATGTAATAAGCCAGGGTTTTAGGGGAGGACTATAGAGTGGACAACATAGGTAAGTGTACTCGGAAGGGGGCCCGTGTTTCCCAATGTTGTATGTTAAATGGAACTAAGTGCCACGTAGAACTAAGTGTCACGTCATGGATGACGGGGACCACCTCTAGAGTCTACGGGGGCCACCTCTAGAGTCCATTATATGATTACATGATATATAGTTGAGATCACATGGAACTAAGTGCCACGTAGAACTAAGTGCCACGTCATGGGTGACGGGGGCCACCTCTAGAGTCTACGGGGACCACCTCTAGAGTCCATGATTGATCACTTGCTTGATACTTGATACCTGAGTACGCCGCCCTATGGACTCCATTACTAGGTCTAAACGCAATTGTCTTGACTGTAGCAACCATGTAGTAAAAAGATGGATGCATGAAGTGCTACCTAGATAGTAATAACTACAAGACTTGAACCTGAAACTTGAACATGACACCTGTTACTTGATACTTGATGATACGATACATGAAACATGATACATGAGACTTGAAACCTGAAACTTGAACTTGATACATGTTACTTGATACTTGACAACTTGATACTTGAGACCTGACAACTTGACACTAGATTTGAGACTAGATACGTGAAACTTGAACTAGATGCGTATCACTTGAGGTTAGATACCCTATGTGTTCACTTGTTACTTGTTTTACCACTAGTATTTGTTATCCAGCCTATTTACTTGAGTTATCCTTCTTGTTAGCTAGTTCTTGGTTCTTCCATTATTTGTTATATCCCTGTTGCATTCTTGATTCCTGTTCCCCATACTTGTACTCGTTTTTACTATTTGTGGCCCTAGCTTGCACTAAGGGCATTTTCTCTTGTTTTTCCCTGTTCTCCTTTTTTTAATATTTATTAAGCAGACTTTGGAGACGAGCTACCCGCTGGAATTGGTGAGCAAAGGTTTTAGCCTTCAAGTTGAGAAGAACTTGATTAGAATATTTACTTCCTGCATTATTTGTTTTCTTGGACTATTATCTCTTGCAAATTTAAGAACTTGTAACGGGCTGATGTTCCCGAGTTTAACTTGATTCAGACTTGAAACTACTTGGATGTTTTATCGTATTTCAGTTGTTTCTGTTGCTAATAAATTATTCATGCATGCTTGGTTATGTATATCTCTCTTGTTATATTCTTGTTCTGATGCTGAGTCGATCCTACAGCTTATGAATGATGTTAAGATCATTCGCTGGGCTTCATCATGCACTCGTATTCCGTATTTTGGGAAGCGGGGCATGACAATACATCTTCATACATTCTTGATAGACCATCAGCTACCAAGTTGTCCTTTTCCTTTTTATATTCAACCACAAACTGATACCCATGGAGCTTGATTAGCCACTCATGTTGGGCCTCTATGTACAGTCTTTGCTCAAGCAGATGTTTGAGAGGTTTATGGTAAGTTTGGGTGATGAATTCCTTACCCAACAAGTACTGTCTCCACTTCTGTACAGCTAACAGAATTGCCAACATTTCTTTTTCATACGTTGACAAAAATTTCTTCTTGCCCTTCAACTATTGACTCAAAAATGTAATGGGGTGTTATTCTTGCTTTAAAACAACACCTAGTCCTGAGCCACAAGCATCACACTCAAGAACAAATGGAAGAGAAAAGTTCTGCAGTTGCAGCACTAGTGGAGTAGAAAAGACCTGTTTAACCTTGACAAATGATGTTTGAGCCTCATATGACCATAAAAATGAACCTTTCTTAATAATATTCACCAGGAGCCAAGTCATAGAACTATAATGAGCTATGAACTTCCTAATAACCAATCAAGCTCAAAATACCTCTCAAAGCTTTGAGGGTTTTAGGAGTGGGCCAATCTTGGATAGCTGAAATCTTACCAGGGTCTAATGCCACACCCTTAGAAGAAACCACATGGCCTAAATACTCCACCCTTCAACTTCAAAAGAGAACTTGTTGTGCTTTGCATAGAGCTGATTTTTCTACAGAACATGAAGGACTTGCTCCAAGTGCTGCACATGAGAAACCAAGTTGTCGTTATACACGAGTATATCATTGAAGAATACCAATAAAAACTTCCTTAAATAGGGCATATAAATATCATTCATCAAGGCTTAAAGGTAGCAGGGGCAATGGTCAACCCAAAAGGCATTACTAAGAACTCATAATGCTCCTCGTGAGTTCGAAATGTAGTTTTATGCACATCCTCACTTCTAATTCTGATTTGATGATGTCCACTTCTCAAATTCAACTTACTAAAAACCACTAAACCATGCAACTCATCCAATAGTTCATCTATAACTAGAATTGGGTATTTATCCTTCACAGTTATAGCATTTAATCCTCTATAGTCTATAGACATCCTCCAGCTCCCATCAGGGTTTTTCACCATCACAATGGGTGAAGAGTACAAAATGTGATTGTGTCTAATGACCCATGTACTGAGCATATCCTGTAAAAGCTTCTCATTTTCATTTTTTTTATGCTATGGATGTTTGTAAGGTCTCTGGATGATAGGTCTAGCACCAGGAACAAGGGAAATGTCATGATCACATGATCTATGTGGAGGTAGACCCGTATCTCCTATAAAAACCAAGATATACTACTATGAAACTTTTTGTATCTGAAGGTGTAAGCTACTATCAGCTATATTAGAACCTTGCACCAACTATACTGCCCCTGCCATTTGCAACAACCAACCCTCTTTCATATAATTGTGGCTCTTAAAGATTGATTTGGCATTAGATAAAACCCACTCTTTTGGTATAATACACCTCAATTCCCTTATTTGGTCCTCTAGCTGAAACCTGATCCTCTTCTCCTTCATGATCCACACTACATCACCCAAGGTCTCATTCCACTCAGCCCCAAACACTAGCTGGCTAGTATCCATGGAAAGCACATAGAAATTAGCTATGACTGGCACACCTTGACATAAGAATTTAACCCCTTCACACAACCCTTGACTGCACAATTGTCAGTACCCAGCTACTGTCACTTCCAGTTGCATACTGGTATTGATTGGTTGCAGAATTTTCATAACTAACGTCTCAATAAAATTTCAAGTAGCTCATGTATCTAGTAGAGTACATATAGGGGTGGACTTGATAATTCCTTGAACCCTAAAATTCTTGGGCTTGTGCTATCAGTGAGAGTGTGCAGGGACAGGGATGGAGCCCAGTTAAGGCCCAGATGGGCCTAGGACAACCACAAATTTTGAAAACCCCTCTAATAGTTATAAAAATTTTATTTTGGCCCTCCCAAAATTTTAATAAACCCCTATATATATATATATATATATATATATATATATATATGAGTTAGTCTATTAAGAGATGGAGAGCTGAGCTCCTTATCTGAGCTGGGAGTGATCAGCCGTCTGATCAAACTTGATGAAGATCGGACGGCTGATCTGTCTTCCGCTCTCTCTTCAGATTTTAAGAGGGGTAAAAGGGGTATACCCCTTATCTCAAAGCCAGATCGACTATACCCTTCGATTCCTTATCGTCTAAGCCTACGAAAATCTTATCTCTTCTCTCCCGCTCTCTCTCTCGTTCCAAACCCTAATCTGAGCTCTCTCCCACTCTCGAATCCCGCTCTCGATCTGCTTGGATTCCTCTCTTTGGATTCCTCTCTTCTCTTCTCACCCTATCTGAAGAGAAGACGGCACCTTCGAAACCCTAATCAAAGGTCTCTTCGAAACCCTAATCGCCACCTTCGCTCCTCTCCCGCTATCTTTCTTCAATCACCTGTGACAAACCCTACCCCTACCACCGAATCGAGTATACACCTTCGATTCCTTATCGACTAAGCCTACCTCTCTTCTCTCTTCTCTCCCGCTCTCTCTCGTTCCAAACCCTAATCCCCCTCTCCCCGGCTGAGCTTCCCTCCGCCTTTCTCTTCAGATTTTAAGAGGGTTAAAAGGGGTATACCCCTTATCTCACAGCAGATCGCGTAAACCACTTCGATTCCTTATCGATTAAAGCATCGTTTGGAGTAGAGCTTTGCTTTGAATGCCTCATCGATCGGAGCTGGAAGTGATCAGCCGTCTGATCTCTCATATTCCGGAGGGAAGTATTTGACTCTCATAAATGCTATAATGATATCTATTTAATTTCTTGCATTTTCTTTCGGTTTTGTTCGTAGGCAATGATGAGATTGATTTGGATATTAGTTGGTTAAATAATTTTGGGCCATTGAAATTAGGGTTTCGAAGAGATTTTTGATTGTGTACCATGATATTTATTCAAAGTTGAGTACACACCTGGGGTTTGAGCGGGAGAGAAGAGATGAAGGCTTGAAAGTATCAATTTTTGAGTTTTAACAATAGCTAAATTCACATAAATTTTGGGCACCGATGACTCACAATGGTTTAGGCAGTGATGCAAAACACTTTATGATCTGAATAATTATTTCAATCCTGTTTTAAGTATTCTTGATTATATATCTATCATATTCTAGTTGGCGTGGCAGTCCAATGCAGCCCTACTTATGATTACTGTTTTCTGAGCCTATGATTACTGTTGATGATAAGCTCCAACCAACATAGACAGAACATGAAGTATCAATTATTTTCAGCCCAGAACAAACACAGACAGATCATGAAGTATACAAAAACAAACTGTATATTAGGCAGTGATGCTAAACACTTTATGATCTGAATACTCATTTCAATTTGTTGCATTTATTCTTGATTATATATCTATCATATCCTAGTTGGCGCGGCACCCCAATTGCAGCCTTAGTTATGGATAGTCTGTTCTGAGCCTATTTGTTATGGATAGACAGAGCATGAAGTATGCAAAATTTGTAATGCTCCAAACAACAGAAAACTAGATTTTCTAGTAACTGACGTTGGATGTGTATGCGTTGGGTACTCATCTAAGCCTTTTGGTTTTTGAGTCTCTCAAATGCTTTGTTGGTGTAGGCCGTGATGCAAAACAGAACATGATCTAAATATTTACTTCAGGATTGTTGTATTTATTCTTGATTGTATATCTATCATATCATAGTTGGCGTGGCACCCCAATGCAGCCCTAGGTATGAATAGTCTGTTCTGAGCCTACTAGTATTATTTCAACCACATTTATAGTTTCTGTTGTTCAGTATGAGCATAACAAATTTTGCATTCTACATGCTCTGTCTGTGTTTGTTCCCACCTTACAGATTTTGCTTGCTTCATGATCTATCTGTGTCTGTACTGGGCTGATAAAATCTTTAAACAAGGATGCTCTATACATCATGATCTGTTTGTGCTTGTTCTTGGCTGTTTGAAATTTTCATGCTTCATGCTCAATCTGTGTTTGGTCTGGTCTGGTAGAGAAAATGAGACTTCATGTTCTGTCTGTGTTGTTTATGAGCTTTACAAATTTTGCTCAATTCATGGTCTGTCTGTGCTTGTTCTTGGCTGTTTAAAATTTTTATACTTCATGCTCAATCTGTGTTTGCTCTGGTCTGGAGGAAAAAATGAGACTTCATGCTCTATTTGTGTTGTTTATGAGCATTACAAATTTTGTAAACTACATGCTCTGTCTGTCTTAGCTCTAAGCTTACAAATTTTGTCATACTTCATGATATTTTGGTGTTGGTTCTGATCGAGGAGGAAAATTTAACACTACATGATTTTTGAACTTCAGGTTCAAACTCTGTTTTCCTGAGCCTACATTATTTATTTGAAATTTTGTTCTCTTTGGAATCGACTATCTGTTATCTGTTTGTCTTTGTCTTCTCCATGTTCAATAATTTCAGTTTACTTTTGATTTCAGGTAGATTTCAGCATGAAGTGCATTTTGGAGTGAGTGAAGACTGCAGTACGGCAAAATTTTATATGCGGAGCAAATTATGCAAATTTTGTCATCTACAGACATTTATTAAACAATGTACTTTGCTGTAAATTAATATTTCTTATGCTGTAGAAAATTTGTGAACAATCACTTTGCAATTATATGAAGATCCAATTTTTTGCAAATAATCTGTTCATTACTGTCTTAATGTAATGATTGAAATTATGTGTTTTTTTGGGTGTATTACGCAGTATGGCGTGTCCACCTGATTTTCATGCTCAAAGCTTGAAGTAACAAATTAAACAAAATAAGAGAAGCTGAGAAGCAACACAGACCTAACATGATGTCTGCAAAATTTGTAAAGCTCACAAACAACACAGACTGAACATAAAGTGAGAAAAAAAATTTTAAACAGCCAAGAACAAGCACAGTCAGACCATGAAGTGAGCAAAATTTGTGATGCTCATAATCAACACAGACAGAACATCAAGTCTAAATTTTCTGGCCAGACCAGAGCAAACACAGATTGGGCATGAAGTATATAAATTTCAAACAGCCAAGAACAAGCACAGGCAGACCATGAATTGATCAAAATTTGTGAAGCTCATAAACAACACAGACTGAACTTGAAGTATCTTTTTTCCCTCCACACCTGAGCAAACACAGATTGAGCATGAAGTAAAAAAATTTAAAACAGCCAAGAACAAGCACAGTCAGACCATGAAGTGAGCAAAATTTGTGATGCTCATAATCAACACAGACAGAACATCAAGTCTAATTTTTTTGGCCAGACCAGAGCAAACACAGATTGGGCATGAAGTATACAAATTTCAAACAGCCAAGAACAAGCACAGGCAGACCATGAATTGATCAAAATTTGTGAAGCTCATAAACAACACAGACTCAACTTGAAGTATCTTTTTTCCCTCCACACCAGAGCAAACACAGATTGAGCATGAAGTAAAAAAATTTAAAACAGCCAAGAACAAGCACAGGCAGACCATGAATTGAGCAAAATTTGTAAGGCTCATAAACAACACAGACAGAACATGAAGTCTCTTTTTTTCTTCCAGACCAGAGCAAACACAGATTGAGCATGAAGCATAAAAATTTCAAACAACCAAGAACAAGCACAGGCAGACCATGGAGATGGCTGCAAAATTTGTAATGCTCATAAACAACACAAATAGAGCATGAAGTCTCATTTTTTCCTCCAGACCAGAGCAAACACAGATTGAGCATGAAGTAAAAAAATTTAAACTTTGTCAAGAACAAGCACAGGCAGACCATGAATTGAGCAACATTTGTAAGGCTCATAAACAACACAGACAGAACATGAAGTCTCTTTTTTCTTCCAGACCAGAGCAAACACAGATTGAGCATGAAGCGTAAAAATTTCAAACAACCAAGAACAAGCACAGGCAGACCATGGAGATGGCTGCAAAATTTGTAATGCTCATAAACAACACAAATAGAGCATGAAGTCTCATTTTTTACTCCAGACCGGAGCAAACACAGATTGAGCATGAGGTAAAAAAATTTAAAACAGCCAAGAACAAGCACAGGCAGACCATGAATTGAGCAAAATTTGTAAAGCTCACAAACAACACAGATTGTACATGAAGTATACAAATTTTTTGGGCGAGACCAGAACAAACACAGTTTGAGCATGAAGTATAAATTTTAAACAGCCCAGTACAGACACAGACAGACACAGACAGAGCATGTAGCATGCAAACTTTGTATCATTCATCAAATATTCATCATGTGTTCGGCGCTAACGATCATCCCGTTCTTTCTCTTCGATTCCTGCACCAAAATATTCATCAAATAGAAGAAAATTCAAGTACGTATGATACACATTCATGGTTAAAACTTGTAGGCTCAGAAATAGTGCAACAAAAAACATTATCTCATTCACTCGGATTTTAAAAATTCATGGCGGCGCAGAAAAACAACAATTACCACTTTAATATCCCGTAAAAACTTATCGGAGCTGGAGAAGATCAGCCGTCTGATCAAAGTTGATCACGATCGGACGGCTGAGCTTCACTCTGCCTTTCTCTTCAGATTTTAAGAGGGGTAAAAGGGGTGTACCCCTTATATGAAATCAGATCGCGTATACTACTTCGATTCCTTACTAATTAACCCTTCCTCTCTTCTCGGCTCATAACAAAACCAAAATGAACATGAAGTTCAGCACCATCCAATAATCATGAAACATGAAATCATGCATAAACTTTTCATCACTGCCGCATGAAGTTAAATCAGGTTGCATATGGAGTCAAATTTGGAATTTTGAATTGGACACTAGGGCCGCTTTATTAAGGCACACCGGCTAGTGTTCAAAAACAAAATTCAAGTTGCATATACTTTTCATCATTGCCTACTAAATAGAGAATATATGAACTTCAAATTAGAAATTTTTTACCAACTTGGGCATCATTTTTTTTCTGAGAATGATTTACCTGCAAACAAACAAAACAAGTAGGTTAAGTTAATAATTGTGTTAGAATGTAATAAACTAATATAACGGCAGATATATATGACACTTACCTTGCAAAAGACACAGAGATAAGTCAACAAAGTTCATGCTATATTCGGAGGATCCTCTATTATAGGTTGCATTGTTGGAACTGTAGTAGAAGCTTGTGACTCATTTATAGTAGAGCTACACGTTTAATGTTCACAAAACGAAATTAAAATTATACTAACTACACAAAAAAAAAAATTTAAACTTTGTATTTAATTACTTACCTTTGCTTTAAAGGACAAGTACGACTGTCATGATTAACCATTTTATTGCACAAGCGACACTTTCTCAATGGTTTCGCAGCCATCTCCAATGCTTTCTCCCTACCCCCTTTGATGCGCTTCCCACTACCCTTGGTTTTTGCAATATCGGGTACTTGAATATGGACTGTTCTAGGTAGTGAACTAGTTGTTGGTTGTTGTGATTCTTGGGGCATATCTTGTTGCAATTCTGCAACAACACCAACTAGTAATGTTTTCGCCTTTTGGCGCATCTCCTTTGATGAGCGAGCAATCCTCATCACTTTGTTGAATTCATTGGACAATTCCACCATGTCCAAATCTTGTGGACTACCGTAACTACCGATTATTTCAGCACCAGCATCATCATATACAATCTCGGTAGTTACAGAGGCGGTCCACCTCTTTAAAATATAACATTGAGGCAGGGAATCAACAAACTCATTCCTCAATACCACGAGGATGTGTCTACAAGGAATGCCCTCAACTTCAAATTTACTACATGTGCAAGTCCCAGCAATATCCATCCCCTTGTAAACTACATCTCTTGTTTTATCATGCTGTACCGACTTAGCCATTCTCCTGACAATATAGTGTCGCACACTACCATCGTCAGCTTTCATTAAAGATGCATAATTCAAGCTTTCAACTAGTTCAGCCTGAAATATATGAAATTTGGATCTAGTGTACTGTTCAGACATTTGGGACTCAATTTCAAAACCTGTTTGCAGCTTTGGTTTGGTATGCAGAGTGGTGTAGTCAGCTGCTAACTGATTCTGTCTTTGTTTCCTTATTGCCCTTTCAAATCTGGTCAGAAATTCATGTAGAGAATTTTTACTGCTAACATACTTATCAACAAAAGCATTCATGCTTTCTGATCTCTGAGTTGTGCGAATACCAGCAGTAAAAATATGCTTGGCATAAGCCGGTATCCACTTCTCACGAAGCAAATAAATGTCAGAAAGCCAAGGACTACCTGTTATTGGGATATGTATCAAGTACTAATAAAAAAGAACAAAAAAGTTCAAACATAAGAATAATTTATTAAAATAAGTAATACCTGCAATTTGCACGTTAGCGTGCATTACGTCATTCCATCTCATCTCAAACTCTTCTGGGGTCTCAGATTTCCAGATGCAACTGTGGAATGGAATGCTAAAATCACTATTCAAACCCGGGCCACCAAGCTTATCGGGAAGCTTTTTAAGAATGTGCCACATGCAAAGCCTGTGGCTCGAACCAGGAAAACACATCCGAATTGCATTATCCATTGCAGGATCTTGGTCCGTGATGATCACTTTTGGTGGAGACCCACCCATTATTTCACCCCATTTTTGAAACAACCAAACAAAAGAATCGGTGGTCTCCTTATTTATAAATGCCGCACCAAAATTTACAGATTGTCCATGATGATTAACTCCGGTGAACGGCGCAAAAACCAACTTGTATTCGTTGGTATCATATGTGGTGTCAAAAATTAGCACGTCACCAAAATGTTTGAAAGCCTTCCTGGCAATAGCATCAACCCATAATACATGAGTTAATTTGTTGTCTTCATCAACCTTGTAATGAAAACTGAAAGAAGGATTCATCTCTTTTTCCTCTTGGAAGTGCTCCAACAATATATCAACATCATAAGGTCTCATACCATCCCTCTCTCTTTGCAAGGAATTTCTAATATCTTTTTCAGTACAATTAATATTACTGAAACCTTCATTTTCTATTTCCATGAAGGACATAAACTCTGAAGTTCGTATATTAGCCTCTTTGAAAGTACTGAGTAAGCTTTTTTGCGCTTCAGATACATTTCTATTCTGTCTTAGAAATTGTTGCTTTCGAGGTGTGACACAAATATGACTGTGCTCCTCAACAAACCTACGGATTGACCATCTCCCGTCAACATCCCTTTGGATTCGTATTTGATCCATACAGTCTTCTTTCGTTATTGCCCGTTTCCTTCTCTTGATCAAAATTGAAGAAGATTCTTCATTATCACCGGTTGTATCAACCGGCTTGCCTTGTTTTGAGCAAACAAATTGTTGTGAATATCTCTCCTTTGTGGTAGTATCAACCATCGTTGCAGACTTTCGTACTGAAAAACCGCATAATTTTGCATATGTTTTATAAAATTCAAATCCATCTTCTAAGGTTGCAAATACTAAACCAACAAGTGGTTTAGATGCATCATCAACATCCCTCCAACTGGACTGAACATCCTGGCTTAGTAATTCCTCATTTTCAATCTCCATCCTTCATAGGAGAATGAGACAACAAAAATTAAAAATAAATAAACTCTCTAATCTTTAACTGTCAAATAGAGAAATTGTGGCCCCAAAAAAAGTACCAAAAAAAACTACATCTTAACACAATCTACTCTATTCACCAAACCCTAAAGGACCTTTTCTGGAAATGATCACAACCACCTTAGTGGTATTGTATCTCACACCCGGTGTTCGAGCATAAAAAAAAATCGACTATAGTCTCCCCTGTATTTGGCTTTCCGTTCAAGGAGATGATGATGGTAAAGGGTATTTTGCTGATGAAGAGGAATCGGCCGAATAATGAGCGCGTCGTGCTGTAACTACGGTAACAAGAAGATCATTGATGACTCATGAACTATTCTGTTCATGACTACTAATAATCACTTATCTCATAATAATAATAATAATAATAATAATAATAATAATAATAATAATAATAATAATAATAATAAACAAAAGAAACAGTAAAAGAAAAATTACATGGAAGAAAATTTACATGGAATAATAATAATAATACTACTAATAATCACTTATATGCATGTGTCAAGTCCTATTAGCAGTGATTGAAGCAAGTCTCGAAATAAACAAAAACTAGACTAAATATTACATGGATTTTGTGTGCTTATATGCATGTGTCATGTCCACATCTAAAAATTCCATATACCAGTACGAATATTATTTGCTAATCTAAATGTACTAGTCCGAATACTAGTGCGAATATTAACATAGCATAATTTAAGCTCGAAGAATATAACAACAACCTAGAAGCATCTATGAAGGAAATAAAATTTCAATTCAAGGTGAGAAATTTAAACCCTTGTCGCAGTATCGGTTCTCCGTCAGGAAGAAGAGAACGAACTCTCAAGTGCAATGTTAAGGTGCAGCTCACGGCAACCGAACAAAACGATCTGAGGATGAGCGAAGCACAAATCGATCTGAAGATGATCGAAGCACAGGTACTTCGATTCGGTGGTAGGGGTAGGGTTTGTCACAGGTGATTGAAGAAAGATAGCGGGAGAGGAGCGAAGGTGGCGATTAGGGTTTCGAAGAGACCTTCGATTAGGGTTTCGAAGGTGCCGTCTTCTCTTCAGATAGGGTGAGAAGAGAAGAGAGGAATCCAAAGAGAGGAATCCAAGCAGATCGAGAGCGGGATTCGAGAGCGGGAGAGAGCTCAGATTAGGGTTTGGAATGAGAGAGAGAGCGGGAGAGAAGAGATAAGATTTTCGTAGGCTTAGACGATAAGGAATCGAAGGGTATAGTCGATCTGGCTTTGAGATAAGGGGTATACCCCTTTTACCCCTCTTAAAATCTGAAGAGAGAGCGGAAGACAGATCAGCCGTCCGATCTTCATTAAGTTTGATCAGACGGCTGATCACTCCCAGCTCAGATAAGGAGCTCAGCTCTCCATCTCTTAATAGACTAACTCTATATATATATATATATATATATATATATATATATATATATATATATATATATATATATATATATATATATATATTCCTAGTTGACTAGAAATGTGAACACTTCGACTCTTATTTTCTCTCCCAATTGCAGGTTATGACTCCTTTTTTCGACCAAACAAAGAAACCATATCCCTCTTGCTCAGACATCAGCTCCTTAACCTCACTCCTTCCCAGCCTTCTGGCCCTCCTCAATCCTCATCTACTTCTCCTTGTCTTCAGTTTCTCTTCTCTTCTCCCACAATCTCCGATTTGTCAATTATCCCCAAATCCTTAACCCCCCAACCCTAAATTAGGAGAAAGGAAAAATACTTGATATAGATTTCCTTCAAACTTCATTGATCAACGATTCAATATGTATTTTTATTTCCTCTATGCCTATAGATTTTTTTTAATATTTCAATTGATCTCCCTAATCATTTTAAACCAAGTTTTGTTATCTTTTGTTATATGTGAAAATGCATGCACATAAGGTATTTGGTGAAATTCTTATGAGTTTTCATATATTATTATTAGGCATTTTTAAGTGTGTATGTTCTCATTTTTATTCATAACCTACCTGGCTACCTTCAAAATCATCACTTATGATGGTTTACTTGAGCTTACTAAGGCATGATAACTGGAGTGGATAATACAATATTGAAATTGATTTGTAGAATATAGAAGACAACTGTAAAAGAGTCATTTGTTATAGCATTTTATGTTTTAGGCTTCTAGCAAATAATTTATAGTGTAGCACGTCTCTTCCTTTGATGGTGTCAATATTTTCAACCAAATATTCTTATACTAGAACCATTTTTATGCTTGTAGTGTGAGATAGTTGGTCGTCATTGGTTACTTAAAGTTGATCATTGATCATAAGCACTTTACATGTAGAAAGCAAATTGGGTTTTGATAGTTGTAAATATGTTTCAATAGCTCATGTGACTGTAGATGCCATGAATAGGAACAAAGTGTACATTCAGTTTAGTAGGTGCGGATTAGAATATAAATAGCATATCAAAATTTGAGATAAATCATTGAGAACTATAATTAGAAACAGAGCCTTGAGTCACAATAATATTAGTTCTCTTTATTTTCAATATATAGAATTTGGTGAACAAAAATTCATTAGAATTAGATAAATTAGACTAATTAGTGTTTTCTTTGTTCTTACTTTTTAAGATTACGCGACTGCTATTTCTTATAGTGAGGAAGAAAACGAGTAGCCGAAATATAGACTTGTTGTTCAGCTAGCGAAGAGAGTGAGATTAACTAGTTGAAGTATGTTTGCTAGTCTTTCCTCATAAATTTAAGTTTTGACTTATAATTTCTATGTATATTTTAGCTTATTAATTTAAAGACCCTAATAATTGAGAAGAATTATATATTGTCTAAATTATGTAGTCTTCATGAAGAGTAAAAATATTTCATTGATTTTGTTGCTTGTGACAATTGTTGAGTTGCATAAATTATTGTGGAATATTTTAGTTCATATGTACAATTATATATGCCTTACATCTTGTCAATTTTGTCATATATGTGCCTTTGAAACTTATATGATTTAAGTTATATATAGATGTTATAATTACTTTATAATTAGTTGTGTTTTTTTTAACTTTCTAAAGCTGTTTATTGCTTGGCCCACCCGGCAAAATTGCTCTGGCTTTGTCCTTGTATAGGGATATAGCAGCTAGGTCAGGTATCTATGCAGGTTTAGCTTGTTCTTTACCCATGATTTCTCCGTCCTCCTATTCTTCTGAGTTTTCAAGATAATCAAATGTTACACCATCTATAACACCAAGGAGGCATAAAAGTACTTCCCTCATATGCCCCCATCATGTGCATAAAAGTTTTGCCCACACACTTATGACTCCTTGCAAATTTATCATCACAATGAAAGCGTAAGCCTTTCTCTCTTCTCTCCTTCATATATTGCAAGAACTGTGGATCTTTTGCTTTTATTGGAACACTTGAGGAAGTAGCTTGGGGTATAGAATGATTAACAATAAGTTTATTCAGAGATGTGTTTATTGAGGTATTAGACTTAGAGTATATAAGCCACTTACAGCAGTTGTAGAAATCATGTTATATCCACCAGGTTTCCAAGCTCTCTTCTGATCATTAATAATCGATTCCCTTCCCTAGCTACAGTTTCCCTCGAGGCCTCCAAAAGACTTTGAGGGTGTTTTAATTTCACCTCCTTCTTCAACTCAGCCTTTAACTCTAATATGTAACAGCTCACCAAAGAAGATTTGGCTATATGCTTTACCTATGCTTTACCAAATGACTATATTTCACAAATTCTCTATGATACTCTACTATTGTGCATGTTTGTTACAGTTTGTAAAAAGTAGCCTCTGGATCATCAAGCTTAGTATGTCCAAATTGTAGTAGTAATTCCTCTTTCAATATCTCCCAATCGATAACCCCTTCTTCTTGCTATTCATACCACCACTCCCACCACAATAATGTTTCCCCTTTCACATAGTACACACTAAAGGAAAGTTTCTCATAGTGACTAACCCCTTGAGTATGAAAATGGTGTTCCTTATGATACACCCAATATGTGATGTCCTTCGACCCATCGAAACTAAGGAAATCAATCTTTGGATGTATAGGAAAGAAATTATTAGCCATACCTTGATGATGGTGGTCACTCCTTGGTTCTTGATCCCACCTGTGATCTCCTCGTCATTTGTAGGTCCGTTCTTGATCCCTCTCCGTTCGTCGGCGGCTAAGATTCCGGTGTCGAACACGTGGCGATTGCCACGAATTTCCATTCCAATCTGATTCATTCTCACTCTCTTCTGAGTTCCACGCCTCCTTCAATAGCCGAGAATGGTGTCATTGATGTGATTCTTGAAGCAATCTTTCAATAGCTGACTCCACCCAATCGAACCTCTCTTCTAAAATGGGTCGCTTGTGAGCAACGTCACCATTGCTAGAAATAGATCTCGCAACCTGATCCCTAGCTCTAGGTCCAAATCGAGATCCAGACCCAAATTCATCAAGATTCTCAGTTTCGTGATCGGGTTCTTGATCTCTTGATCAATGGCAACTACCGGATTGATTTCGAGCTCTAATACCATTGTTCCAACTCAACCTCCAGCGACGTGGTTGGACGTGGCGGGTCATCTTCTCTGCATCGGGCCTACACAACCGTAGAGTTTAGGACCAAGATGAGAGAAGAATATGATGAACATTGGACAAATGACTTGTTTTCTATTCATAATCGATTCTATTACAGGTAGTTGGGTTATGTATTGTTCCAAGTACGTGTACAACATGTATTTTTCAAGAGGAAGATGGCAGTTATGACCCGGGACCAACACATAATCCCCTACCAGTCAGAACACAAACCTGTCACCTATGCACACTAACTATTACAGAATTTGTATAGGAAGATTACAAGCCATTTTACATAATAACCCCCAAAATATAGATAATTGCACTTGGACTAATATATGCAGAACTGATACACATCAGATCTTTTTCTTTTATGTAGAGAATCAGTAGCTGCCTAATTCATATCCAAGTTGGTTCAACTTCCCATTGAGAAGTCAAGTTTGGGCTTTTTTTATATCGTCAATGGTGGGTTGAAGGCCCCCCGCATTTCATTAAAAATAATTTAACAAAATATACAAAAAAAAGGCTTATAAAGTTCAGAAAACCCAACAAGCTGGGTCCTAGAACTCATACACCTCAACCAAAAAAAATAAATACAATAAAACCTAATCCTACTGATCAGCCGACCTCGTCAACAAGTTTCTTCGACCAATTTAAACTCATTCTCTCATTTCCTCACTTGTACTTTATTTCTCCTCGCCGTCACTCACAACGGCACCGTCGTCGCCCCCAGCAATGATCCATATGTCAACTTGAAGCTCATACAAGAGACACTATAGGTACCCACCAATTCTGACATACCCATGTCCAGATTGTGACCTCATTCTCATCCCCTAGCTTGACCACCGTTGACTATCACTGCCACCTCGCAATGGAGGCTGTCGTTATCCCCGACGGCTCCATAAACGCCTCCAAGCCCCTTAACATGAGAGAGACCCTAGGCGCCCATCACTTTGACCTGAATAGATCAAAGTTGAGCTCAAACTATAAACTTGCTCAACAACCGTCGCCCACACCAACTAGGATTCATTTTCTTGTTATTTTTAAGTTGGTTGTAATTTAAATATTAGGAAAAATATTTGGATATTAGGGAAGAAACTTTGGTGGAGAAAGAGAGGTGGGCGGCCACGACCACCCCCCCTCCCACTCACCTACGGTTGGTCGGACAGGGAGGTCGAGAGAGGGAGGGGGATGAAGGGAGAGCTTCGAATAGGATGGAGTTGGGAAAGGGAAGGGTTTCAGTCGAGAAGGAGAGATCAGGGAAGAGGAGGGCTTCATTCGGTCAGGAAGGAGAGAGGAGGGAGGGGGGCAATGGGAATGTGGGGCTACTGGAAGTGGAGGAGGAGAAAGGGGCGACCGAAGGAGGCTGTGGAGGAGAGGTGGAGGTGGAGGTGGAAGAGGAGAATGAGGGGCGGGAGGAGGTGGGAGGCTACCGGAAGTGGAGGACTAGGTGGCTGGAGGAAGGAGGAGCTGGGCCAGCCCTGGGGGTGTGCAAGTGATGCAACCGCACAGGGCTCTCGATTTTCAAAAGCCCCAAAATTCAGTAAATTATATGAAGACTAAATTTTAAAAAACCCACTGAAGTATTGGTCATTTAAAAAAAAATCCACTAAATTTTTTTATTTAAAAAAAACCGCACTCAACTATATTATCAAAAAACCCACATTGACGGAGTTAGGTTTTCGTTAAGGTTAATGTCAAAAAACCACATTCATCTTTCAATTGTGTTTAAAAAAACATCACTTAACTAATCATATGTTTAAAAAAACCTCACTGAACTATTGCATCAGTGCAATGCAGGTGACATAAACCCTAACGAAAGTTAACTCCGTCAATGTAGGTTTTTTAATAATATAGTTGAGTGCGGTTTTTCTATAAAAAAAAAGTTTAGTGGGGTTTTTTTTTAATTGACCAATACTTTAGTGGGTTTTTTTAAAAAAAATTTAGCCTTATATGAATATTAAGTAAGTAATAAAAATTCTATTGTATTAACAGTTAGTAATGCAGCTCAGTTGGTTAAAAATCATCAAGAAGGTTATAAATGGTTGTGGGTTCGAATCAAGCCAATGTTTTTTTTTCATTCTTTTTTCCTGGCAATTCAAATGCACACGGTCAAACTGAGAGTTTGACTAAATTTTTCCGTGTAGTCAGCTGGTTACCCAAATAAATAATGACCTAACTTAATTCCCAAGTTAGTGTTAAACCCTAACCATAATCCCTAATTGCTATAAATATCCATGTTGACGCTCAAAATTTAAAATTAAAAAAAAACCCCTATTCTTCATAACCTTTTCACTTTCTCACAAATAAATCAAATGTTCAATCTTTATCATTCATTAATACAACATCATCTCTCTCGCTCTCTGTAATTGATTATCATCCTTCAAACTCCAAAGTTTGCGATTCTCAAAGGTAATTTGATGCGCTTTTTTTTTTCTTTTTCCAGAGATATTATTCAATTGATTTAATTCTTTATGCAATCATTCTTGATATGAGTCTATCAGATTTAGGGGGTCTAAACAAACAGAAATAATAGAAAATTATAATTGCCTTTTAAAATATACTTTTGTTTGAATATCTTAGTTATTTGTTCTTTTATGGAACAATAAACCCATAAAACAATAAATCAATAATAAATTTTCTTATTTTAGAGCCCAATTTTAAGTTTTGCACAGGATCTCCGATTTTTTAGGACTGGCCCTGAACTTAATTCCCAAGTTACTAATCCCTGTTTGCTATAAATACCCTTAACGCTAATCCCTATTTGCTACAATCCCATGCCGACTGTCGCTCAGAATTTCCACCAAAAGAAAAAAAATTCATATTCTTCATAACATTTTCACTTTCTCACAAATAAATCAAAAGTTCAATCTTTATCATTTTTTTCATTGATACAACATCTTCTTTCTCACTCTCTATAATTGATTATCATCCTCCAAACTCTAAAATCTGCAATTCTCAAAGGTAATTTGTTGCGATTTTTCTTTTCTTTTCCAGAGATGTTATTCAATTGAGTTAATTCTTTGTGCATTCATTTTTATATGAGTCTATCGGGTGTAGGGGGTCTATACAAACTGAATTAGGAAATTAGAATTGCTTTTTAAAATATACTTTTGTATGAACATCTTAGTTATATTTTATTTTATAGAACAATAAAGCCATAAAACAATAAATTGATTGTAACGCCCTGCCCCAATACTGAGATAATTTTATTAGTTTTTGAAGACAAATAAATACTTATAGTATAACTGCCTACCACAGGCTGCCTCTCAAAAGGTGGTTAACCAATTAGGTGACTCTTGATCATAGGCAATTATATTTATATTATGTTATTCAAGTAACAATACCGATATGGGACAAATCCAATACTCATATCCCCTCAAATCCCGTGACACACAGTAAAGACCCAGCAGTGGGCCTCTACGTATGCCACGTCAGCACAGACCTGCCCCCGCTTCCGCTGCTCTTTTTTTATACTCAACCCGTGGGTCCCCTTCATTCTCTTTCATCACTTATTTACCATACTTCCATTCATTTCATTTATTTTATATATATATATATATATATAGGGAAACTTTCCGTTGCACACCAGCCCAGTGTGCAACCCCATGCGCACTGGTTGTAGACCGTCCGATCGTAAGTATCCATCTTGATCCAGATCCAAGGGATGGCATTTGCTCCCGCTCATCTGTTAATGTTGGGGGAGTATAATCAGAATTTCACCCCCCCCCCCCAAATACACCTGTCTCCTTCTCAACCCTATCTCCTTTCCCTATCGTATCCCGCTCCTCTCCTTCATCCTCTTTGTCATCGTAAAAAAGCCCTAGCCCCAATACCATCTCCTTCCTCCTCAAACGATCGGAACCCATCGAAAATTTGCATCTCCATCTAAACCCTATCTCCTTTCCCTCTCTCTCCCGCTCACCTCCTTCCTCCTCTTCGTCATCGTAAAAAAACCCTAGCCCCCAAAATCATCTCCTTCCTCCTCAAACGATTGGAACCCATCGACCCTATCTCCTCTCCTCCTCGTGACGCGAGCAAGATCTTGACGCTCATTTCAATTTCTCATCTCTTTCTCCTCCATTCATCATCGTTAGTGAAGGTAATTTTTTTTTTACTTGATAATGTTGGAAAAAAACACATTTTTCTGATTTTGGTTTGAAAATTAATTTGGTATTGTCGAAATAAAATCCGAAATTCTGATCTTGATTATAATTCCAAATTTGTTTCGGGTATGGAGTTAGGTGAAGGTTGCTCACAATTGGGTGACAATTTTTTGTATGTTGAAGAAGGTGAATTTACCCCCATTGTCGAGGAGCATCTAATTCCAAAGATAGGTATGATATTTGAGACCCTTGAGCTGGTAGAAAAATACTATGATAGCTACGCAAAATGTTCGGGTTTTCAAATGCGTAGAGGGGGTAATAAATTGAAGGATGGTCAGGTGGTGGAAAAAACTTTTTTATGTAATAAAGCGGGGGTGTCGAAAAGCAAGAATAATGAAATTAAAATAGGTACTACATCCAGGACATCTTGCAATGCATTGGTTAGGGTGAGATTAAACAAAGAAACGAATTCATGGTCTGTTTATTCTTTCCATGAGGTGCACAATCATGTATTCACCACACTCGGTAGAAGGCATTTGTTGCCGCGTAATCGCGTTGTGTCAAGTTCAGATAAAATCATAATGGAGCAACTTCGGGTGCAAATATTCCCACATGCAAACAAATGCTTTTTTTTGAAGGTTCAAGTGGGGGATACGATAGGGTTGGATTTACTCTAACAAACGCTAGAAACCATGAAAGAGATTTGAGAGAGTCATTAAAAAGTCATGATGGTCAAATGTTGGTAGACTTTTTTAAATGGCAAAAGGAAAAAGATCCTTCTTTCTTTTATGCATTCGAGCAAGATGAGTCCGGTAGACTGTCTCATTGTTTTTGGGTTGATGGGATTGCTCGTTTGAATTATGAGATATTTGGTGATGTAGTTTCTTTTGATGCTACACATAGTACTAACCGTTATGGTATGCTATTTGTTCCATTTGTTGGGATTAACCATCATTGGCAGTCTCTTTTTCTTGGTTGTGGTTTCATCCCAAATGAGACGGCTTCATCTTTTGTGTGGTTATTCCAAACATGGCTAGGAGTCATGAAAAAGCTCCCCAAGGCATTGTAACGGACCAAGATCGGGGTATTGGTGCTGCAATTCAACAAGTTTTTCCTCATATTCATCATAGATATTGTATCTGGCATATTTTAGATAAAATTCCTTCCGAGGTGCCTCAATTGGTTCAAAATCCTAAGTTCATGGAAGCTTTTAAAGAAAACATTTGGAATTCATATGACTGTGTCTCTTTTGAAGAACAATGGAAGGCTTTGGTTGTGGAATTTGGGGCAGAAAACAACAAATGGTTGAGTGATATTTTTCATATCCGTGAAAAATGGGCCCCCGTATACCATAGGTCTCATTTTTGGGCGGGTATGTCTAGTAGCCAAAGAAGCGAGGGAATGAATTCTTTTTTTAAAAAGCACACCCAAAAGAAGTATTCACTTCATGAGTTTGCTTTGATATTTGAAAGAGCTATTTGTAGGCAAAGAGAAGAAGTTAAAGAGAACCACCGTACACTAGATAGGAAACCCAAATTGAAGACCGGGTGGTATATGGAGGAACAAATGGCCCAAGTATACACTTTAGCAATGTTTTTAAAGTTTCAAAAAGAACTCAAGGCAAGCCTACTGTATAATGTGAATTTACTGGAAGGTGACGTGAACACTGCTAACACTTATTACACAGTGACATTCATTGGTAGGTCGGAAAAAGAGACCATGATTACTTATTCCAAAGAAACTTAGTATGGGTGTTGTTCATGCTTTATGTTCGAATTTGTTGGACTCCCTTGTAGGCATCTCTTGGCCTTCCTTAAATATTCAAATTGTAATGAACTTCCCAAATAATATATGATGAGAAGATGGAACCGTGAGGTAATTAGAAGAAGCTACACCCCCACAAATTTTGGTAAAGAAGATGGCAATAATAGCGAGAATTTTGTGTCCCGCTATTGTGAGTTAAATAACTTGTCCAAGCAACAAGTTGAGATCGGACTGTCTTTTGATGAAGGGTATGTGTTCATGCGTGAATCTATGATCAAGTCACTTGAAGGCTTCAATATGATAGTCCCCGAAGGGTGTAGTGTTGGGGCTAAAGGTAGTGAAACACGGGTTCATGGGAAGCAATTGGTCTTATCTCAAGTCTCGGTGGAAGAACCTCGTCAATGTAATACGAAGGGAAGACCAAGTGGGAAAAGGTTGAAACCAATGCGGGAAAAATTAAGAGGCAAACCTAGGAAGTGCAATTTTTGTGGTTTGCGTTGGCAAGGCCATGATGCGTGAACTTGCCCTAAGAAAAATGAAAGGTATTTAATGCTATTTGTGTAATTATGAAAATTGTCAATTAACGTTGCACTTTCTTATTAATTATTATATAGTTCGCTCGATAATGACTTTTCTGTGGTTTTTTCATTTTTCAGTGGCTAGCATGCATTCGCCGAAGATGATGTGAATTCATCTACTGAGAATAGTTCCGAGGATTCTCACGATAGTGTCAACTGAGGGAAGTGTTTCATTCACAAGTTTGCTTTGGTAACTATTGATACCCTACTTTTATTATTCGGTACGGGAT
Source organism: Hemerocallis citrina (assembly GCA_017893485.1). Classification (NCBI taxonomy): domain Eukaryota; kingdom Viridiplantae; phylum Streptophyta; class Magnoliopsida; order Asparagales; family Asphodelaceae; genus Hemerocallis; species Hemerocallis citrina. The sequence goes on from CM030361.1 coordinate 96,730,313, forward strand.
GAATTGATAGGTAGTGATAAATTTATTGTCTTCTAAACCTAGTATATATATAGAGAAAGTTTCCGTTACACACCATCGCAGTGTGCAATCCAGTGCGCACTGGTTGTAGACCGTCCGATCTTATACATCCATCTTGATCCCCATACAACGGAAGGGATTCACTCCCTCTCATCTGTTAATGTGTGGGGGTATAATCGGAATCCCCCCCTCCAAAAAAAACACCTGTCTCCTTTCCTCTGAACCCTATCTCCTTAATCTTTCATTTGGCTGATAGTTGAATCTTTTTTAAGTTTGGGTAGTTACAGATGCTATGTATGCAGTTGTATTTTCAGTTGTAATGAATATACAAATTGTATATGCTTGATTTTGGCTTTGAGGTTAAAGTTTTCTGATACAAATGAAAGGAATTTTGGCTTTGAGGCTTTGAGGTTATAGTTTTTCAACTTTGAAGTTTAGTACTCAGTTGGCTGCAGTACTCTGTCTGCTTGATTTTCGGAGGGCTGATACATGCTCACTTGTTGATTTTCGGATTCATTTTGTGCCCAAATTTGACTTGGTTGTACTGAGCCAGTGTTGGCATTTCTCACTGGCTCAGAGAATGCAATTTTTGCATGCATTGTTTGCTTGTGCACTATTTCTGATGGTTTACTTTTGGTTAATGTGGACCCTTTGGAAATGGGGATGCATTTAATTGAAATTGTGGTAGAACATGATCAGGATTGTGATTGTTACAGCTATTTTGGCATGGCAGTTCAACTGCAGCCAAATGTGACTACACCATCGCAGTCTGTGAGTTAAAGTCATTTCTGAGCCTACTTAAATTCATTTCATGAACACAATCATCCTGTAATGTAAAATTACTTTATGTTATCTATTAAACCAGTAAGAAATTCATCTAACGCTATGTTTTTTTTTGCAGTCAGCAATTCAAAAGAACTCACATGAGGACATTAGCACATAAACTGATTTTATGAATCTCAATCTGAGTCGGAGATCTCAAGAGTTTCACCCTAACCCCCAAAAATGATAAAAAGGTATGCCGGCTCCCACTTAACCCTGCAGTCCCTTTTTTATAGTTTCACAAGTTTTTTATAGTTTCACCCTTTTTTATGCTGGTAGAAAATAAGATTTGTATGTTGAAAATAATAAGAGATTTTCAATTGATGATTGACACTACTATATCAAATTGTTAAGGGCCACCTGTATCTCAAGAGATTTTCAATTGATGATTTTCAATTGTTAAGGGCCACCTGTATCAAATTAAAACATGAAGTATCCTTCTAACATGCCCATATTTGGGTTGAGAGCTCTTTTTGTGCATCAGGAGCTCATGCAGATCTGAAGATAATAAATATCCATCAAAAAGAACTAATTGACGACCAAAACATGCATCATTTTTTAGCGTAAAATAGAAATTTTTTTAATTCGGGTCTTTAATTTGTATCTCTATGTCTAAGTGCATTGAGTAAATAAGTTAAGTATTTTTTCAAGACTTATACATGGTGTTTTGTTTGAGCTAGGTGGTTGTGAAGGAAATGTTGGCAAGCAAAGAGTAGTTCTACCATGTGGTGGTGCAACCAGCATATGATCAAGCCTTTGTTGTTGGAGTGATTGCTTCTTGACTACATACATGGAGTATTCGATAAGGTGTTGATGAAGAGAGCATGAGTTAATGTGTGTTGTATTGGGAAGTTTTCGGATTGCTTCTTGACTACATAAAGTGATTGTTGTTGGAGTGATTGCTTCTTGAACTTAATGTGTGATGTATTGGGAAGTTTTCGGATTAATATATTATTTTTGTGTACTGCAAGCTAATATATTATTTTTGTGTATCCTGGAAATGGAAACATCCTCACATTTGTCCCATTACTGCATCAGAGAATTAAGTTGGAACTCAACTATATTATGTGTGAGTTTCAGTCTTTAGATTTGGCCTGAAAATTTATAGAGTTGTATCTTAAATAAATTTGTAAACTTGGTAATCTTTGAGTTGAGCACTTGTGTTTTCGTTGCTTGTACTTGTTTATCCTATAAAAGAAAAACTATATTATGCTTCTACTTGTTTGCGTTGACAGTTGCAAAAGCCCTCTATTGAATCTTTCTTTATCATCGGGAGAGTCTCATCTGAAGTAGTAGCTGAGACCAAATACAGAAAGTGGTTCTTACTGTCTGAGCCAAGCATGTGGTTGGAGCAGGTGTTACTAGAAGCTCGGCTGCTCAGTATGCGGATCGGGTTGGGGCTTCTGTATCTTAGGAATGCAGTGTCCGGATGATACCATATTCATATGTATACAACAACTATAGTTTACTAGAAAAAGAAAAGAAAAAAAAAGAAGGAACTATAAGTTAAAAAACCCTTTTCACATTTATTGGTTCACTGGGGTATTCACATATTGATTCCCTAGCACTATTCTTTCTTTCTTTGCTTTTAACCATGCAGCTGAGATAGTTGCAAAGGGAACCGACTCACTACTACTATTACAGGGCTTGATCTTGCATAATTTCTAAAAGAGCTCCAATTCTTGTTGTAACCTCCCTTTGAGGGGGGTTTTATTCATATGATAATTTCCATATCTTTATGGAACAATTGTTTTTGATAATTCACAACAAATGCTATACAATGTTATGTCATTCTTTCATTCCGGTTCTATAAAATGCAAGAGAGTTCAAAATTCTGTAAAGTGCTTAATACCATTTTGTGTCTTTTGCTATCAAGCTCAGAGCTGTTGATAATTTTGAAGTTTTTGGATTATTATATTTATCGTCGTTTCATGAAGGCTGCTCCTATCTAAGCAAAACTACTGCAGTGAAAATGATTCAAACGAGGGAACTATGATAATGTGAAATATATTACACAACTATCAACGCAAAAAAGACCATGATTGCTAACATGTGACACGAAAAGATATTGCATTAGGCACTTTATTTACATAATACACATCACCAACAACACATAGACTGAACAAAGGAAAGAAGAGATGTTCTCAATTTACAGGATTACATCTAGTCCAGCACAACATACAAGTTCCACAAAATATAACAACTACAAAATACAATTTTCTGAACACTTCAGACAACAACAAAGCAGTCAATACTGCTTGAAGAAAGCCAGAAACAACAACAGAGACACCAACACCCCACCAATCAATCCCACAACTCCATAAACCTGGCCACCTCTCCTGTAACCACAATTGTACCCACCATCAACATCTACCGACCTCAACAAAGACTGGATTGAAAGCTCATCATACAATTCCCTGATGGTTGCATCTTTATCCTCCTCCGGGCCATAATTCTCTACCCAACAAAAAAATTTGCAACCATTTGGAAAGTTGGGACAATTATAATAAGCTTTACCTGGATTCTTCCCCGAAGAAGAATATTTTACCCTCGTCTGTATTCGGCAAAAACATTTAGGACCTACAATTCTCTCACCGGAACTAGCTCGGGAGGACCCAGAGCTACGGCTGTAATGATTGTGGATTTGGTTGGAAGAATAGTTTGATGTCATCCTACAAGATGTTGTAACGTTCAAGCCAAAAAACTTGCAAAAAAAGAAATGCTATTAACTTATTCCGAAATATACAATAGGTGACTTCTTATTTCCAACAAATATTACAAATAATCTAACAAAAAAAGGCATGCTACAGGTTATACTTGCACTTGCATACAACTACACACACACTAAAACCTAACTAAAATATACAACTACATATTCATGGAAAAGGCCAAATAACATAGGCCAAATCTCCGTACTACACTAACTGCATGAATTTACTAAAGTATAGAACTACATATTCATATGAAATACTTGACAAACATACCTTCAATAACCATGGACAATCAGAATTTCGGATTTTATTTCGACAATACCAAATTAATTTTCAAACCAAAATCAGAAAAATGTGTTTTTTTCCAACATTATCAAGTAAAAAAAAAATTACCTTTACTAACGATGACGAATGGAGGAGAAAGAGATGAGAAATTGAAATGAGCGTCAGGATCTTGCTCGCGTCACGAGGAGGAGAGGAGATAGGGTCGATGGGTTCCGATCGTTTGAGGAGGAAGGAGATGATTTTGGGGGCTAGGGTTTTTTTACGATGACGAAGAGGAGGAAGGAGGTGAGCGGGAGAGAGAGGGAAAGGAGATAAGGTTTAGAAGGAGATGCAAATTTTCGATGGGTTCCGATCGTTTGAGGAGGAAGGAGATGGTATTGGGGCTAAGGCTTTTTTATGATGACGAAGAGGATGAAGGAGAGGAGCGGGATACGATAGGGAAAGGAGATAGGGTTGAGAAGGAGACAAGTGTATTTGGGGGGGGGGGTGAAAATCCGATTATACCCCCCAACATTAACAGATGAGCGGGAGCGAATGCCATCCCTTGGATCTGGATCAAGATGGATACTTACGATCGGACGGTCTACAACTAGTGCGCACGGGGTTGCACACTAGGCTGGTGTGCAATGGAAAGTTTCCATATATATATATATATATATATATATATATATATATATATATATATATATATATATATATATATATATATATTATCCTTTAGAAATTACGGGGTATTACATCGATAATAAATTTTCTTATATTAGAGCCCAATTTTAAGTTTTGCACAGGGCCTCTGATTTCTTAGGACCAGCCCCGATTTTTTCTTTTTCTTTTATTTTATTTTATTTTAATTTTTAACATCTTTACAATTTAAAATGTGTTATTATTGGTAAATATTTTCTTATTATGTGGTTAAAGACTTGAAACTTTCAAAGTCATGAATTATAGGTGAGAGGAATATGCCAGTCTCAGCAGGTCATGTAACTTAGCCTAAGTTTGATGCCTTTACAACTTCACTTCAACCATTCTTAGTTAACATAACATCATACCATTTTCCTTCTTTTTATGTTGGGTCTGTTAGCTTCTTTAATCCTACTGATCGGCCGACCTTACCACAACAAGTTTCTTGTGCCAATTTGAGCTCATTCCCTTGCTTGTACTCCATTTGTCCTCGCCGTCACTCGCAACGACACCGCCGTCGACCCCAAAAACGATCCATACATCCACTTCAAGCTCCATATGAGAGACACCACAGGTATCCACCAATCTGACATACTCATGTCCCGATTGTGACCTTGTTCTCATCCCATAGTTTGACCAATGTTGACTATCACCGCCACCTTACAACGGAGGCTGTTACTGTCCCCGACGGTTCCATAAACGCCTCCAAGCCCCATGACATGAGAGAGACCTTAGACACCCCTCACTTTGACCTGAATAGATCAAACTTGAGCTCAAACTATAAACTTGCTCGACTATCGTCGCCCAAACCAACTAGAATTCATTTTCTTGCTAATTGTAAGTTGGTTGTAATTTGAATATTAGGGAAAACATTTGGATATTAGGGAAGAAAACTTGGTGGAGAAAGAGAGGTGGGCGGCCACGACCACCCCCACCCCCCTCCCCCCCAAATCACCTACAGTTGGTCGGGGAGGGAGGAGGTGGAGAGAGGGAGGGGGATGAAGGGAGAGCTTCAACATGAGGGAGTCGGGAAAGGGAAGGGTTTCAGTCGTGAAGGAGAGTAGCAGGGAAGAGGAGGGCTTCGGTCAGTCAGGAAGGAAAGAGGAGGGAGGGGACAACGGGAATGTGGGGCTACTGGAAGTGGAGGAGGAGATAGGGACGATCGAAGGCGGTTGTGGAGGGGAGGTGGAGGTAGAGGTGGAAGAGGAGAATGAGGAGCGGGAGGAGGTAGGGGGCTACCGGAAGTGGAGGAGGAGGTGGCCGGAGGATGGAGGAGAAGGGCCGGACCTGGGGTGTGCAAGTGGTGCAACTACACAGGGCTCCCGATTTTCAAGAGCCCCAAAATTTAGTAAATTATATGAATATTAAGTAAGTAATAAAAATACTATTGTATTAACAGTCAGTATTGTAGCTCAGATGGTTAAGAATCATCAAGAATGTTATAAATAGTTGTGGGTTCGAATCAAGCTAATGTTTTTTTTCCTTTCTTTTTTCCTAGCAATTCAAATGCACACGGTTAAACTGAGAGTGTTGACTCTCAGTTTGGTGTGCACAAAACGTGCTCACTTGTACTAATAAGTTTGAATTTAGTGTGTCAGATTTTCAAGATTAATTAAAACCAAAAAGGGATCCAAGAGAGATTCACAAATGCAAAAACAAGGAAAGTAATAAAGGGAGATTGCACATACAAGCAAAAGAGGAAAGAGCTCTAAATTATTTGGCCTCCAAGAAATCTACCAAATCTGGATTTCTAGCAGTAATTTCGTGAGATATTTATTGTAATAGATTGATTAGAGATTGATCAGTTTATGGTAAGAAAACAAAGTAGATTCGATTTATACAGCCGATGACCGGCTGACCGTACCTTATGTCAGTCGACAGTAGAAGTCGACCGCAACCTCTATGAGTTAAGATAGCAGTCGACCTTTCACCTCTCTAGCTACGCCAGAGAGCTGAACGGTCGACCGCACACTTTTACCGATCGACCGCAACTTGGCTGTGTATTTTTTTAGGAATATATCGTTTCTTCTTTTGATCGTTATACTTCCTCTTCTATTTATTTGAACGAATCTACTGTTTCTTCTTCAACCTATTCCTTCTGAGAAAATTACTTCGAACTAATCTCTTGATAATCAATCTGAGTGTGAGCGTTGAATTGGTTGTATTCTTTAGTCAAGATCTTATACGATCTTGAGTTTTATTTTATTTTTTTTCCACTTCGGTGAGATTGACGAGACTTGGATTAGAAGTCCTGTGGGTGTAATAGGTCTCTCGGCCTGAATCCGAGAATCACTGTACTAAGGGTTTTTGAGTATAATGGAATGCTTGTAGCGGAGAATTGCTACAAGTAGGTAGTGTGGACGTAGACCTGGTGATCGAACCATGTTATATCGTTGCGTCATCTGAGTTTGCTTTTCTTGCCTCTCTTGTATTTCTTTGATTTATTTTACTTTATTCTTTTAATTTTTTATTTCTGCACGATCACCCTATTCACCCCCCATAAGGGTGATTTACAGTGGTATCAGAGCGAGGTGCTTATAAAAAGCTTAAAAGCTTAAGCGAAAGGTCCAATGGCTGAAATCCCTCCTCCCCAAAACTTGTACTCATCGGAGCCCTTCATCTCCAATGGGACAAGTCTTACACGATCACTATTTTTTGCTGGAAAATGCTATGACGTCTGGAAAGTTTGTATGTCTCATTTTTTACAGATGCTCGGAGAAGAGGTATGGAACATATGCATCAACATGACAGAAATCCCGGTTAGCGATGGAAAGAAGGCATTTACACAAGCGGAGTTATCTATCAAAAATGCAAACTCCAAAGCCATGACAGCTCTTTATGCAGGGTTGAACAATGAAGAGCTAATGCGGTGCGGACGTAACTGTAAAATAGCCTACGAGATCTGGAACAGCATGCTGAAGCGGCTTGAAGGAACCGCTTCTGAGGTAAAAGCTAAAGTGAATTTGTGTTTTTATAAAGTTGATGTGTTCCGCATGTTGCCAGGTGAAAAAGTGGATCAAATGCTCGCCCGGTTCGATATCATTGCCCACGAGCTTGAAAGCCTGGGTAAAGGGCTTGATGATGACCAAAAGGTCGGAAAGCTCATAAGCTATCTCACACCGGAGTGGGATGTCAAGGCCGCGGCAATGAGGGAGACACTTGAAGAGAAGGGATTTGACTACTATACATTTCAAGAAAAGCTAAAAACATACGAAATGGAAATGGTGGAGACAAAGCGATACAGGCAGAATATTGGGATCGAATCGAAGACTGAAGAGAGAACTATTGCACTAAAAGCTAAAAGGGCCCGACAATCAAAAGCTGGCTCGGAACATGAGGAGTCAGACGAGGACATTGCTTTTCTGACAAGACAATTTCGTAAGTACCTTAAAAATAAAAAGTTTGGCAGGTACCAAGAAGAAAGGGAGAAGAAACGTACGAAATGGAAATGGTGGAGACAAAGCGATACAGGCAGAATATTGGGATCGAATCGAAGACTGAAGAGAGAACTATTGCACTAAAAGCTAAAAGGGCCCGACAATCAAAAGCTGGCTCAGAACATGAGGAGTCAGACGAGGACATTGCTTTTCTGACAAGACAATTTCGTAAGTACCTTAAAAATAAAAAGTTTGGCAGGTACCAAGAAGAAAGGGAGAAGGAGAAGGAGGATATATGCTACAAGTGAAAGAAACCTGGACACATCTGAGCAAACTGTCCTACTCAACAAAACAGAAATAGGGACCACTATCGCTCCAATCCTAGCCAGAAAAAGAATGCACTAAAAGCAACCTGGCTTGACTCGGATTCAAGTGAGGAAGAGCAAGGCCACGATGACTTTGGCTTCATGGCTCTTGGGAGTTGTGAGGCGCAATCACTCTCCCAAGTAGAGGTAATGGAAGAACCAACTTATGATGAACTTGTGGATATATGTAACGATTTAAAAGACCTTGCAAAGAAACTAAGTCGTGAACTTAGGCAATAGAAACAGAACTCTAATGAAATACATGACGATTGCATAACAAACAATCATAAACTGAAAAATAAGAATGCCACAATTTAAAAAAAACTTGAATCATGTCAAAAAGATTATGATGTTTTGCTAGATGAAAATGAAACCTTGAAACAACAAATTCGTGAATCTCTAGCAAAACATGATAATTACTTAAGAGAGATTCAGGAGAAGTTAGTCTATATTGCCAAGATCACAAAAGACTTAGATGAATGTAAAAGAAATTTTGATGAAGTAGTGGAAGGATGTAACGAAGCCCTTAAACAAAATAGGATTCTTAATGCCACCCTAGATACTCTTCGTTGGAATACAAAAGATGATGAGATAACTAGAAAGAGGCTTTGTAAAAAGGTAATTGAGCTCAAAAAAATTATTGAAAAGCATGAAGGGCCCAGTTACTTTATTACAAAAGATTCAAGATCATATCATGATAATAGAGGGCTTGGTTATGAAGAGCCAATACATCACCAAAAATCATTCTGTCATACGCACGTGCATAAAAATCAAAACAATCACAAATCAAATATAAATTATGCAAGTGCGCATGACCCAAGACACAGTCGAATCACATGCATTTTTTATTGTAGATTAGGACATATCTCTTATAACTGCTCACTAAAAAGAAAGACTAATCTTGTGTGGGTAAGAAAGAATGTTGATGCAGGCTCAAAGCTTATATGGACTCCTACAAACATACAGGTAGGGAGTTCGAAGCATTCAACGTAAAGATATGCAGAAACCTTGATAGAAGACGCACAAATCTCAACGGACATAGCAAAAAAAAAAATTTGCATCTCTATCAAGAAAATAAGTAAAGGACGTTGTTCTTCAAATATGCATAATAACAGGTAAAATCTATACCTACCTGAATGTACATTAAATGAGGTCTTTTAAAATCATATCTGCAAAAATTGTACGACCGGCCGACCATATGTATTTATTATCAACTGCTTTCGAGAATGGACCGGTCGACCGTACGGTCGACCGTCCAACCCTCGGACCCTACCTACTATATATTTAATGTATGGTGCGGTCGATCGTATACTAAACCGGTTGACCGACTTAGTCGACTGAGTCTGCCTTCTCTCCACTATAAATTGATCTTTACCCCCAACCTCTTGTTTCATCTTAAACCCTAGCCCTCTCTCTCAAACCCATCAGTAAAAACCTTCTTTTCCCCCCAAATCTCACACATCTTCTCCTTCGCTCATGGCTTCCTCCTCTCAACCACCAAAGGGCAAGAGGACTATATTAAAATTCATCACTAGAGAGGGTATAGTATTTCGAAACTCTCAATGTGCTGACAAATATTTCTCTTCTCTTGCCAGTGCTTCTGTCGTTGCCAATAGGGCAATCGACTTGCAGCTTTGGGGGGGCAATTTTCTGTAATGGTTAGAATTCTTAAGGCTTTCGGTTGGGAAAACTATCTTAGCACCCCCAGTACCCACTCTGAATTAATAACACGTCAATTCTACACCAATCTTGAGGGCTTGCAAGATGGTGATCTTACTCTCTCCTCTCTCGTACTTGGGAGAAGAGTAAAAATTACCCCAGAGTATCTTCGTGGTAGATACGAGTTTCCCCAAAAGGATTTTGATGCTTATCACCATGACTTCAAAACCCTTGAATACAAGCCCGGTCACAATCAACACACCATTAAATCCATGATTGTGCAACATGAATTTGTTCATCTTCCTCGCCCATCTCCTACACAGTTTACCGACTCCTTTTGTGTTCTCAATAAAATTGTAAATGCAAACAATTGGCCCAAAAAGAATGACAAAACCAAAATTAGGGTCGATCAATCCTTCATCATCTTCCTTATTCTCGGAGAATACAAATTCGATCTTGCCTCCTTCATCATTCGCACAATGAATTTTGCTACTTCGACAAATCGTGGTCTTCCTTTCAGTTCCCTTATCTACAACCTAGCCATTGATTTCCACGCCGATGTTGGGAACTATCTTCTTAGAAAAAGTCCTATGCCCATCCTCCCTCAACAAATGGGCATTGATGTTCCTTTCGGTCAGCGGGCTCGACGCCATCAAGACCAACAACAGGCGAGGGAAGAAGAACAAGAACAACAAGAGCCACAAGCACCACAAGCCCCTCCATCACAGGCTTCCTCCTCATCCTCATTTGTGACACATGAGAAATTCGCCGCTCATCAAATGCAAGTCTACCAATATTATACATGCACTATTGATTACTTGCAAGGAAAAGCAGATTGGGAGAGGCTCCCACCTCCCAATGTCTCTGGAGGGGAAGAAGAAGAAGGCGATGATGATGATGATGAGTGATTGTAATATTCATATGTATGATTCTTTGCAATGTACTAAACTTAACTTTTGTGTTGAAGTTTGCCAAATTCAGTGTTTCGCTTCTTGCTTGATAAAAGTAGCTCATGTGTATTAGGTTGAACTGCTTAAATAGTGTGTGTATCAATTGGTATCAGTATTACGGTCGACCTAGCGATCGACCGACATACTCTCCGGGGTCTTTAGTAAAATTGATTTCACTATTATTGATCAATGCACTTGTAATTATTCATGTATTAGTTTTCCGGTCGACTGAGCGGTTGACCGGTCTGCCCCCTGGACTCTATTTTGAATTACTAAAGTTGCAGTCGACCGATCCCACCTCTGGCTCCTTCTTTCATCTTGATTGAAGATCTAAAACATCTACCATCTCTCAGCTATTTTTAAACCCTTTTGTATCCACATACATTTACATTTCACCCTATCAGTATCAAATCCAAAATCCAAATTCCCTATGCTTATACAAATCTGAATCTACAAATTCTATACTCTATGAAAATTTGTGACAAATTACAGACTGCGGTCGACCGGTATGCTCTCTGGATTACATGAACAATATCATGTTTTGCGGTCCCGGTTATCTCTTTGGTCTTTCTCTTCAACCTTTTATAAAATCAATGCTTTCATATATATTAAGGAGAATCTCAAATCCATGATATTATGTAGAGCACTCACTGTATATCAAAGAGTCTCGTTATCAACGGTATCATGTACGAAGATTCTCTCCCATGCTTTTCTAAGTTTGTACTCATTGTAATATCCTAAAACGTTCTTATCCATGGTTTTACTTTGATATTTGGTTTTACGAACTTTCCAAGGATTATTTGGTCTCTATCTATTCCCTCTTGGTGTGTTCCAAAAAGGGGTAGAATGTTTTCGAATGTTTTCATACATTTTTCAAATCATTTCATGGATTAATACTCTCATTCCTGAATGCTTTCAAACGATGAATTAATACTCTCATCCCTATATTATTACTTGTTCATTAAGTTCTGTATTACATGTGATATTATATTCTGGGGGAGTACCTGAATGCTTTCAAACGATAAATTAATACTCTCATCCGTGTATTGTTACTTGTTCATTAAGTTATGTATTACAGGTGATATTATATTCAGGGGGAGTATTCACTCTACTAAAACATTCCATCTATATGAAAACCTGTTTTACATGATGTACTAAATTCAGGGGGAGTATTTACATTTTTCGTTTTAAATTTCAAACATTCTTGCATGTTTTGTTCACATCAAAAGGGAGAGATTGTTGACTCTCAGTTTGGTGTGCACAAAACGTGCTCACTTATACTAATTAAGTTTGAATTTAGTGTGTTAGATTTTCAGGATTAATTAAAACCAAAAAGGGATCTAAGAGAGATTCACAAATGCAAAAACAAGGAAAGTAATAAAGGGAGATTGCACATACAAGCAAAAGAGGAAAGAGCACTAAATTAATTGGCCTCCAAGCAATCTACCAAGTCTGGATTTTTAGCAGTAATTTCGTGAGATATTTATTGTAATTGATTGATTAGAGATTGATCAGTTTATGGTAAGAAAACAAAGTAGATTCGATTTATACAGCTGATGACCGGTCGACCGTACCTTATGCCAGTCAACTGTAGAAGTCGAACACAACCTCTATGAGTTAAGATAGCGTTCGACCTTTCAACTCTCTAGCTATGCCAGAGAGCTGAACAGTCGACCGCACACTTTTACCGGTTGACCGCAACTTGGCTATGTATTTTTTTTAGGAATATATCGTTTCTTCTTTTGATCGATATACTTCCTCTTCTATTTATTTGAACGAATCTACTGTGTCCTCTTTAACCTATTCCTTCTGAGAAAATTAATTCGAACTAATCTCTTGATAATCAATCAGAGTGTGAGTGTTGAATTGGTTGTATTCTTTAGTCAAGAACTCAAACGATCTTGAGTTTTATTTTATTTTCTTTTCCACATCGGTGAGATTGACGAGACTTGGATTAGAAGTCCTGTGGGTGTAATAGGTCTCTCGGCCTAAATCCGAGAATCACTGTACTAAGGATTTTTTAGTATAGTGGAACGCTTGTATCGGAGAATTGCTACAAGTAGGTGGTGTGGACGTAGACCTGGGGGTCGAACCACGTTATATCGCTGCGTCATCTGAGTTTGCTTTTCTTGCCTCTCTTGCATTACTTTGATTTATTTTACTTTATTCTTTTAATTTTTTATTTTCGCACGATCACCCTATTCACCCCCCTTGAGGGTGATTTACAGAGAGTTTGACTAAATTTTCCCGTGTAGTCAGCTGGTTACCCAAATAAATAAGGATCTAAATTAATTCTCAAGTTAGTGTTAAACCCTAACCATAATCCCTATTTGTATTTGCAATAAATATCCATGCTGACGCTTAAAATTAAAATTTAAAAAAAAAATCATATTCTTCATAACTTTTTCACTTTCTCGCAAATAAATCAAATGTTCAATCTTTATCATTTTTTCATTGATACAACATCATCTCTCTCACTCTCTGTAATTGAATATCATCCTTCAAACTCCAAAGTTTGTGATTCTCAAAGGTAATTTGCTGCAATTTTTTTTCTTTTTCCAGAGATGTTATTCAATTGAGTAAATTCTTTATGCAATCATTCTTAATATGAGTCTATCAAATTTAGAGGGGTCTAAACAAACTGAAATATAAAATTATAATGGACTTTTAAAATATACTTTTGTTATATTTTGTTTTATGGAACAATAAACCCATAAAACAATAAATCAATAACAAATTTTCTTATATTAGGACCCAATTTTAAGTTTCGCACAAGATCTCTGATTTCTTAGGACCGGCCCTGCCAGGGCTGGCTCTGGGGGTGTGCGAGTGGTGCAACCGCACAGAGGGCCCAAAAATTCAGTATACTATATGAATATTAAGTAATATAATATTATTCTATTAACTGTTAGAATTGTAGTTCAGTTGGTTAAGAATCACAAAGAAGGTTATAAAAGGTTGTGGGTTCGAATCAATATTGTTGGTTTTTTTTTCTTACCTTTTTCCTGACAATTTAAATGCACGCGATCAAACTGGGAGTCTGACTAAATTTTTCTGTTTAGTGAGCTGGCTACCTAAATAAACTAGTATAATGTACGTGCGATGCACGTCTAAAAAAAATAAAGTTATCAAATTAAATAAATATATATTGAATAAGAAAAAAATAGTTTATATTTGAATATTTTGATTTGGGGTACACGTGTGGTGCACATTTATATTTATTGGATATAGTTTGGACGTGTATTAAACATGTTTATATAGTTACAAAGTTAGGGTTTGTTTGTTACAAACCCCAACTCTCCCATTAAAATAGTAGAGATAAGGATCTAAATTAAATCCCAAGTTAGCCCTAATCCATGTTTGCTATAAATACCCTTAACGCTAATCCCTATTTGCTATAAACCCATGCCGATTGACGCTCAAAATTTCCAACAAAAGAAGAAAAAAAAATCTTATTCTTCATAACTTTTTCACTTTCTCACAAATAAATCAAAAGTTCAATCTTTATCATTTTTTTCATTGATACAACATCTTCTCTCCCACTCTCTGTAATTGATTATCATCCTCCAAACTTCAAAGTTTATAATTCTCAAAGGTAATTTATTGTGATTTTTTTTTCTTTTCCAGAGATGTTATTCAATTGAGTTAATTCTTTGTGCATTCATTTTTATATGAGTCTATCGGATTTAGGGGGGGTCTAAACAAACTGTATTAGGAAATTAGAATTGCCTTTTAAAATATACTTTTGTATGAACATCTTGGTTATATTTTCTTTTATGGAACAATAAATCCATAAAATAATAAATCGATAATAAATTTTCTTATATTAGGGCCCAATTTTAAGTTTCACATGGGGCCTCTGATTTCTTAGGACCGACCCTCGTTTTTAATTTTATTTTAATTTATTTAATTTTACTTTTTAACATCTCTACAGTTTAAAATGTGTTATTATTGGTAAATATTTTCTTATTATGTGGTTAAAGACTTGAAACTTTCGAAGTAGGGAATTGTAGGTGAGAGGAAGATGCTAGTCTCAGCACGATCATGTAACTTAGCCTAAGTTTGATGCCTTTACAACTTCACTTCAACCATTCTTAGTTAACATAACATCATACCATTTTCCTTCTTTTTATGTTGGGTCTCTTAGCCTATAAAGCAAGGATACTCTCCATGGGTTACGTACCAAGTATTTTGAACGTATGGAACGCGATACGCGTAGGATACTCTCAGAAAAGGTATCCGGTTAATTTAATTTTTAAAAAATAAAAAATATAACGGATACTCTTTGGACACGTCGGGAACACATAGGGGACACGTAGAGGACATGTGGGGGATACATTTTTTTTGTTGATTTTTTCAGCTCAATCAAGGCCCAACGCAACCTAAGCTCATCTTCTCTCTTTCTTTCTTTCCAGCCGCCCCTCACCCCCCTTTCTCTCTCTTTCCCGATCCAAACTCTAACCCTAATCTTTGATTTTCTCACCTTTGATTTCGATCTCCTCACCGACAGCACCATCGATCAACTTCGAACACCCAGATGCATCGTCGAGCTCTTCACCGACAGCACTGTCGACTTCGATTTCGAACATCGACAACACCGTCAGCTTCGATTTCGATTTCGAACACCGACAGCACCGTCGACTTCACTTGCTGCACTCCTCCAAACCGACAGCACCATCGAGGCGTCGACTTCCTCACATCAACTGAGATATCGAAGACCCGCTTTGAGTTTTTGAGCTTCTCTTATTCAGTATGAGCGATGTCTACCTTTTTTTCATCTTCTTTTGAACTGAATTGTAATTGAAGTCTACAACTCCTAGTGTTGAGCATATACTACTAATAATTCTCTGTGACTGTTAATTATGCATTGTTATTATTAATTATTTTTATTTATTTTATTTATTGTTATTATTGTTGAGCATATATAATTAATATTAATATTAATATTATTTATTTATTTATTTTATTTAAATGTATCATCAACGTACTCATATCATAGTTTTTGAAAAATCGGCATATCCGTATACCGGGTACGTATCGTATCAGATACGCGTATGCGTATCCGTATCCGTGCTTCATAGCTGGTAGCTTCTCTAAAGCTTTACTACAATACTTCCTTCCTTGTTACCTTTTTCCGTCTACTTTCTGTTCAGCTAAAGATAGCAACAGCTCTTTCGATCAAATCTGACAGAACTTTGAGGAAAGTAATTTAATTGCCATTACAAAACGCATATTCCTATTAAGTCTGAGTTACATACATGCATCTTTACTATTATATCTAAATAAAAGAGTTCATGCGGACATGTAGTTGGCCAGCTATCATAACGTACCACTATCACATCGATTCCGAATTTATGTTTATTCCTTTTGGCACTATTTTCTTCTTCGTTAAAGATTACCATGAATTAGTTTAAATAGGGCTGTTCATACTTTGGTTAAAACCGATTACCGAACCGAACCGAACCGAAATTTACCTATTTGGTTCGGTTTTGATCCAAACCGAAATTTTTTTAAAGAGTTCGGTTCGGTTTTTGGTTGGCTTCTAAATAAACCGAACCGAACAAAAAACCGAACTTTTTTTGGACCAAAATAAATTATACCCCTATGATCCATCTCAAACTAAGCTGCTATGCAAGTACACTTCCAGCTAATAGTAGCATACCTGACTATGTGTGTGAAATCAAAATGAAATCAAAATACTACCAAGACTATGTGTGTGAAATGTGAATCCTGATTTAAGGTGAATTATTTTAAGTGAAGAATAGATTATTACCATGTGAGCCATGCTGATGTGTAGCCTAATAAGACAATGGTTCAATCTTCAACTTCTCAAATGGAGGACCAGCACCATTTTCATTCTGAGATAGTCTGAGGGATGAGAGCGAAAAGCATGAATTTCTGACTCATCTGCCACTCTTCTGAGTCATAGTAGAAAATTAGGATGTACTAAAAATTTCGGTTAGTTCGGTTATTAACCGAACCGAACCAATAAAATTCGGTTCGGTTCAAACCAAATTTTATCAGTTTCGGTTCGGATTTCGGTTTCAAATATACCAAATCGAAAATTTCGGTTCGGTTCGGTTATCTTCGGTTCGGTTCGGTTTAGCACCGATGAACAGCCCTAAGTTTAAATGATAAAACTTTTCACATTTTCGAAGATGCTTCTTTCATTTATCAATTAAGGCCACTGGCTTCTTTTTATATATCTATATAATAAAATACAAAGAAAGCTATTAAGTGTCTCTCATTTAATAGAGTTAAAATTAATGGTCCAGATCTAACCTCACAAAACATATTTTTCCGCCTAAAAGTTTTCCCGAAACTCAAATTCAAATCCCCAAAAACAACTCGATTTATTTATTTATTTCTCTCTCTCTCATTCTTTCTCTATTTAATCAAAATTTTTATATTTTCATATTTCAGGTTTATAAATTTTCATAATTTTTATGCGTTTTTTTATTGCTTATGTTACTTTGAAAATAACAAATATCTCATCAACAGTTAAATTTCATCATTTTTCATACTCAACGTTCTAAGAAATTGGATTTTACACCCCTATTTATAATTATTTTTCAACATATACTAATGGAAATATGAACTTTTATTTACAACTAATTATTGTTTTACTATTCAAACATGAGCTACATAATTGCTGTTTTACTGTTTACAAGACTTTCATATGATGTATCGTTCCGAAAACGTGCCGTAGGCACGTGCCCACGGAAAAATCTAGTATATATATACAAATGCAGCTTTACGATGAAATAATGTTGTATCTATTTGCAACATGAGCTAGCTTCTGTAATGTATGCTAATCAGGGCTGACCCCTACCTTGAGGCTGGTGAGGCGGCCGCCTCAGGCCCCCGAATTTTTTGCAATTTTAGGGGCCCCCAAATTTGTATTCCCCTTGTAAACATAGACACGTATTTTGCACGTAAAAAAATTATATTGTTATTAGGGGCCCCCAAAAATAATTATTTGGGTCTTTCGCCTCGGGCCCCCGGTAACTTAGGGCCGACCCTGATGCTAATGTCATCCCATCTTTGTGCTTACTCTGTAAATATCCCTAACAAGCAAGAATAAGTCTTCGTCGATTATTTGGCACATGCAGTGGGCGTTCTTTTAACCGATTGTTTCTTTATATTAATATTATGCGTACAGTATGCGTACACACTGTGAAAGTGTGATTTTTTTTTTTGAAGGAAAATGTGGAATATGGCCTCCATGTTTCATTAATAAGAACTTAACGAAACAAATCCAGAGTACTGGGGCAAAGTACAAACTACAGACAGAAAATATAACATACATGAAGCAACATGACCCGTACAAACAACACATCCCTCCAACAATCCTGGAGGGTGGGCTGACAAACAAGCTCGGTCCAGCAAAGTTGTATGAACGCCAGTTTAGCTTCATACACTACCTCCACGGCACATGCACACTCACCTGAAACTAGTCTGGCAGGATTTTATCATCCGCCGAGCTCTGCCTTCTCCTCGCTGGGGGACCCCATCTATGGGTCCTAGCCCCGCAGGTCAAATTTTGACAACCGCCGAACTCAGTCTACACACTGGGAGGTCCATCTTTGGGCCGAAGCCCCGTAGACAGAGTTTTGACAACCGCCAAGCTCAGTCTACTCCTCATATCCTCCCACAATCTTATTGTTGTAACTCACCCACCAAAAATCGCAGTCAATGAGAAAGCCGTGAAGAGAATACCTTCGCCTCTCTCACGCCCTTGCTATCTCCAGTGATTTCTCACAAATTCAGACCACCACCAACATAGAGTAGTGAGGAGCAACATTTTCACTCACTCACTCTCTCACTCTTTCTCTCAATCAGAAAACCAAAACAAGACCTAGCTGATCGAAGTATCACCTTCTCTACTCTCCACAACCGGCGATGACGTTGGGCATCAGCTTTCAATATGAGGGCGTAGTGGTCGTGGTGCCCTTTCGACCGTGGTCATCGGGTGAGGCAGCCTGGATGCAGCCCCCGCCCCTCTAAGAACACACCCCAACAGAACGGGGAACAAGCTCCAGCCACTATCTTTGGCGATACCATCAACACAAACCCTGACTACTACGCCGTCTACACCAACCCTGGAGGCCCATATCATGGCTGCAGAACACCGTAATCGGCCCTGAGAGCGTGGATATGGTGGTGGCGGCGAAGGAACCGTAAGGCATAGGATATAGGAATAACGAGTGAGCATATCTCATGGGGGGACCCCGTCTTCGGGCCCTAGCCCCATAACCATGCTACAACTCAGATAGCTCCATCAACCCCCCTCACTAAAATACCCCGTCTCTCACTTCGGCACTGTCATCCTCAAGCAAACCCTTGCTTCTTCGCACGCACTACCAACCCTCGAAAATCAAATCATAGCCGCAGATCGTCGTGATTGGCCCCGAGAGTGTGGACATGGTGGCAACCGCGAAGAGCATCCGGGCCCCAAGAGTGGACAACACAGTGCCACAAACCGTACCATAATCCAAACCCCACACCAACTCACCCCCATCTCTCACAATCCAACCATACCCAAACCCCACATCAACTCACCCCCATCTCCAAACTTCCCCAAACCGAACGTGATGTGCGCTCACTTGTCTCAATTTCTGGGGTGCTTGTCTCAATTTTCGGGGTGCTTGTCACAACTATCACGGAGCGACTATGTCGCGCCAGAGCATCCTCCCGCGACTGTTGGCGCGAACACCATGAAATTGGGATTGAAGTGTGTGAGGTCGGTGTTTTGGTTTGGGGCCCGTGGGGCCAGGCCGGTTGTGGGTTGGTGTTGGGGGTGAGGGGGTGTGGGGTTGGAGTATGGTTGGTCTGGAGTGTACTACAATGTCGCCGGTGCAATCTTCACAACGCCTATTGTTAGACTATTGAGCTTCCTCCAGCTTATGTCACTAGCTCGAGACAACGTCGCTTCTTCCCTCCGATTGGGAGTTTGAATCGAGATAAGTCTGTGTGGTGAGAAATCACCGGAGAGAACTTGTACTTGAGAGAGGTGAAGGTATCCTCCACGGCTCTCTCCTGGAGCGTGGTATTTGGTGGGGTGAGCGAGATAGTTGTTTGGTGAGAAATCGCCTGAGAAAGCGCAATCGTGTGAGAGGTGAAGGTATCTTCTTCACGGCTTTCTCTTTGGTAGCGGCTGTGGGAGCGACTGACACGTTTGTAGGATGAGTGGTGGAGATGGTGGGTGGGTGCGAGCGCAGTGCAAGTGTCATGGGATCATTTTTCGACCTGTGGGGCTTGGGCCCAAAAATGGGGTCCCCCCAGTGAGGTGAAGGCAGGGATCAGCGGGTGAAAAATCCGGCTAGACGTATTTCAGGTGGGTGTGCATGTGCCGTGGAGGCACTGTGCGAAGCTAACTGACGTACTTACATTTAGCTGGTCGAGATGGTTTGTCGGCCCATCCTCCAGGGTTGTTGAAGGGATTTATTATTTGTACGCGTCATGTTGCTTCATGTATATTTTATTTTCTGTTAGTAGGTTGTACTTGAGCCCAGTACTCTGAGTTTGTTTCGTTAAACTCTTTTTAATGAAACAGGGTGGCCTTATTCCACCTTTCCCCTAAAAAAAACTTTTCAATGTATATACACCTTAATTTACACTAGTAATTTACACGTGAGATGCACGTCTTAATAAATTTAGTTTTTTAAAATAAAAATTTAGACATAATCTGGATTTGAACTTAGAACCTCATTTATAATAGTTATGCACGTGTATTGCATGGGTTGGTAGACTGACAAAACATTTACAAATGACACTAAGGCCTTCTCCCATTAATATATATATATATATATATATATATATATATATACACACACTAGATTTGCCCGTGGGCACGTGCCTACGGCACGTCTTCGGAACGATACAACACACGAAAAACTTTGTAAACTGTAAAACAACAATTATGTAGTTCAAGTTTGAATAGTATGATAATAATTAGTTGTAAATAAAAGTCCATGTTTCTATTAGTATATGTCGAAAAATAATTATAAATGAGGGTGTAAAATCCAACTTCTTAGAACTTTAAGTGTGGAAAATGATGAAATTTAACTGTTGAAAAGATATTTGCTATTTTCAATATAACATGTGCTATCAAAAAAGCATAAAAATTCTGAAAATTTTACAAACCTGAAATCTTAAAATCTAAATTTCTAAGTAAATAAAGAAAGAATGGGAGAGAGAGTGTGAGAGAGAAAGAGAGAAATATGAAAAAGTGAAGAGAGAGGAGAGAGATAGTAATAAAGTAATGAGTTTTTTTAGTTTTGGGGGGGGGGGGGGGGAGGGGGATTTAATTTTGGGGTTTAAAATTTTGGGCGGGAAAATATGTTTTGTGGGAATCAATCTAGGTCACTGATTTTCAGGGGAGATGAGAGCCACTTGATAGCTTTCTTTGTAATTTATTATATAGATACACATACATACATACACGTTTTAATAAACATAGTTTTTTAAAATAAAAATTTAGATGTAGCCTTGATTTGAACCTAGGACCTCCTTTTATAATAGTTATTATGCACGTGTGTTACACGAGTTGGTAGATTGACAAAACATTTAGAAATGATACTAAGGCCTTCTCCCATTATAATATTAGAGATGGTAAGTAGTTTTGAAGAAGTCCAAAAAGATGTGAATGATTTTATAAAGAGTAATGCTTCATCTACTACCAATTTTACTACTATTTTGTTCACTATCTTAGGTGACTTATTTCTAATGGAGAGTTCTCCCACCTACTCTATTTTTCTCTACCTATTGAAGCGTGCCACCTAAGGTAGTGAACAAAATAGTAGTGAAATTGGTAGTGGACGTAGGATTACTCTTTTATAAAATATGTTTTTGCAATGCTTGACTCATTAATATCATTGCATTTATACTACGCACTAACTAATGATAGGGTTCAATTATGATAATGTTCGCTGCACATAAGCCTACTGTTGCCGCTAAATTTGGTGTGGGGCAAACAGATAGTATTTGTGGATTCTTAGGAAAACTGAATAATAAACCTGTATACCTGTTCCGTCGGGGTATGATCACTGCTCCCGTCGTACACCTGCAAAAAATGCGAGACACCGGGGTTGATCCCGGCGACGCACCCTCCGACGCTCAAGTCAGTAATCAGAAATGATTAAGAAAGAGCGTAAATTGGCAAAATACTGATTACCTCTTAATGGAGATAGATGGGGGGTATTTATAGGCGTCTTAGGGATCAAATTAGGAATGTAATCCCCGTGATCTGATAAGGAATATTCTCCTAGTAAACAGATTAGGAATGTAATCCCTAATTCCCGGTGAAAAGATAGACGTGAATCAGGGCCGTTGATTAGGATTAATCAGAAACCCTAATTCTATCTTTTCTGGACTGGGTGTGTTTCGGGTTGGGACCCGTACCTAGTTGAGGTGGATCCGTTCGTGGGTTATTAGGTCGTGAAGAAAGACCCAGTTCCCATTTCAGACCCGTTAGTATGTGAAATTACCGTTTTACCCCTGAGCTTTAAGTGTCCAATGTGAACGGTCCCGATTTAATCCTATTTTTAGCCATATCACGAGCCCCCCACTCCTAGAGACTGAGTTTTTCAGTCTTTGAGGAGTAGTTTTGTTGTTCTAATGGCATACGGGATTTTATCGGTGTTCTTAAGGAAGTTTGGATCTTGCTCGGGGGTGTAACGGTGTCATTCTGGGCTTGTAAATACCCAAAAATATCCTCAGAATTTTCTGGATTTTTGGTGATTTTTCCAGATTTTTCTGATTTTTTTCTCATTTTTTTGAATTTTTTATTCATTTTCCGAATTAAATAATTAATTATCGAAAATATTAAATAATTATTCTAATTAAATAATTATATTTTTCAGAATTTTAAAATAATTTTTCTGAGTTTATAATTATTTTTAGAATTTTTATTTAATTTTTTTCGATTTTTAAATATTTTTTCGGATTTTTTAAATAATTAAAACAAATAAATAAATAAAATATTACCTAGACACATGGCACGATCGTGTGCGTTGATCACGATCAAGCGAGCGCGCATCGGGAGGAGGAAGAAGAGGCCATTTTTTGGGTGTAACAAGGTCGGTTCCATGAACGCTCGGAAAAGGTGGCCGAAGTCCAAGTGGACGACACGTGGCAGTCAAAGTTTGACTTTTTTTTTCCTTTCTTTTTCCGTGCTGCTGTTCTTTCTTCTTCTCTCCTTCGTTTCTTTCTCTCCCTTCGTCTTCTCCATTTTTGAAGCGCCAGCGGCTCAAAGTGGAAATCGACGGGGGGAGCTCGTCTCCTGAGGTCAACAAGAAGGAGAGCTCGAGGTGCCCGCGATAGTTCGGCAAGGGAGTTGGAGTTCGGAGCTTCGACGACGGAGGCAGCTTGGGAAGGAGATGGGCCGAGCTCGGCGATGGAGTCGAGGTCGGGAGCTCGACGGAGGAGACGGAGCTCGAGTTCGGAGCTCAGTCGCGAAGGGAGCTTGCGATGGAGGAGGTCGGCAACTGAGCTTCGGCAGAGCTCAGTGACGATGGCGTCCGGTCGTGTCTCGTCTACGAGCTTGGCGATGGAGTCGAGGTCGGGAGCTCGACGGAGCTCGAGTTCGGAGCTCAAAGCGGTTGAGAACTCGGCATTTGGAGTTGGAGTGGGGCTTGATGGAGGAGGCAGTCGGCGAGGTCGGTGAGAGGCATTCGGCCATGGCGGCAAGGAGAACTCGGCATTTGGGTTTTGCTTTTTTTTCTGGTTTTGGCGCCGAACGTAGGAGGAGAAGGAGGGAAAGTGGGTTCGACTTTGAGCATGGAGCTTGACGATGGAGGGGGTGAGTTCGGCTTTGAGCATGGAGCTTGGCCATGGAGAAGGAGGTCTCCGTTGGGTTTGCTTCGCATGGATGCTCGGTGAAGAAAGGAGCTGGTTTTTTGGTTTTTGCTTGGGTTTGGCGCCAAGATGGCTGAAGAGGAAGGGGAGGAGAGATAACGAGTTTGGGTTCGGATCCTTAACGGGTCTGAACCCGACCCTATAGCCCCCTTTTCTTTTTTGTGTTGTTTGTGGGTCGGTGCTGAGAGCGTTCGGCGAAGGGGTGCCGAGGTCCGATTTTTCCCCGTAACAGGGTCGGTGTCAAGAACGCTCGGCAGCTGGTGCCGAACCCCAACTTTTCCCCTATAACAGGGTCAGTGTCAAGAACGCTCGGCAGCTGGTGCCGAACTCCAATTTTTCCCCTATAACAGGGTCGGTGTCAAGAACGCTCGGCAGCTGGTGCCGAACCCCAACTTTTCCCCTATAACAGGGTCGGTGTCAAGAACGCTCGGCAGCTGGTACCGAACTCCAATTTTTCTCCTATAACAGGGTCGGTGTCAAGAACGCTCGGCAGCTGGTGCCGAACCCCAACTTTTCCCCTATAACAGGGTCGGTGTCAAGAACGCTCGGCAGCTGGTGCCGAACTCCAATTTTCCCCCTATAACAGGGTCGGTGTCAAGAGCGCTCGGCAGCTGGTGCCGAACCCCAATTTTTCCATGCAGAGTTCTTCTCGAGTTCCCGGTGCTATGGAGGTCGGCTCGAGGCGTGCGATCCCTTGTTTCGAAGCTAATTCGAAGATCTACAACTTCTCTTTAGGAGTGAGATGAAGATTCACCCTCCTTCATGGTCAAAACAGCCAGAGAATATCCTTGTATACATGAGGTTGAGGAGAGTTTTCGATGTTCCCGGTGCTACGGAGGTCGGCTCGGGGCGTGCGACCCCTTGTTTCGAAGCTAAATCGAAGATCTACGACTTCTCTTTAGGAGTGAGATGAAGACTCACCCTCCTTCATGGTCAAAATAGCCCCGCAACATTCTTGTCTTCATGAAGTTGAGGAGTGTTTTGGTCTTGGGGATTTTGGAAGAGGAGCTCCACTCCTAGGGGCGGAGAAGCTGTGCTGGGGAGACCCTTGTGCTAGGAAGACCCTTGTAAGAGCCATGGGAAGACCCGTCCTTTGAGGTGAGCAAAACGAAGAGCTTGGCTTTAGGAGAGAGCCATTTGGAAGACAAGTTTGAGGAGCAACTCTAGGAGAGAGTTGTGAGCTCCGATCTTGTTGAGAAGAGGTCCGCTTCGGAGGCGAGCGGAGCGAAGAGCTTGACTCTAAGAAAGAGCCACTTGTGAGACAAGTGTGAGGAGGAACTCTAGGAGAGAGTTGTGCTCCAAACTCGTTGAGAAGATGTCCACTTCGGGGGCGAGCGGAGTGAAGAGCTCGGATCTGGAAGAGAGCTATTTGTGAAACGAGTGTGAGGAGCAACTCTAGGAGAGAGTTGTGAGCTCCGATCTTGTTGAGAAGAGGTCCGCTTCGGAGGCGAGCGGAGTGAAGAGCTCGGATCTGGAAGAGAGCTATTTGTGAGACAAGTGTGAGGAGGAACTCTAGGAGAGAGTTGTGCTCCAAACTCGTTGAGAAGAGGTCCACTTTGGGGGCAAGCGGAGTGAAGAGCTCGGATCTGGAAGAGAGCTATTTGTGAAACAAGTGTGAGGAGCAACTCTAGGAGAGAGTTGTGAGCTCTGATCTTGTTGAGAAGAGGTCCGCTTCGGAGGTGAGCAGAGTGAAGAGCTCGGCTCTGGAAGAGAGCCATTTGTGAGATGAGTTTGAGGAGCAGCTCTAGGAGATAGTTGTAAGCTCCGATCTTGTTGAGAAGAGGTCCGCTTCGGAGGCGAGCGGAGCGAAGAGCTTGACTCTAAGAAAGAGCCACTTGTGAGACAAGTGTGAGGAGGAACTCTAGGAGAGAGTTGTGCTCCAAACTCGTTGAGAAGAGGTCCACTTCGGGGGCGAGCGAAGTGAAGAGCTCGGATCTGGAAGAGAGCTATTTATGAAACGAGTGTGAGGAGCAACTCTAGGAGAGAGTTGTGAGCTCCGATCTTGTTGAGAAGAGGTCCGCTTCGGAGGCGAGCGGAGTGAAGAGCTCGGCTCTGGAAGAGAGCCATTTGTGAGATGAGTTTGAGGAGCAGCTCTAGGAGAGAGTTGTGAGCTCTGATCTTGTTGAGAAGAGGTCCGGTTCGGAGGCGAGCGGAGTGAAGAGCTCGGATATGGAAGAGAGCTATTTGTGAGACAAGTGTGAGGAGGAACTCTAGGAGAGAGTTGTGCTCCAAACTCGTTGAGAAGAGGTCCACTTTGGGGGCGAGCGGAGTGAAGAGCTCGGATCTGGAAGAGAGCTATTTGTGAAATGAGTGTGAGGAGCAACTCTAGGAGAGAGTTGTGAGCTCCGATCTTGTTGAGAAGAGGTCCGCTTCGGAGGCGAGCAGAGTGAAGAGCTCGGCTCTGGAAGAGAGCCATTTGTGAGATGAGTTTGAGGAGCAGCTCTAGGAGAGAGTTGTGAGCTCCGATCTTGTTGAGAAGAGGTCCGCTTCGGAGGCGAGCGGTGTGAAGAGCTCAGATCTGGAAGAGAGCTATTTGTGAGACAAGTGTGAGGAGGAACTCTAGGAGAGAGTTGTGCTCCAAACTCGTTGAGAAGAGGTCCGCTTCGGGGGCGAGCGGAGTGAAGAGCTCGGATCTGGAAGAGAGCTATTTGTGAAACGAGTGTGAGAAGCAACTCTAGGGGAGAGCTTTAGCTCCGAACTCGCTGCTTACGTGAGAGAATCAACGGTTGTAGGAGCAATTCCGAATGGCAAACCACTTCTAACCCACTGAAGAGCAGGTTATTTGAAGAGGAATCGAGCCAAGTGTTGGACTCCGAACCATCGGTAGAGGTATTCAACGGTTGTGGGAGCAATTCCGAATGGCGAACCACTTCTAACCCGCTGAAGAGCAGGTTATTTGAAGAGGAATCGAGCCAAGTGTTGGACTCCGAACCATCGGTAGAGGTATTCAACGGTTGTAGGAGCAATTCCGAATGGCGAACCACTTCTAACCCGCTGAAGAGCAGGTTATTTGAAGAGGAATCGAGCCAAGTGTTGGACTCCGAACCATCGGTAGAGGTATTCAACGGTTGTGGGAGCAATTCCGAATGGCGAACCACTTCTAACCCGCTGAAGAGCAGGTTATTTGAAGAGGAATCGAGCCAAGTGTTGGACTCCGAAACCATCGTTAGAGTTGTTCAACGGTTGTGGGAGCAATTCCGAATGGCGAATCACTTCTAACCCGCTTAAGAGCGAGTAATTTGAAGCAGAGTCGAGCCAAGTGTTGGACTCCGGAACCATCGTTAGAGGGGTTAACGAGGTGTAGGAGCAATTCCGAATGGCGAACCACTTCTTACCCGCTTATGAGCGAGTAATTTGAAGCAGAATCGAGCCAAGTATTGGACTCCGACCTCGTTGTTAAAGCTTAGTAAGTTGCGGGAGCAGCCATGTAGAAGAAGCTGGACTCCGAACTCGCCATTTTGCGAGTCGTGACTCGGAGAGATTGAGATGAAGCAAGAGCAACAATTTCCAATGAAAAAATGTAAAGTTTTATTGAAATAAACTAAGTGGCTACTTCAATAAGGCGAGCCATTATTACATGTTGTTGGCCGAGTTACAAGCATCGGCCTTATTGAAAATCAAGATCCTACTTCTATGATAAGGTGAAGACCTCTCGAGAGGAGCTGGGAGGTTCTGAGTCTTGAAGCTCGGCAGGCCTTTCCGTTCGTTCGTTGGCTCCTTAGTAGGGAAGCTCGGCCCCATCTTTTTGGACGAACTTGGTAAGGTGCCCCCGCTGTATGAGTTCTTCGATCTCCTCCTTGAGAGCCCGACAATCATTCGTGTCGTGGCCGTGGTCCCTGTGAAAGCGGCACCACTTATCCTTGTTCCTCTTCTTGCCAGGTGTGTTCATTCTAGGGGGAGCACGGAGTAGCCCTTCCTTGTCCACCTCCATAAGAACTTCTGATATATTGGCAATGAGGGGGGTGAACTTCTCAAAACGAGGAGCCGGACGGCACTGGCCATTGCCGTCCTTCTGGGATTTTTGGGACCCCTCTTCGCTTGTGCTTTTTCGTTTGTTCCCGGAAGATGTCTCCTCAAGAGTAGGGAGGTCGAGAGCCTCTTCGGCCCGAATGTACTTTTCACACCTGAGAAGGAGGTCGGCAAAGTTCTGTGGAGGTTTCTTAGCAAGAGAGGAGCGGATGCTGGAATTGAAGACATTGGATTGAAATGCTGCTGCAGCGACCGACTGGTCGAGGGACGCTATGGATCTGGCTTCGGCTGTGAACCTCTTCACATAGTCTCTCAATTTCTTACCCTTCTTCTGGTGGAGATATAGTAGCGAAATGCTGGTCTTCTCAGTTCTACGACTACTTACAAAATGGGTGATGAAGAGGGTCTCGAACTGTTCGAATGAGAATATTGAGGATGGGGCAAGGCGAGAGTACCATTCTCGAGCCGTACCCTTAAGAGTTGCGGGGAAGGTCTTGCATAGCAGAGCATCGGAAGCTTGATGGATGAGCATGAGAGTCTTGAAGCTCTCAATGTGGTCAACGGGGTCAGTTTTCCCGGAGTAGGTCTCGAACTGAGGAGTTTTAAAACCGATGGGCACTGGCGCATCCATTATGGTTTGGGAAAAAGGAGGTCGGCTTGGACGGAGGGTCCTGTCCCTCTGTTCTTCTCCCCGGTCGATCCGGCCAATGTGCCTTTCCATCTCGTGGAGACGGTGGTAGAGGGCATCGTCCCTCTGATTGTAGTCGAACGAGCCTCTGGACTCGTCTTCGTAGGAGGGGGAGCGAGGACTGTGGCGATGGTAACCCTGGGAATGGCGAGGGCTAGGAGTACACTGTTGGTGGTGAGGACTCTGGACCCGCAGGGGAGAAGGACCCCTTTGGGCATTGTTGTTGTGAGGACGGAGGTTGAGAGCCTGTTGTACCATTGCTTGGAATTGTTGGAACTCGGCACGGGTGATGGGTGCCTCATCGTTCCTTGGGTGTTGCCGCCCGACGGGGGAATAATGTCTTCTTCTGTAATGCTCGGGGGACTCCCTCCTTCCCCTTCGGACAGGGGATCTTCTGTAGTCTCGGCGGTGAGGGGATCGCTCACCCGGACGTTGTTGGCGGGAGGTTCCCTCTCGGGCCCGCTTCTCGTCCAGATGGTAGCGTAGGTCCTCCACCTTCTGCCGATTTTGAGGATTGTGAGAGGCCATGGAATCCGTAGAGGCATTGTGTATGGAGACGCGGTCCTGATTGAGCGGTTGCTTCATGCGGGAGCCCCCCGCACCGGCATTTTGAAGACCGGTGGGACCCTTGGGGGGTTGCTGATTCTGAATAGGAGACTGATCTTGTTGAAGAGGGTCCTCCACTTGAAGCGGGGGTTGTCCCTGCCGCGGAGCGGGTTGGACGGGGACTACCTCTTGCTGATCAGCGGGGTTGGGCCCACGGTTGGACCCTCTAGATCTTACTTTCCTAGGAGGCATGGCTGGAGGAGATCTAACCAACGGGAAGAGGGGATGTTGCTATTCGTTTGTTTTCCACAGACGGCGCCAATCTGTTGCCGCTAAATTTGGTGTGGGGGCAAACAGATAGTATTTGTGGATTCTTAGGGAAACTGAATAATAAACCTGTATACCTGTTCCGTCGGGGTATGATCGCTGCTCCCGCCGTACACCTGCAAAAAGTGCGAGACACCGGGGTTGATCCCGGCGACGCACCCTCCGACGCTCAAGTCAGTAATCAGAAATGATTAAGAAAGAGCGTAAATTGGCAAAATACTGATTACCTCTTAATGGAGATGGATGGAGGGTATTTATAGGCGTCTTAGGGATCAAATTAGGAATGTAATCCCCGTGATCCGATAAGGAATATTCTCCCAGTAAACAGATTAGGAATGTAATCCCTAATTTCCGGTGAAAAGATAAACGTGAATCAGGGCCGTTGATTAGGATTAATCAGAAACCCTAATTCTATCTTTTCTGGACTGGGTGTGTTTCGGGTTGGGACCCGTACCCAGTTGAGGTGGATCCGTTCGTGGGTTATTGGGTCGTGAAGAAAGACCCAGTTCCCATTTCAGACCCGTTAGTAGGTGAAATTACCGTTTTACCCCTGAGCTTTAAGATTCGTGTCCGATGTGAACGGTCCCGATTTAATCCTATTTTTAGCCATATCACCTCCTATTAGTCTATTACTTCTCCTTTAATTAATGCAGTAAATGTTTTGATTTTTTTCACCACCAGCTATTTTCAATGCATGTAGTCCCTTTATTATTTTTGTATTTGCGACTTGGTCCCCTAAACCATGAATATTGCAATATAATTCTTTAATAAATGGAGTTTCCATCAATCTCTACTATTTTAATGGGAGAGTTGAGTTTGTAACTAAATAAATCCGTGCAATACCCGTCTAAACTATATCTAACAAATATAAGTGTGCATCGCACGTGTAGTCCAAATTAAAATATTCAAAGTTTAAATTATTTATTTTCTTATTCGATATATATTCATTTAATTTTATGATGACTATATTTTTTATAGGCATGCATCATACCTGTATTTGCTAGTTTAGTTTTAATTTTGACTTTCGGATTTTAAGGTCAGGAAACTAGAGTTATAAATTTGGAATATCCCCGATCTAGTAATTGGTTTGACGAGAAGCATACCTCTTAGGTAGTGTTAGTTGGAAATATTTTTAAAATACATGTGATTTTAATATTAATTTATTTTTAAATACAAATCATGGTCATTTCAAAATCGATGTGACTCTTAGTTGTAAGAGCATCCACAGTCGTTTTTCTCATTCGGTATAATATGGCAGCTACAGTAATAGCAAATACAATCGTTCACTGCAGTCGTCGTTTGCTATATTTTTTCTATTTTTTAGAGAGACGGGGTATCATACCCCGTCCGATCGTTTCAAATAAATTAAAAAAAAGTTAATTACTTATTAACTATTAAACTATATTAATTAACTAAATTAAATAATATAAAACTAACTAAACCTAATTAATATACTAACTTAACCTATTAATATACTAACTAATCCTAATATACTAACTAAAAGTACCCTGCCCATTAAATGCTCTCCTGAAAATCTGGATGGGGTATCATACCCCGGACGGGGTATGTGTCCCCGTCCCACACTATTTTTTTTTTCCTTCCTATCGCTTACATCGTAGCCGTTCGTTTTATTAAAAAAAAAAAAAACAAATAAAAAAAAAGGGAGAGACGGGGTTTGATACCCCGTCCGGGGTATCATTCCCCGTCCGACCTTTTAAAAAAAAAAATTTAATAAAATAGGAGAGACGGTATATGATCCCCCGTCTGATACGATTAAAAAAATATTATATAGAAGAGACGGGGTATCATACCCCGTCCTTTATAATTTGAGAAAGCTCAAATCGTTTCTCATATTTGAGAAATGGAAATAGCAACTTTGCCATAATATGGACATTTGAGAAACGACTGCAGCGATCTTTTTGGGTTCGTTTGCTATAATTTGGAGATATGGGAATTTTAGAAAACGACTGTGGATGCTCTAACCTTGGAATGCACACAAGTATAATTTAGAAGCCACTCAATTTAGATTTCACATACGTATTGTAATTGTAATATATATTATTGTGAGAGTTAATAAAATAATAATAATGAAAGCAGATTATATTATTTATTATTGTCCAATCAAAATATAAGTTTTACACATGCAGTTACTTTTTTCAAAAACTAATATTTTGAAGCCAAAAAATTACATAATTGGTGTGTTATATTCACCTAACAACCATAAGAAAGGAAAAGAAACCTCCCCAAAAAAAAATTTTTGAATATCTTTCATAGCATTTTACAAAATTCCATATAATTTATAAATTTGTACAAGCATTACTATTTTGATATGATATAAATATAATTTTAAATAATCACTCGAAAATCAATATGTAGAACTCAGCAACATCAATGGTTAACAAATTTTTTTTTACCTTTTTCTTTAAAAAAAACAAAAACAAAAACAAAAACAAAAACAAAAGACAATATACTTGTCTCTAAAAAAGAATGAGAAATCAATTTGGTCATTTTTTGGATATAATTTATTTGAGTACATGATTTACATACATTTATCTTGTTTGGAAAGATAAATGTTGTATGAGCATGAGAAAGAGTGGATTTTTTTTTCTTGGAAGAAGAAAAATTATAAAGATACGATATTTTTCTAAACCCTAACCCTAAAAAGAATAAGAAAATTGATCATCATGATCAAAACTAAGTTTTTTGGAACATTATATTTATCTTCTTTTTTTTTTTTGGTTTTTTTTTTAAAATGAAGAAGAAGAAGGGAAGGATGCTCCAAAAAGAGAGGAGGAAGGAGAGGAAAGGTTTCATGGGATTTGAGAACCATAGGGTGAGAGGTGTGGTTTTGGAATAAGAAATTGGCACTCATTTGTTATGTAGTGTGACTTTGGAAGCACAAAAAGTGTGTTTTCATAAAAAATCACCATGATTTTTATATCGCCTTTGACTAACACCAAAGTTTCAAGTCACACTTGCAAATTCTCTCTCACCAACACCTAATTTTAAAAACACAATGATTTTAAAAGAAGAACCAAAGTTTTTCTCTCTCCCCTTCTCTTCCATAGGGATGGCAATCGGGCCGATCCAGTTCACAGCCTGCCGGGCCAGTCACTATACCGGGCCGGGCTGGTTTCGGTTCATTTCTCAAACTGGTACGTGCCGGTTCAGTTCCAATAGGGAAGGAGGTGAGCCCGGATAGCCTGATCCCCCCAATTCCAGTTGAGGTATGTCGGGCCAATTTTTTATTTTTTTAATATTATTTTAAAAAAATCCATTTCTCTTAACATATAAAATAAATTTTAAAACATGTAATATTCAAAAAAATATCTCAGTAATTATTATTATTGTAAAAAGTTACAATTATTGTTAATAGATATTCCATACGAATACAAATTTCAAAATGAGAGAAACTAAAAACAGAGGGTGATCTAGAGTTTGAGATAACCTAGGGTTTGATTGAAGAAAGGGTATTGGACTACTGTCGTGCGCCTCAACTTAACCTCAACCTAGAATTTCGTCTTCCTAAACTCTCTACTGAGCTTCCACTGCCATAATCTTCAATCTTTAATCTTCGGGAGTCAGTGAGATTAGGTCTTCATACTCGAAGAGTTCTTGAAATATGGGCTTCATCCCTTGGAGTTCTTGAAATGTGGTCTTCATTCTTTGGGAGTTTGTTTAATGTTGCTACCACTTGAGCCTTCTTGTATTCCTTGAATCCTCTTTTTCACTTTCATCCAATCATCCAAGCACGCTAGCATTTGCAAATGCTACGGTGTCTAGCGATTCATTTTCTCGTTCAATATATTGCCACCAAGAAAAAAAACACTTTACAATGCGATGGTAGATGCGCCTCAACTTAACCTAAATTATATCATTTTCTCGTTCATTTGGTGTATTTGTAATGCCCCATAATTTTAAATACAATATTTTGAATTAATAAATAATTTTTAAATGAATATATTTAATTATTTTGAATATCTGTGAAATGGTAATTTTGCACGTGCAAAACATGAATAAATATTTTTGAAATGCAAAATTTAAAATTTTGAGTTGCTAAATAAATTCTATTATTCATAATTGGATATATTTGAATTTTTGAGATTTTTCTGAATAAGAGAAACTACTTTTGTAAATATTTTGAAAGATAGAGACTTTTTTGTAAAAAGTCGTTTGGTGGTAGATTTTGTTAGCCATATTGGGCGCCGGTTTTTCAATGGATATTTTCTGGGAAAGGTATCTATCCATATTTGATTGAATTATAATTGAAAAGATTGAGTAAATAATTGAATAATGTACATTGGGTTTGTAGAGGGACTTTATTGCAAAAAATCCCTCAAGAAACCCTAATTTCTGGCCGACCATATATATGGGAACAGCAGTAGGTTTCGGCCTGCATTCTATTCCTATTTTTGGTATTTGTTTAAGGCTTTGGAGTTGATCTATTGTTTGGAGGAGGAGACTACTAGTTGTATCAATTTCTTCTTGAGATGGGTAACGCTCCAACTCTCTTGTTTTGTTTTTATCTCATATATTTAGTATCATGCTAGGGATGGACTCTTGTATGTCATGGATTGTTTTGTAGCATGATTGTAGTACCTATTGAGATGTATGCATGATATGAGATTGTTGATTATATGGCGTAAAGATTGAGTCTTGATTGTGAATGGATCTAAAATAATTTGTTCTTGAATAATGGAGTTTTTCTATGCATGAAAGATCTAATTTTTAATTGTAGAAATAGATCTAATGAACCTATATGTTATTGTAGATGTGTAGATCTATATGTATACTTAAAGAACATTGAGTAATTAAAAGATGAAATTTTTGTGAGTTATTCGTTGCTTTGATAAGAATTTATGATGAGTTGAAAACAAGATTTTTATATACAAACACATGTCAAAATCATCGAAGAATACATGCTTGAAGTGGTGAGACACTAGGGTTAGGGTTTCCGGGTTAAACCCTAGACCTAGGGTTGGCTCGGAGTCAAGGGCAGTTGTAGCGCCCCAAATTTTTAATAAATAAAATTAGAAATAAGTGGCACAATTTCCAGAATCAACTTCAATCGCAATCATAACACAGTATCAAAAACAGAAAAATTTTAAATTTTTTTATTATATCTTCTCTTCTTACAAAACACATCGAAATTAAATACATAAATTATAAATCTTGATAACACATAGAATCCTCAATTTGCATTTATACTTCAAGCTTTATTTGCATCGATGTTATCCATAACTGAAAACCCTACAAAGGTTTATTGAAAAGTGAGCACGTGAGTTAAATGTAAATGGTGTCAACTATAGTAATATTGATACTTCTAAATCTCACAATCACAAACTTGATGCATATTAATAAAACAATAATAAATTATGCATAAACAATAATAAATAGAACATAGAACAACAAGTGAAGCTAGGCTAAGTGTCGAGTGTATGAGATGAAAACAGAAAACGAGCATGCACAAAACAAGTCAAGAAACACAAATGCATATGATGATTTCTAATGCATACTTGTCGGATTCTGCGCATCCCATTCTCACTACAAGACTAACAGTCTTTACCGGTATTTTTTTTGCACATTTATCGGCATTTATAAACCCCATTGTAGATACCACCGGCGTTTTATAAATCGCCGGTGCAAGTGTCGCTGAATCGTGTGTCGTTGTAGCTTAGGGACATTCACCGGCGTTTTTAACGAACGCCGGTGTAGGTTAAACTACACCGGCGTTAAAAACGCCGGTGAATGGGTGGCTTCGTTTGGGATTACTGTTTTCGGCCATCACCTACACCGGCATTTTTAAAACGCCGGTATAGACTACATTTTTTTGCTGAAAGCTACCCCGGCGCTTGTAAAAATGCCGGGGTAGATATATATTTTTAAAATTTTTTTTTTAAAATAAAAAAAATAAAAATAAAAATAAATTTAAAAAAAAACTTGAGCACTCTTGCAATCAAAACCAATTGCAAAACTGAAAGAGCCCCAATAAAATATGAATGAAGCATAATAGTATAATATCATCAAATTGTAATCTCATAATGAAACATAATAATGTGATCTCATCACATTCATAACCAAAATATGGTGTTCAAAATATTGAGTTACAAAGACTGAAAAAGAATATTTTCACTGTCAAATTCAGGCAAACAAGATACTAACTGAGATGAAACTTATACTTTTATAATACTCATGAGATAACTATCAATTAAAACCACAAGATAAGTTCAAACAGGATTATTTGATCACTAGTCACTCCTACAAAAATCATAGCCTGCAACTTTAGTTACATAATCCATCTCATCATCACTTAAAATCAATGAGAAAGAACAATCTCATTTTCAAACCCAAGCAACAAGCAACAATCTCATTATCTTAGAAACTGATACTCATCTAGACATCATGATATAATTGTATATAAAGTTTATATATAAAAAATTCCATCACTAGTCACTCCTACAAAAATCATAGTGTGCAACTTCAGATATATAATCCATCTCATCTCCAAATTCAGACAAAAAAGTGGGTCAGTACGGAAAAAAAATTCACCCATTTCCTCCCCCCTCTCTCTCTGCACATCCCTTCCTGTTTCCCTTTGCTTTGCTCTGAAACTGATCAAGCCAACAAAGTTAATATTTTCATTCTTTAAGACGTAACAACATTATTACTGAAAAGATGATTGCAACTTATGGAATATGAATATTACACAGGTTCATACTTCAATATGCATTAATTAAGTATCATAAGGTATACTTCAATATGCACTAATATACACAGGTTCATAATGTATCCATAGTTGATCACAGGCTCACAATGTATGAGTGAATGCAAAGTATCAGATGATCATTATAAACTGAAGTTTATCATGCCAAAGCAAACATATTATGCTGATGAACTTTGATAGGTTCAACTAAATGACTTTGTATACATAAAGGTTTAGATGTTTAGTATCAAAAGCTAATAGTATGTTCAGATTATAAGTACTAGAAGAGTATTGCCTCCCCAGCAACACACAATGGATCAAGTAGATAACAAGAGATACACTTTGATATTTACTTGTACAAAGTGCAAACTGAATAAACTAGAATGGAACCTATTGGGAAATTTTTTCCAAATTTGGATACCATACAAATAACACCTATCATCACAAATACAGTCTGCACCATGGTTCAAACAATCACTCTGAGCTCTTCAAAAATCAACATTGATGGCTAATAAAGATCCAAAATCTATAGGAGCATGCAGTTAGATCCAGCACATACTCTTTGCAAAGAAGCTCAAGAAGTGGATAGAATTGACAAACAATTACATGTTTCAATGTGTTTCCAACTTCACCAGTTAAAGCACAAGCTCATAGAAATGGACAAACACCACATCCATTGATTGTGCATCGAAAAATGTCTACCTTCATACATAGATTGCAGAGTATTTCATGTTCTAAGTAAATAACACATCTTAGAAATTAAAAAATGAAAAAAAATCATCCCAAATGTCAAACTTCACTATCTCCAATCTTTTGCTCACAACCTCAGCTGCAGCAAAAGGTAAACCTTTTCCCCTCTTTCCTATCGACATACTAGAATGCCCAAATACATATGACATTCAGTTACCTCCCTTCAAAGCTTACAAAATGGTCGAAATCTTTAACATTTTACCTTTCACATAATTGTTCAGGTGGCACAACAACAAAGCTAAACTATATTCCACTTCCGCGATGTATCTAAGACATAATAGCACATAAGCTTACATTTAACCACACATGGTTAAATATGCACCAAACAGTACAATCATTTCTGTTCAAATTAGAAAACAACAAAATGGGTGGCCAAATAAATTGTTTCATCATCCCTTACAATTTATCGAGCAATAAACATCTAAAATCTCAAAACAAAACAAAATCTTCATTTCAAATTTATTATAAGTAAATTATAAAACTAGGGTTTTGTGCACGAAATTTAAAGACACTTAAAAATTTTAGGGGGTTTTCTTCAAGTTCGAACCTGGCCGACTAAATCAGAGAGTTGGGAGCGAACGAGAAGGAGGTGGTTGAGAGAAGGGGGGGGCGGTGTGAACGGCGGTCGGGATCTTCTTCTTGAAGGGCCTCGAGGGTTTTTCGCCGTTGGATATGTCGACAAGGGGCTTCCTCGCCGTCGACAAGGGGCTTCCTCGCCATGCGAGTAATAGAGGGAGAGAGAGGACGACGGACGGCGGGGACGTCGACGGAGGGCACAACGATGGCGGCCAAGGCAGAGGCGGGAGAGCACGGGAAAGAGGGGAAAAAATTGGGAATTTTTTTTTTTGATCGAAGGAGGAAACACTGTAGGGTTTGGGGGAAATTTATTCCAAACCCTATACTGGCATTTTAACTAAAAAACGCCGGTGAATGGGAGAAGATTTTTGGTAGATTTTATCTGTATATTCGCCGGCGTGTTTTATTAAAATGCCGGTGAATATGGCCTTCACCGGCGTTTTAATAAAAAATGCCGGTGAATATCATAATTCCCCGGCATTTTATAGAGGCCGCCGGCGTATATCCATCCAATTTGATGCCCCATTCCTGGTCTTTTCCTACCCCGGCGTGACTGGAAAAACGTCGGGGAATATACACCGGTAAATCCATCGTGTGTTGTAGTGTCTACATAGGTCCGGTGCAAGTCCTTATCGTTCTCCATTTTATAGGGTTCAATCTCTTGTTATGCAACTAACCTACTACGCTGATTACTTTAGGATTTAGATTATTTTGTGAGTATCTAGTGTCATGCCCCGATAATTTTTTAGAATCAACTTCCCACCGCAAGTGATTTTAGGTACACTCCCTCACACCCCGATAATTCTGGAAATTGAAACCCACACCGCAAGCCAAATGGTACCTCATCACACAAATATCCCATGAGCGTCGCCTCGATCCCGATAATTTTGAAGATACATCTCACACCACAAGTGATTATACCCCAATAATTCTTGAGATCATCTCCCACTGCGAATCATATGAGGCTCCGTACCCATGTTTGCTCTTATTTCATCACAAATCCAACTAGTGTCTGTCCTTATGTACATTTATAATTATAACCATCACAACCTAGAGCTAGCTTACCCTACAGGACTTAAATCAACACACAAAGAAATATTAGCCCACACTGGCTACTTCTCAAACTGCATTTATCATAACTTTCATCACTTTGCCGGTCTTTGAACTACAACATATATGGCTTTCTATAGCGGATTTATTATAGCGTTTAAGTGTAAATGCTATTGAAAGTGATCAATAATAGAATTTCTGAATAAAATGCTATCTTTGATTAATTTTGAAATTTATTCTTAGCTACGACAACGTTTTTAAAATGCTGTATTTTTTACAGCGTTTTAGAAACGCTATAATATCTGTAAATAAACTTAAGTGGTAAGGGTAAAAAAGGAAATTCTAATTAAAATCCAAATCATTCTCAAACCTGTTGATTTTCTCCCCCTCCTCCTCTTATTTTTCTTCAATTATCCTACGATCCCAATTAGGGTTTCCATCCCAAATTCATAGTCACCTCAAAAATAAAAAATGATTTTCCTCCTCCTCCTCCTCCTCCTTCCCCCATCGCCGCTACCCGCCCCTTCGGCGCCACCGTCCCCGTCCCCCTCCACCGTCGTTGCTCCTTTCCCCATCGCTGCCACCCGCCCCCTTCGGTGCCGCCTTCCCCCTCCCCTTCCCCCGTCTTCACTCCTTCCCCCATCGCCGCCACTCGCCCCCTTCGGAGCCGCCTTCCCCCTCCCTTTCCCCCGTCGTCATATATGGTTTGAGGTATGCAGGTTTCCTTACTACAAGAAATCCTGAAAGTGTTTGTTAAATTCTGTAGCTTCTTGATTTTCTTGCTGCGAATAGGTATAGGAGTTATATCACATAAGATTAAGACTATGTACCTGCGACAATCTTCAATGGAGTTCTTCAGTAGATCAGTTTATTGAGTTGTTTTATAAACACACTTTGCTCGAGATAGGTTTTGGTCCCATAATGTATCAGTGTATCATGATCTTCTGCAAGGTATAGTATGAGACTGCCCAGTTATCAATTTACAACTTCCGCTGTTCATTTGTTTTGAGGATTGGTCACACTTTCAAACTCTTTAACGTCTACAGGCATACAAACTTCAAAATAATAAGAATATTTAATAACTAGTCTTAGAAGCTCTCTGTTTTGTGTTTTTTAGGGACTGGTAAGTTTTGATCTGTAATATTTAGGTGGTGGTTATTTCTTTCTAATGAATAAACTCCATCTTTGCAACCATATCTTACAGATAAGGACTCTACTAGATGAATCAAGTATCCGCAGAGATAGTTGTATTGACTTAATTGACAATCTTTGAAGCTCGAGACAACAGGAGTTTATCAGTTATTATTTACTGTAGGTGCTGCTTTCTACCTTTTCCTGATGCTATTCTGAAATTCCTTAATGGTTGTTGGTATATATGAGAGAAAAACTGAATTAGCTTAAAGGCAAGTTGAGGATGATTTACTAAGTCGTATATAGGATTATTACCAATTAGTACATGATCATTCAAATCATGAAAATTATGAAATGTGGAGCACAGAATAAACTGAATGTATTTTTGACATGATCACAAAAGTATATACAGCTCAACAACATAGACCGCCACAGACTAAACTGTATGTACTGACATAAGCACACAAACCATATATTCCCTTGCATTTCTATGTTGATGATGACTGTGTGTTATTACTCCATGTGGCAAGAAGAATAAAAACTAACACAACAATTAGTCAGGTTTGTTTTGAGTGTTGGTCTTATGCCATTGATCAAGGGGGTATTCTCCAACTTGGACTTAACTAGACACCTAAAGATGTAGAACACTGCAATTATCTCATATGCCTAATTTGTCACCAATTGATATTTCACTCGTGCAGTATGGAAGTTGCTACATGGCAAAAGTCCATAGGTGAAATGAAGAAGAAGGCTCTTCTGGTCGAATAAGAGGTACTTTTGCCTCAAAGAAAGAGCGGTGGGTGGGGTAGGAAGGAGGGTCGAGAATAGGTTTTTTTTTAAAGGTAAATGTATGAGGCCTTTAGAAATGCAGTGTAACATGGGAAGAGTACCCCACAAACCTCTTAATTAAAATAGAAAGTGAAACGAAAGGTATGAGGAAGCATTTTCTCCTTCTGATAAGCCTCGGGAACTTGGTTATATTTTCCCTCCTCACTTATTCTAATTAGAAGCTGGGACATGATGCGCATGAACCAACACATGGAAAATTTGAAAGCTACACTGAAATATCAAGTATTGTGTCAGATTAGTGTCTGACACACAGCAAACAAATAGAAGTTTCAGGTGTTTCATGGCTCTGTTTGAAAGTGTTTACATCAATTATAGTTGTCCATACTGATTGGAGAGAACCAGGTTAGTAGTCAGCACTTCTTTCACAAGAATAACATTCTCTTCTATTAGTTCTTCAATGTAATTCCTACTTCGGCTATGTTGTTTTCTATGTAGGGAACTTCGGTCTTTTGGTAAATATACACTTGATCAGCTTCTAGATTTCTCATTTAAAAATTAGTACTTCTAATTGAATAGTTTAATATCTGAAGCCATGAAGCCATGTTGCTGGGATATTGAGCCTCTGTTTTGGTTAATTAATTTTTCTAATGTTGGCTGTTAAGATTGCATGATGATAATCAACGTACCTGAAGGACTGACTGCACATTTCAAGCTCTCTAAACTTGTCCTACGCAAGGATATTAAGGTATTACAAATGTTCTTTTTGATATTGTAAGTTTCACTATTAATGAGTTACACCATACTCCTAATTTAGTGGGTTGATAATTTTTTTTATTTTTAGTTGATTCGCATGAACACAGATTGAGTTTTTGAATACAAGTTGTTCATCATGACTAAAAATAGTTCATCATAGATCAAGTACTCAAGGTAGCTGATCATGAAATAGTTTTTTATTATTATTCAAATATTTGATAAATCTTGTTTAAATATTTAAATATTTGAAAAAATAACAATATTATTGTGTTCATTTAATCAAAATTGCATCTACCGATCAGTTACTCGTCCATACCTTTGTGAGGGAATGGAAGAGGTCCAACATGACATACTATATATTCTTCCCTTTTGAGAATAGAGACAACAGTGGCTAATTAACCATTAGTTTAAATTTTCACTAGGGTGTGACGATAAGGTTTCTGCTAGTAAGTAAACCAGTAGAATACAAAAATAATACCAAGTAATATAATCATCCGTGGTCACCAAAAAGTCACCAGCTTAATAAGGACTACCAATGTAGTTAGTTTGGATTTGTTTGTTTACACTTCAAGAACATATATTGCTTATATTAAGAACTATGAACCAGGGAGCTCAATGAAAAGGAAAAAGATATAATCTGATAATCCATTTCGCATTTAAAAATTTTCCCATTGAGTTTGTTCAATTATTCTCATCTCAGATCGATCAAATTCCAAATGAGCACAAACGTAGTTAATCATGCCAATAATATGATTTACAATAATATGATCACAGACGTATAATATTATCGCAAACGTAGTTAATCATGTTCAATTATTCTCATTGATTTATTTACAATGTCTTTGAATTAATTTTTTGTGTTAGTTGTTCTCACTTGTCTGCACAATAATAATATGATGACATCGTTATTGCTGTTAGAGCCCAAGTTGAAATGAAATTGTTTGTTATTTTTATGGATATGATTTTTTTTTCTTTTGCATATATTTCTGTTAGGTTTGATGTACTGACTATTTCTCCTTTTCCTTTTCATTTTTGGCAACCCCCCCCCCCCCCCCCCCCCCCCCCCCCCCCCCCCCTCCTTTTTTTTGGGATGAAAAGGACATCAGAAGTACATTCCCATATTTCAACAATATTGTAGAAAATGATATCACATGAAGTAGTACCTTTGTATAAAATTTTACCTTTGTCAACACAAGCATTTTCTTTCTGTGAAAGTTTCTGCCACTAAGCTAAAACTTCAAAGTTGTAGAAGGGTTAAAAAAAATTGCACTTATATTCTAACACCACTACAAAAGATACTCGATTTACCGGCGTTTTTTTACGTCTTTGCCGGCGTTTTTGTACGCCGGTAAAACTTTCACCGGCGTTTATAATAGCGCCGGTCCAAATGCCGCCGAAGCGAGCGTCGCGGAAAGGAAGGGGTCTACACCGGCGGTTTTACTGGACACCGGTAAATATTACAACTACACCGGCGGTCAGAAAACGCCGGTGTATGGGGGTCTCTGAGTGCCGTTCTTTTACCCCCAATATACATTCACCGGCGGCCATAAACCGCCGGTATTTATCCATTCACCGGCGTTTCTATAAACGCCGGTGTAGAATGAAAGTATACCGGCGGTCATAGACCACCGGTGTATGTGCGTTTATGAGTGCCC
This sequence comes from Hemerocallis citrina, assembly GCA_017893485.1. Lineage (NCBI taxonomy): Eukaryota > Viridiplantae > Streptophyta > Magnoliopsida > Asparagales > Asphodelaceae > Hemerocallis > Hemerocallis citrina. The sequence continues at coordinate 96,772,976 of CM030361.1, forward strand.
GGTTTTCCCTACTTACAAGCACCGGCGTGACCAAAAAATGCCGGTGTAGTTAGGTTCACCGACGTTTTATAAAATGCCGGTGTTTCTTGGTGCCGTTACAGCTAGCGACATACACCGGCGTGTGTGGGAACGCCGGTATATCGCACACTGTAACTAATTCATTAGATAGACCGGCGTTTTATAAAACGCCGGTCTAGCTATGCCCGTTTGTTTTTCATGCTCCGGTTTTCCGTTCGATTTCAATTCACAGTTTCATTTACAAAACCTGTAAACTAATTCACAACTGATTCAACCAATTTCGTTGCATATTACTGCGCAAATCACAACTAAACACAAGAATAATTAAAGATAATAAAATTTCACACGTGTCATATCAACGTCCAAATTCACCGCAAAATTAACAGTGTCATAATTAACAAATTAATATAGTGACGAACATCCCAAATATCCAAACAAACCAGTCTGACAAATATCCCAAATATCCCAAATTAACAGTCTGACATAACTCTCATAAAAAAAACCAGTCTGACATAACAACAGCAAGGAGGACATAAGAACAACAACCATACAGCAAGGAGGACATAAGAACAGCAAGGAGGACCGCAGATTCATACCCCTCGAGTAGCTTCAGTTCTGATCATCAGAATTTTCTTCATCTGGGCGACCGCTCTGTGAAAAAAAAAACAATAGTTTAATTTAACAGTAGACCACAATACAGAATATACATATTTTTTGAACTTGCAAAAAGATCTACCTGTATCTTAAATTATAAGATCAAAGTGCCAATTGCAAATGGAATTGTTAATGATATATAGAGAGGTAAAATAATTACATTGCAATGCTAAAAATCTAGTACTTAATTTTGTTTTTAAATATATCTAAAACAACAAAATAAATGAAAATTCAGTATCTAACTTGAAACCTTAATATTCTCCTCTGATTGGGAATATCCACTATCTAAAACAGTAAAACAAATGAAAATTCAGTATCTAAGCATGTCTTTCATGGATTGTTCAGACAATCCATGAAACTGTCATCGTGGAAGGAAACCAAATATAAGAAAAATAAGAAAAATAAGATAGGGCTCATATCAAGTGTATTTTTAGGAAACTGTCATCGTGGAAGGAAACCAATTATAGAAGCCAGAAATGGAAACAGAAAAAAGAATGGTAGAGACTTTGGATACACCAGGCTAACATAACGGTATTTTCCTCATCTCTCTCTCTCATCCCTTGTTTCCCTTCAGCACACGAACACAAAGAGACATCAGCAACAACAGCAAGAGCGACAAGAACAACAATAATAATAAATTATTATGAACAAGATGTCTCTATATGGGTTTCCAGATCTCCACTCGAGCCATCTCTTTCTAATCACATCCCAATTAAGAACATAGACAACATCCACTAAACAATCCAATCACAGCCCAATCAAAATTTGCCAAAGATGGCAATCAGCTTCATTAACAGTATCTGAAAATGAAAATATCCATTATCTGAGCATATATGTTGCTCTACTAATTCTTCAGCCCAACTAAATCTAAAACCCAATTGTTGTGCATATCTGGAGGATTTTGGCATACAGCTATAGCATCCTCAAATCACAGTGAACCCATTTTGGTTAAAAAAACATGCCAAGCTGACAATCAGATGCATGAAATAAGCTTCATTAACAGTAAAAGAAGATGAGGATGCTAGCAGCATACTTAGTTTGGAAGTGAACCCATTTTTTGTTAAAAAATCATGCCAAAGATGGCAATCAGCTTCATTAACAGTATCTGAAAATGAAAATTTCCATTATCTGAGCATATATGTTGCTCTACTAATTTTTTAGCCCAACTAAATCTAAAACCCAATTGTTGTGCATATCCAGAGGATTTTGGCATACAGCTATACCATCCTCAGTTCACAGTGAACCCATTTTGGTCAAAAAAACATGCCAAGATGACAATCAGATGCATGAAATAAGCTTCATTAACAGTAAAAGAAGATGAGGATGCTAGCAGCATACTTAGTTTGGAAGTGAACCCATTTTTTGTTAAAAAATCATGCCAAAGATGGCAATCAGCTTCATTAACAGTATCTGAAAATGAAAATTTCCATTATCTGAGCATATATGTTGCTCTACTAATTCTTTAGCCCAACTAAATCTAAAACCTAATTGTTGTGCATATCCGGAGGAATTTGGCATACAGCTATAGCATCCTCAGTTCACAGTGAACCCATTTTGGTTAAAAAAACATTCCAAGATGACAATCAGATGCATGAAATTAGCTTCTTTAACAGTAAAAGAAAATGAAAATTTCCAGTATCTAAGCATATATTTTTCTATTAATTCTTCATCCCAACTAAACCATTCATGTTAAGGAAATCAAGATGCATAATCTGAAAAAACATGAAAAGTTTGAAAAATAAGGGAAATCAAGAGATGATACCGAAGAGAGAGAGAGAGCGGGGCGACGAGCGCGGGGGCATAGGAGATAGAGAGAGCGGGGCGACACGGTGGTTTCCGATCGCCGATTCACCTCCAAATAGAGAGAGGGAGGAGGGAAATCGAAAATGACGAAGGGAAGAAGGGACGATGACGAAAGGTCGAAGGCTGTCGAAGAGGACGAAGCGGCGGAGGCAAACACGCGGGAAGTTGAGCGAGGAAGGAGGGAAAACGAAGGCCCCCCCCCCCTTTTTTTGGGGTTTGGGAAAATGGCGAGCGAAAGATTAGGGTTCGCGGGATTTATCGCAGCTTATTCACCGGCGTTTCAATTAGACACGCCGGTGAATGTATCGGTATATTCACCGGCGTTTATTATTAAAACGCCGGTGAATAATACACTTCACCGGCGTTTTTAAATAAAACGCCGGTGAATACAAAGATTGCCCGACGGTTTAAAGCGACCGCCGGTGTATAACCTTCCCATCTGACGCCCCATTCCTATTCGCTCCCTACCCCGGCGTTACTAGTAAAATGCCGGGGAATATTCGCCGGTAAATCGAGTATCTTTTGTAGTGCACGCTCCTTCAGGTCAAGAGCCCTTTTTTTATAAGCCAAAGAAACGAGATAAATGCCCAACAAATTGTGGGCCGAAACCTGGACAATCTGCTGTAGTATTTTTATATATTTTAAATCAGCATTTAAATTGCCTAATCGGTGGAATTTGAACCATACAATGTGAAAGTCCCTGTCACTAAGCTAAAACTTCAAAGTTGTAGAAGGGTCGAAGGAAATCACACATATTCTAACACATTCAAATAAGGGATAAATTCGTCACTCTTCTTCTTCTGAGTGTAAGTACCCTCTGTGATTTTGGTGCTATTTTAAAAAACTATTATCATATTTTGTCCTTTTTTGAGCTTTCATTTTTTTAATAATAAAAAAAATTGCGGCTATAGGCGGGAAACGCCTCATCCCAGTGGGTCTTGGTGATGATGATCAGTGCATTGAGTGATCAGTGCATTGAGGATGATTTCACTGCATGGTAACAACTCATGTACTTCATTGTTAGATTGCCAAAAATATGAGATCAGATAATGATCTAATATTTCGAGTTTTGTATGTTTTTTTTCTAATAATAGCAGCATAATTGCTTTACAGGAAAGAGCTGTTTTGGCCAGAATTGGATCAGTTGCTTAAAGATGGAGATGAATTAGTAAGTCCATCTGCCACTTACACAGCTGCTATTCCTGAATACTGTATTGTGTTAATGGATTCAGCAAATGCCCCTAAACTGGAGAAAAATTGGAGCCTTGCAAATGGTCATACTGTTCATGATATTCATCATCCATGCAGGTATTAAGTAAAGGCTAGCCATGTATTTTCTGTTAAATTTTGGTTTTTGGGGTTGGTTATGGGTGAAGGACATCTAATAATAAGATGACACCATTTCTGGAACACTTCAGATCTAATGTGGCTGTTAAGCGAGAGCTTCACACTCCGGCTTCTGATCGCTCCTGCATTCATTTGGAATTTGACATTGCTGGCACTGATCTTTCGTAAGTATTTAATTTTGCCTTTCTCCCTATATGCAACATTTAAGTACAAAATATCTCCTCTCCATCAGCAGATTTATTAATTTTACTTTAGATATGATAACAGCAGTTTTTCTTGATAACTTTTAGCATTGATTATGTAAGGTTGTTGGTAGCTAGGAACCCAAAGTTAGTCACTTGAATTCTCTTAACATATCCATTGCAATTCTCTTAACATATATATTGTCCACTCATTTTTGGTTTTCCATCAGACCCTATTATTTTGGGAGATTAACCATTTCCAGTTTTTCATTTACGGATACTTATTCCTTCAATCCTGCCCTTCTTCTTATTGTCTTTGTTTAGTTTAACTAGCTTCATATTTACTTTAAGCTTTGAAAGAAAATAATGGGACATTTAGAAGCAGCAACCCTTTTATTAGATCTCCGAATGCTTTGTGTGGTTTCTTAAAATTAGTCGAGATATTTGTTTTGAGGGTAAGAGATGTATCGGTGTGAAGTTTTCTGCATGCTCAACATTAACAATCTTGATTGTGAATTGTAATATAATAGCTTTCTGTAGTGTACCCTTTTGTTACAATTCCCTCTTTTCAATCTTAGATTTCTTCAATACAGAGTAGGCATCTTCCCCCTTTTCGAACATCCGTATTGTTTGTTAGTCTTTGAACAAAAACAGATGCATCCAAGGCATTGTAGTTGAACAACAATTCCCTTCATTCTAAGAGTGATTTTAATTTCTCAGCATTAATCTCATACATAACTCTATATTATAACTTTGCAACAGGATAACTTTCAATTATTCAATTATCATTATCTCAAGGGAGCAAAATTCTTCAGTAACTTCCCACTTTTCAAGTATCCTTGTTAGCGTGTTAGACTTGATCAAAATCAGAATCATCGCATTGTTGTTTAAGAATTTTCCATGATAAAGCTTCGTCCAAGTTTAATTTTTTATTTCTATAATCAGCTGAAGCCATTCAAAACTTTGGATGAAGATCAATGCTATAAATTTTTGTTGAGTCTACAAATTTCGCTGCCATGATTTAGTAGAGATTTTTGGTACATGACCAATCAAATGGCTTTCTGTGCAGGAACAACAAATCAGTTCAGTGCATGGTCAAAGAAGCGCATGGAATAGATTGCAGCTACAACTTTATCCAGTGATATTAAGATTGCTGCTCTCTATACTGGTGTATTCAAAAAGTGCTTTAGAAGTTGCTCTGTATAGCTTTCGAAACTCTTATTCTGAGCTGACGAATCTATTAACATATTGGTTCTTATACTGCTGAATCTTTATGTACTTTGTATGTGCTAATTTTATCTTGTTACAATTTTTTTTATATAAAAATATTGGTGTTTTGGAAACTGAGGATTTTATGTATTGTACCGACCTTGAGCTTTATAGTATTGATCATGGATGCTGGAGAACAACATTGACTGAACTATCAGCAAATTGATATCTTCTGGAGAATTTTCAAAACTTTTCTATGCATCTGTAATTTTTTTTTGCATATAGGTCAAAATAGATAGCATTTTTAAAACGCTGCGAAAAAAAATCACTCTTACAAACGATAGCGTTTCCAAAACGTTATTGAAGGCGTGGCATTTGGAAAACACTACAAATACAATAGCGTTTCGACAAACGCTATGGTTTTTATAGTGTTTTGAAAACTCTATAAAAACCATAGCATTTGTCGAAACGCTATGGTTTTTATAGTGTTTTGATGGTTTTTATAGCGTTTTGAAAATGCTATAAAAACCATAGCGTTTGTCGAAACGCTATCCTTTTTATAGTGTTTTGAAAATGCTATAAATACCATAGCGTTTGTCGAAACGCTATGGTTTTTATAGCGTTTTCGAAATGCTGTACTTTTCATAGTGTTTCACAGAAACGCTATAAACTTACCATAACGGGGGCTTTGACAGCATTTGCAAAACACTGTCATATGTCTTTAATAGCATTTACAAAATGCTATCAAATGTCATATATGTTGTAGTGCTGGGTCTCACTTAGCCTCTAGAATCTACACATTTTATGTTCACAACATCAGGGGTCATCCATACCCTCTTTATTCTCATTTTAAACTTTCATTCATTCATATACCCAATTATTCCCTTGTTCACACAACTCAGTTATTTGTATAAATTGTTTCATAGTCTTATCCAATACTTCAAATTAAACATTCTCTATGTAAAATAGATAGTTTCTCCACCTCTTCTAATAGTATTTTCATTGAAGTTGTAAATTGACAGAGCTTTACCGATTACATTCAATATTTTTTTTTGCACAATAATATGATATTCAACTTCCAAGTCATTCTTTAACCAACTCAAATTAACTCTAGATCGAGTTATTTCAAATGATTAGAATACCTCTAGTTAAAATAATTAAATTTATTTCTTAATCAAAAACATAAATCACTATTTATTTGGCCCCCAAATAAATCTCATGTTTTATATTCAATTCAATTCCAAATATTCTCTTTAATCCACATTTGAAATCTCATAATATAACTCTAGTAAAAAAATACTTGAATGTCAAATTACTATTTATTTAACCCTAAAATAAATCTCAATTTTTATTCTCAACTCATTTCTAAATATTCCTCTTATTCCATATTTTAAATTTCATAGTAAAACTCAAACATTTAATAAAAGAGAAAAAGAATTTAATAAAAAAAAACAAAGTAAAAACAAAAAAAAAACAAAAAGTCTCCCCCTAGACTCGAACCCGAGCCCAAAACCCTGAGCGCCAACCAACACACGCACCAACCAATAGGCCAAACCCACATTCTCAATATATCCCCATTAAATTCTTTTTATCTCAACTCTCTGTTTCACACACACACACACACACACACACACACACACACACACACATATATATATAATTTAGTCATATAACTTCAATTTTCTTCTTCTTTAAAGATTTCCATAATTGTTTCTACTATGTAGTATTTCTAAATTTCCAGAAACGAAATTCTCTTTAATTTAAGGCATTTTAACTTGAAATTTTATACAAATTAATTTGGATAGGAAAATTTTGACTTTTACATTCATGTACCTTATTAACCAATTAGACTACAATTAGTTATTGATCTATAAAATTAGCATGAATGTTTCTATCAATTGATATGAAATTGAGAAAATACCCATTCTTATGCATATGTGAAACCAATACTTAATCGCATCCTAGTTTACACATGATGTAATTGCAATAAAGTAAGCAACTTTCATAAAAGCAAGGTTTAGATATTTTCCAATTTAGATAATGACTCTTACAAGTCTCATACAACTTCTATTCCCTATCATTGCATATATGATTATTCAAACATAATATATGGAAAGTAAGAATCTTTGTGCATTACTAATCTCTAACTTTCTTCAACCATCTATGCATGAAAGGTCTATCATCAATTTAAGTTTTTATTTCATGAAAGTTATCAGGGATTACTTATTCATTGAGATTCATTCTCTAATAGATCTACATCAAAAGAACATACAAAACTCCAACATACATCCTACTTGATCATTCATTATATTCTAAATCTTATAGCAAAACAAGACACAAGAAGTACCACCTACCTCAAAGAAGACCAATTGAAGAATAATAATAATAAGAAAGAAAAGCCCCTCCTCCTCCTTGCGAAAATCAAAAGATCGAAGCCTCCAAAACACCAAGAAATAATAAATAAGATAATATTTTGTTCACAACAGGGGAGGGTGCTGTAGCAGTAGCTAATATAGGCTGGGACTGTTATTCTAGGGTTTTTACGAAGATTTTACAAAAATATCCCTTAAGAAAATGAATCTTTAATAATAGATCTTTCCAAATCAATTAGAGTAAAAATCTAATCCGCTAACTCCTCTAATCTGGTCGGTCCTCAGGTGCAGCCCAGAAAATCAAATTTTTAAAAATTTGCCTCCAAGTAGAAATTTTACACAAAAGTCCTTCACTTTGAAATATTTGCAAACATGCCATAAATTATTCATAAAAATCTAGAAATTTTAGAATTATTATCTAATAATAAATATTAGATTTTTCAAATAAATTTTCTGACTTTTATTTTCCAAGAAAAATATTTGCACGTTTTGCACGTGCAAAAAAGAAAATTTTCAGAAAAATGCTTAATAAATCACAAAAATCCATCCGAAATCATTTATTAATTCCAAAAAATATTTAAAATTTCTAGGATGTTACAACAACATGGCGCCAGGGTTGCATAGTGTAGCCGAGCACTGTGCAGACCTAGGGCTTGTTGCTTGGCTCTCGGATTGAGGTTTTGGGCTCAGATTTTGAGGAGTTTTTGTGTGAAGGTTTGTGTTCTATGGTTTGAGAACAATAGTATGCATATAGATGATTATATGTATATGTTTAAATCTAGTATTTTTATGAAGTTTAATTGGTTATTTTGATCATGTTTCAAATGTGCAAATTTCAGTTTTTATGAAAATCTTGCTTCAATTTTTGATATATTCAAGTAATGATTTGGGGGAAGTGAATCTATATTTTTGTAGATGAAGTTCTCAGTTTTGAGGGGTTATATATTTCAGTTTTGAAGAACGAAAATTGAATTCGAAAAATGTTTAGTTGTCTGTTTCGAAAGGGGTAAATCTTAGATTTTTAGAACTAAAGAATTTCAGATTTTAGGGATGAGATCTCTTGTTTCAGTTTAAGTTGATTGAATTAAAGAGAAATTTATTGATGCTTTATGTGTGTATGGAAATTGAGAATTGAGAATTGAAAGTTAAATTTTAAAGATTTTGTGGAATTGATTTTGTTTCCATATAAGAAAGAGTCTTTTATGGTAGTAACGGCTTATTAAATGAAATGTGAATAATGAAGAGATTGTGGTTGTACAAATATGTATTTTTGAAATGTGATAATCTTGTTGAGATTTTGGTTCACAATCGTGGTGTTGTAGGAAAAATATTTGTTTTTCAGAAAAGAGAATATTTTGAATATTTTGAAGGATCAAACCAAATGGGGTTTTTTATTGTGATTATGGTTATTGTGAAAACTCTAGATGGATGCTTGAGGCATTGAGTTGGGAGCACTAGATACTGAGCAAACCCAAGATTATCGGTAGTGGATATTTTCGATTGTGGGAATTTAGCCAGCGGGGCTAGTGTGCCTGGTTTGGCAAGTGATGTCCGGTAGGGTAGAGCTAATTCTAGGTGGCTCAGGATGTTATTATTACAAATCTAAGGACAGGAACTAAGTTAGGATTTGTGACGAAACATGAGCAACATAAGTATGGGCTATGTTTTCTTTCAGATGGATTTATTCCGGGATCGTGTATTTGTTATGTCTCTATAGTATGTTCATGCGTCGAGGGTCGACAGGCCTATTCACAGAACGTACGTTATGTTCGCGCATCGAGGGTTGGCAGGCCTATTCGTAAAACGTACGATATGTTCGCGCGTTGAGGGTCGGCAGGCCTATTTGCGGAACGTACTGTATATTCGCGCATCGAAGGTCGACAGGCCTATTCGCAGAATATACGGTGTATCTGCGCGTCGAGGGTCGGCAGGCCTGTCCGCGGGGTACACGGCAGGGAGGTGATTCTCCAAAGTTAGAACGATGCTTGTGGGATACTTGTGTGTTTACACTTGTACAGCTTGACGGGTTGCGTACCAGGGCTAGGGTCTATTACAGAGTTATCTAATTCTGTCTTTGTCAATGATGTAGTTTTCATGGCGAGGGATTGAACTCTAATATGTGGCGAACGCTAAGGGCTTGCCCTTAGACCAATGTAGAATATGATGCATAGAATCTGAGCAAGTATGCATTAGTGTGTATCATGTGCATTGTGTTTTTTTTAACATTGTTTTATGCATTTTCTTTATTTTCTTGACACACACTTATTCATTTAGTGTAGTTTCACTTGTTGATTTTTATGAGCCTTTTTCAATATTTTATTTTATGTTGTGTGGCAAGTTTGTGATTGTGAGACTTTTGAGGGTTACTATTACTATTGTATTGAGTCAGTTGCCTTCAACTGACGTGCCCACTCTTCAGTTTATTTTGCAGGAATTGCAAGTGAGTAGATTAGCAGGGCTTGAAGTTGGAGCTATGAGAAGATTGAATAAACTATTTGAGATGTATCAAAAGTGTTGTAATTTTTCGGTGTGCATTGTAATAAAGAACTATTGTAAAGAAAAAGTTGTAATTTTCTCTATTTTTATACTGTGTTTGGATTACATTGAAGTAAAGATTCTGGAGTTGTGTATCTTATTTCTATTATTGGAATTCGGAGCGCTATAGCATTTGTCTTAGGTTTTTTTAGATTTAATAAGACTTTATACAGTGCTTTTACCTTTGGATGAAAATGATGTTGATGTTGATGTTGTTGTATTCTGAGGAGCAGAAGCAAATTTATATCATAAGTATCATATAAATTATCTAATATTGACAAAAATTGTACTACATTCATCATAATTGTTGCCGCTGAAATCGGTGTGGGGGCAAACAGATAGATTTGTGGATTCTTCTGATGTTGAATAGTCAAACCTGAACACCTCTCACCAGAGTTTGACCGTGATCTCCCGCCGTTGACCTGCAAAAAGTGCAAAACACCGGGGTTGATTCCGGCAACGCACCCTCCGACGCTTTAGTTAGTAATCAGGAAGATTATGAAAGAGCTTTGATTGGCAAAAGATTGATTACCTGGTAACAGTGGGGGATGGGGGGTATTTATAGCCGCCTTAGGAACCAGTTTCGGGATAAGATCAAATCCCTACTTCCCAGTGAATGGATAGAAGGAATCAGGACCGTTGATTAAGGACAATCATAAACCCTAATTCTATCCAGCTGAACTGTGTTTCTTGCGGGTTGGAACCCGCACCCAGTTTAGATGGATCCGTTAGTGGGTTATTTGGCTTTTGGAAAAAAAGACCCAGTACCCATTTCAGACCCATTTGTAGGTGAAATTACCATTTTACCCTCGAACTTTAAAATTCGTGCCCATTTTGGACGGTTCTGATTTAACCCTATTTTTAGCCATATCACGAGCCCCCCACTTCCGAAGACTGAGTTATATCAGCCTTTGTGGAGTAGTTTTACTGTTTTAATGGCTTGCGGAGTTATATCGGAGTCTAAATGAGGGGTGTCGAATCTATATACGAGGTATTATGATGATTTTCGGAGTTGGTTGTGCACTCAAGGTTGTTCTTGAGTTTTCCTGGACTTTTAGTGATTTTTCTTGATTTTTATTTATTTTTCAGACCATTTATTTAATTTTGCAGAGCGGTGATTTATTGTTCGAGGGTCTTAATTAATTATTCTAAGCAATAATTATTTACCCTAGGGCTCAAAAATATTTTTTCGAATTTAATATTATTTTTTAGAATTTTTAAGTATTTTTTCAGAATTTTTAATCATTTTTCGCAATTTTTAAATAAATAATCCGATTTTAATAAATTAAAAATTAATTTTTAATACTATTTATGACATGGCGCAATCTGGGCCCTTCATCAGCCATCGGTGCGAATATCGAAGCGATCGGGCGGTCTGAGTAGCTCGGCGGCACTTTTCTTCATTTGTGAAGGTCGGTGCCTCGGTAGCTCGGCCAAGGCTTCTCGGGTCGGTAGTTCGGTGCCTCACGAGCTGCCAAGCTATGTGGTTGAATCTTGAGTGTCCATCATGGCGCGAATCACGAGGTTAGAGGTTCAGATCACGAGAAAATGCTATCTTGTCATTTTGTGGGCGTGGCGTGATATGAGCCGCTCATCATCTTTCGGCACGAATTTTGAGATAATCAAACAGTTGGAGTTGCTCGGTGGCATTTTTCTTCAAATGTGGAGGTCGGTACCTCGCTAGCTCGGCCGTAGCTCCCCAGTAGCTCGGCAGCTCGACCATAGCTCCTTGGTAGCTCAGTAGCTCGGCCATAGCTCCTCGGTAGCTCGGCAGCTCGGCAGAGTGCCTCGGTGGCTCGGCTCATTACGAGCCGTTGAACCACATGGCTGAATCTGGAGCACTCATCATGGCCTGAATCACGAGATAGGAGGCTCAGATCACGAGAAAATGCTATCTTGTTGTTTTGTGGACGTGTCTGAATCTGAGCCGCTCATTAATTTTTGGCATGAATTTTGGGACAATCAGACGTCCCACAGAGCTCGGCAGCATTTTTCTCCAAATGTGGAGGTCGGTGCCTCGGTAGCTCGGCAGAGTGCCTCGGTGGCTCGGCTCGTTACGAGCCGTTGAGCCACATGGTTGAATCTGGAGCGTTCATCATGGTGCGGATCACGAAGTAGGAGGCTCAGATCACGAGAAAACGTTATCTTGTCATTTTGTGGGCGTGTCTGAATCTGAGCCGCTCATCAATTTTTGGCACGAATTTTGGGACAATCAGACGTCCCACAGAGCTCGGCAGCATTTTTCTCCAAATGTGGAGGTCGGTGCCTCGGTGGCTCGGCAGAGTGCCTCGGTGGCTCAGCTCGTTAAGAGCCGTTGAGCCACATGGCAGAATCTAGAGCATTCATCATGGCGCGAATCACGAGGTAGGAGGCTCAGATCACGAGAAAATGTTATCTTGTCAATTTGTGGGCGTGTCTGAGTCTGAGTTGCTCATTAATTTTTGGCACGAATTTTGGGACAATCAGACGTCCTACAGAGCTCGGCAGCATTTTTCTCCAAATGTGGAGGTCGGTGCCTCGCAGGGTGCCTCGGTGGCTCGGCGCCTCGTGAATTGCCGAGCTGCAAGGCTAAGTTTGAACCGTCCCAGCCCTTCTCTGAACCGTCGCAGCCTTCTCTATTCTGTCATTTTGTTTCCCTTAACGGGCCCCAAGCGTTACAAAAGCCCAACAGTTGCCTCTTTGGCTATAAGTTTTCACCCCCCCTCCTTCTCTCATTCTTTCACTTTTCACTCTCAAAACTTACTTTCGCTCTCGAGTTGCTCTGCTAGCAGAGTTTTGAGCTCAAGGGCAGTTGTGTTAGCTGTCGCGGAGGCCACGCAATTTCTGACGAAGTTCTTCCGACCGTAACTGTCACATCAAGGTCAGTACACATACTCTTAATCTCATACATATACCCACGAGATGTCACGAGTGTCCTCGGGTAGTGAGGCTTCTTCCTCGGGGGGTCGGAGCGGCGAGCGGTTAGTTCACGAGGAAGTGGTGAGCAGACGGAAGGGAAAGGAGATAGTAGGGTCGGCGGCGGCTGAGGAGAAGGGGAAGGAGGTGTCCCGGTCTTCGGTTGTTGAAATGGTGGTAGAGACCGTGAGACAAGCAGGTGAATTCGGTCGGCTGCCGACCGTGATATCCGGCCATAGAGGGATAAGGCAGTATTCTGGCGAGCTGCTGACCAAGGCTATCTATGGTCGCTCGGAAACCTACGAAGAGAATGAACCGAGGGAAGTTACCGAAGTGGATGATATCCCCTCGGTTCTAACCGAGCGAGATCTGCTTCGGACTCGGAAGTGCTTCGCCATTCCCCCGGAGTACACCCTGATTCTCCCCGGTCCCGGGGTGCGAGCATGTACAGCCTTCAGTGTGGGACTTCCCGATCTAGTGGAAGGAGGACGTGCCGAAGTATGCAAAGACCGAGCCGTTGTTGACCCCGGTCGAGGCAGAGGTGGCGGCAAAGCTGGTCGGACTTCCGATGTTGAGTTGGAGAGATATGACCGAGGAGGTGCTTCACGGGTTGGGCTTTAGTCCGATCGACCCGAGTACGCTCCGGATATCTCTTTTCCCTTGTTTACTTTCTGTTATGTATTGTATTTTTCTAACTTTGTTTTCTTTATCTGACAGAGGCACTGAGCATGGATTTCAAGGCGATCATGGCTGAACGAAACAAGGCTACCGATGCCAAGAAGAGGAAGAGGACGAGCGCGGGTCCCTCGTCTGTCCGTCCCACCAAGGCTCCTTCGGTCATGGTCGGGACCGTCGACCTCACTTCTCCTCGGCGATCGTTCCCCGCTGTTGGTGTTCCTCAACCGACCCCGTCTGAGGACTTCTCCGTCTCGACGGCTCTGGCGCTTGAGGCCCTGCCTCTAACCGAGCAGGCCGAGGCCATACTGACCGGGGCCCACAAGAAGTTGTTCGTCCCCGATTGATGTGTGATGAACCATGACGGCTTCTTGGGGGACTCGGCGATGAGTATGCAGGCTCTCCGCCATCTCCCGACCCCGAAGGACTGAGCTGCACTGAAAGCGGGGACGACGAGCAACGACGCCTTAGAGGTAGCCCGGTCGCTTATGTCGGTAAGTTTTCTGAGTTGTTTTTGAGAATCTTTTGAAAATTTTCTAAGTTTTTAGCTCGGCTTTCATTGTGCTCTAACCGCTTCTTCTCGCAGGCCACATGCCACTTCAGCCACCTTCTCAAGCAGTATGCTGAGCAAGAGAGGGAGTTTAAGGCCACTTGTGACAAAGACCGAGCGGAGAGGGTAAGGGTCGTGAAGCAGTTCGAGGCGGAGCAGCACCGCTCAGACTCTTTAGCAGCACAGGTCGCCGATCTTGAGGCGGTCTTGGGGCAGGCGAGGGAGAAGCTCGCCTCAGAGGTCGCCAAAGCAACCGAGGAGAGGACCGAAGCGAAGAGGGCCTTGGAGGCAGTGAAGCGGCAAAAGGACGAGGTCGTGGAGGCGGCAAGGGTGGAGATCGAGGTCGAGGCCAAGAAGTATATGATGGCCAACATGGAGAAGTCCTACGCCACCGCGCTCGAGCACGTTGAGGCTTAGATCCCCGTCTTCGATTGGTCGGGATATGGACTGTGGGGTCCGGTCGGCGAGGAGGACCCCGAAGCCAAGCAAGAGGCCAAAGGGGAGGAAGAGGAAGAGCAACACGGCGACGACGCTCCAGCCAATCCCAAGGTCTTGGTGGTGGAGGAAGGGGGTGACGAGGCTGTGGCCGACCCCCCCCCCCCCCCCCTGCCATAGTGGCAGAGAAAGGGGAGCCATCCACCGAGTTGCCTGTCACCGAGCTACCACTCAAGGTGGCCCCTTGATCTTTTGTTGTTTTGTATTTTTTCTTCTTCTTTATGTACTGCCTTGTAGCGGACTGGCCACCGCTTTTTCGTTATAAATGAAATTTTTCTTTCTTTGACTAAGTGTTGGGGTCGATCTCGTTTTGGAGTCGTCTTGATTTGAAATTTTTTCAAAGTGCTAAAAATAATCTCGTTTTGAAATCCGACCAAGTTTTGAGCACCGCTAAGTTTTGGTACTCTGCTTTGAAATTTAGCTATGTGTTGCACAGTGTCATTGTATTCTTTCAGGAGGCATCGCCAAACGTGGCAGCAGCTGAGGTCTCTCATCTCCGAGCTGACTTGAAAGCAAAGAAGTTGGCCCTCTCTCTCTCAATCGAGAGTGTTTTCTCAAGAGCGAGTTGGACTTCGACCGCCTCAAGCTAAAGTTGTCGAAGCGTCTCTTCGAGATGAAGCAACTAAAGAAGGTGCTGTCTGATGTCTCAGTAGAGAAAGACGAACTGTTAGCTGAGGTCCACGAATTGTCGATAGCCAAAGACGAGCTCTTGGTGGAGAGAGAAGAATTAATAGCGGCGATGGGTAAGTTGACGGCCGAGCGAGATGAGCTGTTAGCAACCGTGAGCAAGGCAACAGCGAAGGTTGATGAGCTGAAGAGGGTTACAGTTGATAAGAGCATCGAAGTTACTCTTTTTCATCGAATTATCGCCGACAGCTCTGGCGCCGCGGGCTCCGCTCAACTCCCTCTCTTCAAGATTGCCGTGAAAGATGCCTCTCTGAAGGATCAAATTGTCGAGCTCGAGGAGGAAGTCACTCGGCTCAAACCTCAACCTGAACAGGTTAACGTCAGAAGCACGTCGTGTACCCGTGATGAGAGCGAGAGAGGGATTTCCTTTTACTCACTCGCGTCTCGCTCGCCCGCTGCTTGGCGGAGCCCTGTTGATGCTCAAAGTGGTGTGGCTGCTTCGGAGCGGAGCATCTGTCGGGGCCACCGTCAGAGGCAGTGCTGAAGATGCATCTCAGTTTGCTGACCTAGAGACGAGCTCCGAGGTTAGGCACCGCCGTCCTCGGGTGTCTTTAGATCGGAACATCCCTGTCCCGAAGTAGCATTGAAAGAGTTGTTGTAATTTTGGCTCTTTCCAATTTTGTAACTCATCGTAGAGAACTGAGTAGCTAATCTTGCAGTCGAACCTTAATCATTATGGAAGTGAAAGCTTTGTTTATTCTTTTGCGCCTGTGTTTGCGTGTTTTGTTGGTCATATATGGTGGTAGGAGCACTTCTTAAAGGGCAAGCTACTTCTAGCTCGTTTATGAGCGAGGAGTAGAAGTGGAGTTGAGCCAAGATTTGAACTCCAAACAGGTTGTTTGGGAATGTTTCAACGGTTGTGGGAGCAGTTCCGAATGGTGAACCACTTCTAGCTCGCTTAAGAGCGAGCTTGCGAAGCGGAATCGAGCCAAGTTTTGGACTCCGAACACATTGTTTGAGTAAGCTTCAACGGTTGTGGGAGCAGTTCCAAATGGCGAACCACTTCTAGCTCGCTTAAGAGCGAGCTTGCGAAGCGGAATCGAGCCAAGTTTTGGACTCCGAACACGTCGTTTGAGTAAGTTTCAACGATTGTGGGAGCAATTCCGAATGGCCAACCACTTCTAGCTCACTTAAGAGCGAGCTTGCGAAGCGGAATCGAGCCAAGTTTTGGACTCCAAACACGTCGTTTGAGTAAGTTTCAACGGTTGTGGGAGCAGTTCCGAATGGCGAACCATTTCTAGCTCGCTTAAGAGCGAGCTTGCGAAGCGGAATCGAGCCAAGTTTTGGACTCCGAACACATCGTTTGAGTAAGTTTCAACGGTTGTGGGAGCAGTTTCGAATGGTGATCCATTTCTGGCTCGCTTAAGAGCGATCTTGTGAAGCAGAATCGAGCCAAGTTTTGGACTCCGAACTCGTCGTTTGAGTAGGTACAATTAAAGTTTTAAACAGGGAGATAAAACAATCACAAGAGAATTATTAGGCAAAGAAAGCTCTTTATTAATAATTGCTTAATCCGCCGCTTCTAAGTTGCAGGCCGTTATTACAATGAGAAAATAAAGAAGTAAGTACAAATAAAAAGATAGGAAGGGCTCGACACTTGAAGGAACTCGGAGAGGCGTTCAAACACCCACTTGGTACTTCAGTAAGTGGTCGGCGTTCCAAGTTCTTGGTATCTCTCTGCCTTCAAGGTCTTCAAGACGATACGCTCCGGGGCAAACTACTTTGGAAACCTTGTACGGTCCTTCCCAATTCGTAGCTAGCTTACTCTTTTGGCTAGGGAATGAGATAGCTAGCTTTCTGAGGACTAAGTCCCCTTCCCTGAGGTCTGTGGGACGGACTCTTTTGTTGTAGGCCTGCTCGATTCTTCTCCGATAATTTTGCTGGCGGATTGAAGCTCTTTCACGGATCTCATCAATCAGGTCCAAATTCGCCCGGAGCTCTCTGGCGTTCTGCTCTTCATCATAGGCAATAAGATGAGGGGATGGCAAACCAACTTCAAAGGGGATTACGGCCTCGGACCCATAGGTGAGGTTGAAGGGTGACTCTCCTGAAGGGTTCCGTTTCGTAGTACGGTAGTTCCACAATACGTTAGGAAGTTGTTCCGCCCATAAGCCTTTGGCCGATTTATGTAGTCTCTTTTTGATGCCGGAGAGGATCTGCTTGTTGGCATTCTCTACTTTACCATTGGACTGAGGATGGGAGACAGAGGAGAAGCGTTGCTGAATGCCGAGGTCTTCACATAAAGAACAGAAGGCTGCCCCTGTAAACTGTGTTCCATTATCCGTTATTAGGACTCGAGACACGCCGAACCTACAGATTACATTTTTCCAGAAGAATTGCAGCACTTTGCTCTCGGTAATAGTGGCCAGTGGTTCGGCCTCGATCCACTTAGAGAAATAGTCGATTTCCATGACTAGGAACTTGAGCTGACCTGGAGCTGGTGGGAACAGGCCTAGCAAGTCCATCCCCCACATTGCAAAGGGAATTGGACTCGAGAGAAATGTGAGTTGTGCTTGGGGTAGGCGGCGGATGTTAGAGAACTGCTGACAAGGGCTGCATTGCCGGACATGTTGCTTGGCATCTCGAAGTAGGGTAGGCCAAAAGTACCCATAGTTCAAAACTTTCCTAGCGAGGGACCTTGACCCCGAGTGGGCTCTGCCTATGCCTTCATGGAGTTCTTGCAGGGCATACGAGGCTTCTTCCGGGGAGAGACATCTCAAGTAGGGTCTGCCATCTACTTGGGTATATGAGCATTTGTACAAGACTCCTTCAACAAGGGTGTACTGCTCGACTCTCGTTCGGATTCGACGGGCTTCTTTAGGATCTTGGGGAAGGGTTCCATCCCTGAGGAACTCTATCAAGGGCTTCATCCAGTTGTGCCGGAGTTGGACGGGCAGCTACTCCATCGAGTCGGGGGTTTCCTCTTCTGTACTTGGTCTTAGGAGCACTTCGATTAGGACGGTCTGCTCGAGACCTTGGAGGAAGGAGGAGGCCAATTTTGAGAGGGCATCTGCTTGGGAGTTTTCTTCTCTAGGGATCCGCTGGATTTATGCCTTTTTGAACGAAGCCATAAGACTTTGGACCTTGGCTAGGTACTTAACCATTCGGTCGTCTCGCGCCTCGTAGTCTCCTAAGACTTGATTAACCACCAGCTGCGAATCACTGAATATTCGGACACGTTGCGCCCCTACCTTGTGAGCCATACCCAGGCCTGCTATTAGGGCTTCATACTCAGCTTCGTTGTTGGAAGCATTAAAGTTGATGCAGAGGGAGTATTAGAGAACGAAGTCTTCTGGGCCTGCCAGAATGACTCCGGCTCCGCTCCCTTCGGTGCAAGAAGACCCGTCTACATATACTGTCTAGATGGGTGGCCTATTTGCTGCTTGACTTACTTCCGGGATGGTGCTTTCTACAATAAACTCGGCCAGAGCTTGGGCTTTGATAGCAGTTCGAGGCTGATAAGATATGTCATGTTGACTTAGCTCGATCGACCACTTCTTCAGATGCAGGGAGGTCTTGGGCTTGTGTAGGACTTGCTTGAGCGGCTGGTCTGTAAGGACGACCACCGAGTGGGATTGGAAATAGGGCGGAGCTTCCTGGCTGCCATAACCAAGGCGTATGCTATTTTTTCCAATTTCAGATAGCGGAGCTCGGCGTCCCTGAGGACCTTGCTCACATAATAGATAGGCTTCTGAGCCTTGTCTTCTTCCCTCACTAGGACAGCACTGAGGGTTTGCTCGGAGGCAGTGAGGTAGAGGTAGAGTGTTTCCCCGGGAGTAAGCTTGCTGAGGAGTGGGGGGGTGACCAGATAAGCTTTCAGTTGGTCGAATGATTCTTACTGCTGCTGGCCCCACTCAAAGCCTTTAGCCCCCCTGAGGGCTTTGAAGAAAGGAAGACACTTCTCCCTCGACTTAGACAGGAAGCGCCCTATAGCCGCGAGGCGTCCTGTAAGCTTTTGAACTTCTTTCACACTTGTAGGAGGAGCCATGTCCAGTATGGCTTTGATCTTCTCGGGGTTAGCTTCGATCCCCCTCTGACTGACCATGAAGCCCAGGAACTTACCAGATGAGACCCCGAATGCACACTTATTCGGGTTCAGTCTCATGTTATGCTTCCTCAATACGTCGAAGGCTTCTTGGAGGTCGGTGACATGGTCGGACCCCTGGATGCTTTTCACTAGCATATCATCAACATATACCTCCATGTTCCGTCCGATTTGATTCTTAAAGACTTTGTTGACGAGGCGTTGGTAGGTTGCACCAGCATTTTTCAGCCCTAAGGGCATCACCCTATAACAGTAGAGGCCTTGATCTGTGACGAAGGAAGTCTTCGGAATAGAAGGCATCCATGAAGCTCAGTAGCTCATGGCCCGAAGTAGCATCGATCAAGGTGTCGATGCTGGGGAGAGGAAAAGGATCTTTGGGGCATGCCTTGTTCAAGTTAGCGAAGTCGATGCAAATCCTTTGGCCTTCTTGACCATAACAACATTAGAGAGCCACTCGGGATAGTTGACTTCTTGTATGAACCGTGCGTTGAGGAGCTTGTCCACTTCTTCCTTTATGGCCTGCTGGCGCTCAAGGGCGAACTTGCACCTCTTCTGCTGGACCGGTTTGGACCCCGGAGCAACACTTAGATGGTGGACGAGGAGGTCCTCGGAGATCCCTGGAATGTCGGCAGCTATCCAGGTGAAGAGGTCATGGTTCTTCCTGATGCAATGGACTATGTCAGAACATAGGGCAGAAGGGAGGGTTTTGCTAATGAAGAATTTGCGGTTCGGATCTTGCTCTGAAAAGAGTACTTCCTCCAGCTCGTCTACTAGTTCTGACATAGGCTGGGTGTTCCCCTGGGGAATCTCAAGAGTCTCGAGGGAAAGGACAGGTCCCCCGGTCGAGGTCATGTAACACTTGCGGGCCATCTCTTCACTTCCCCTTAGTTCCCCTACACCTGCCTTGGTGGGGAACTTCATTTTGAGGTGATAAGCCGATGTGACAGCTTCTAGGGCGGCTAGGCCAGGTCGGCCTAGGATCACATTGTAAGCGGCTGGGATGTCGACAACCATGAAGTCCATTGGCTCCGTCCGGGTAGTAGGAGTTTTGCAAGTGGTTACGTCGAGAGTTATGACCCCTTCGATAGTCATTGGCACTCCCGTGAACCCATAGAGCGTATATCTGGCAGGCTTGAGCCTGTCCCATGATAACTTGAGTCCTCGGAAGGCCGCTAAGAAGAGGATGTTGACAGAACTGCCATTATCCACCAGAATCCTCTCCACTTTGAAGTTATCCATGTGGAGGTTAATCACCAGTGCGTCACAGTGGGGTGTTCGGACACCCTCTAGATCTTCATTTGAGAAAGTAATCGGGACTCCGAGACCTTTGGGAGGGGGTATGCAGTGCACCGAATTGACTTCCCGGATGAAAGCCTTTCAAGAAGAGTTGGAGGTTCCTCCCATTGGGCCTCCATGGATGAGGTGCAAGATGCATTCTTCTTCAAACTCGGGAGTCTCTTCGCGCCTCTCGGGACGCTTGTTATCCCTCTGGGGGTAGAGGAAGATCGATCCGATCCTTTCTTACAAACTTGGACAACTGCCCTCTCTGAATGAGGGCTTCAATTTCATTCTGTAGAGCCCGACAGTCATTGGTATCATGGCCGTGGTCTCGATGATATCGGTACCACTTCTCCTTATCTCTCTTCTTCCCGGGGGTATTCATCTTCGGGGCAGGAGGCAGGACTCCCTCTTTCTCCAGCTCCATGAGAATAGTTGAAACACTGGTGTTGAGAGGGATAAACTTCTCAAATCTGGGAGGCAGGCGGCGCTGACCTCCATTGTCCTTCTGGAGCTTCTTAGCTCCCTCATCTTCGGCTGCCTTTCTTTTGCTTCCTGAGGAAGACCCCTCAAACGTGGGGCGATGTTCAGCTTCCTCAGCCTAGATGTACTTTTCACTTCTGAGAAGAAGGTCGGAGAAGTCTCGCGGGGGCTTTTTGGCTAGGGAGGAACGGAGGCTCGAATTGAGGATATTAGACTGGAAGGCGGTTGTAGCGACCGATTGGTCGAGGGAGGCAATGGACCTAGCTTCCGCAGTAAACCGCTTGACATAATCTCTCAGTTTCTCACCCTTCTTCTGATTGAGGAAGAGTAGTGAAATACTAGTCTTCTCGGTTCGGCGGCTGCCCACGAAGTGGGTGACGAAGAGGGTTTCAAATTGTTCAAAAGAGAAGATGGAGGATGGGGTGAGGCGAGAGTACCATTCCCGAGCCAGACCTTTGAAAGTAGCTGGGAAGGTCTTGCACAGTAGAGCATCGGAAGCCTGGTGGATCATCATGAGAGTTTTGAAACTCTCGATGTGATCCACGGGGTCTGACTCCCCCGTATATTTCTCGAACTGTGGTGGCTTGAAGTTTGTTGGAACGGGAGCCTCCATGATGGTTCGGGAGAATGGAGGTCTGCTTGGGCGGAGGGTCCTCCCTCTTAGCTCCTCTTCCCTGTCTAGTTGACCGAGGTGCCTCTCCATCTCGTGGAGAGAGTGATAGACTGCATCATTCCTTCGACGGTATCCTAGTGAGCCTCTGGACTCATCTTCATACAAAAGGGAACGAGGCCTATGGCAATGGTAGCTTAGAGAATGAAGAGGACTTAGGGACCGAGGAGGAGGGCTTTGAATCGGCAGAGGAGTAAGGACCCTCTGAGTATTATTGTTGTTGTTTGGTGGGAGGTTGAGGGCTTGCAAGATTGTAGCCTGGAACTGTTGGAATTTGGCACGTGTGATAGGTCCGTTCTCGTCCCTCTGGGGCTGCTGACCAGCGGGAGAATGAGGCCTCCTTCGATGGTACTCCGGGGACTCTCTCCGCCTCCTATGGAGAGGGGACCTCCTGTGGTCGCGACGGCGAGGAGATCGCGCATTTGAAAGTTCTGAGCGGGAGACTCCCTCGCGGGCCTGCCTTTCATCCAAACGATGGCAAAGGTCCTCTTCTTTCTACCGGTTGATGAGGATGTTACTGAGGTCTTCTGAAGGTCGAGGGTTGTGAGATGCCATGGAGTCGGTTGAAGGGTTATGTACGGAGATATGGTCGCGGTGAGGAGGTTGCTTTTGAGGGGGAGGACGAGAGGTCCCTATACCAGCATTCTGGGGCCCGAGTGGAGCCTACTGGTGTTGAAGATTTTGGAGAGGAGGTTGTAACTGCTGCATCGGCTGATCAGGTTGAGGAGGGAGCTGTCCCTGAGGTTGGATGGGTTGGAGGAGAGCCTCCTGTTGCGGTTGAGGAGGAGTAGGTCCACGGTTGGACCCTCTAGATCTCAGTTTTCTTAGAGGCATGGCTGGAGGTGATCTTAACCGATGGAAGAGGGTGGATTGCTATTCGTCGTTTCCCATAGATGGCGCCAATCTGTTGTTACTGAAATCGGTGTGGGGGCAAACAGATAGATTTGTGGATTTTTGGGATGTTGAATAGTCAAACCTGAACACCTCTCACCGGAGTTTGACCGTGATCTCCCGCCGTTGACCTGCAAAAAGTGCGAAACACCGGGTTTGATTCCGGCGACGCACCCTCCGACGCTCTAGTCAGTAATCATGAAGATTATGAAAGAGCTTTGATTGGCAAAAGATTGATTACCTGGGAATAGTGGGGAGTGGGGGGTATTTATAGCCGCCTTAGGAACCAGTTTCGGGATAAGATCAAATTCCTACTTCCCAGTGAATGGATAGAAGGAATCAGGGCCGTTGATTAAGGACAATCATAAACCCTAATTCTATCCAGCTGAACTGGGTTTTTTGTGGGTTGGAACCCGCACCCAGTTTAGACGGATCCGTTAGTGGGTTATTGGGTTTTTGGAAAAAAGATCCAGTACCCATTTCACACCCATTTGTAGGTAAAATTACCATTTTACCCTCGAGCTTTAAGATTCGTGCCCATTTTGGATGGTTCCGATTTAACCCTATTTTTAGCCATATCTATATCATAATTAAATCTTCAACCATACTTTATAATAAAACAATCAAACTCTATGTACTATCTAACTTACGATGATCCAATACACTTACAACACAATATAATATAGAAAGGGGATGAAAATATTTTATGAATTTTGAGTGAGCGGGAATAAAAACTCTGCTAATCAAAATGGTCAATTTTTATTTCTTTAAAAGTTTGCATCATAGTAGTTATAGTAAATAAAGTATAACTTGAAGTGGACTCATAAGAACTTGAAAATTGAAGAGATGCATCTTGAACAAGTTTTTAAAAAATTTAACAAACATTCAGCATAATCTCAACATTATTCATTCATGCAAAAGTTTTTCATGTGTTTTGCAATACAAAAATTATTTATAACCGCTTTGTATTTACTAACAACTATAAGCAATTTGCAATTAGAATTCCATCTAATTTTAAAATCTGTAGGGAATTTTTGGAATTTTATTCCTCTAAGCTGATACCATTGTTCGAATTCTTGAAGATTAGATTTACTCAAATCAATAAAATGCACACAATCTTTTGTTGCATTAACATATGGCTAGGATATCTTCAAAGTATCTTGCACACACAAGTTGGGGATATGACATGTAAATTTAATATGAAATTTTTCATGCATTTGAGGCATAAATTCATCAATTAATGAAGGACACACTTTTTATTATTGGCGGCATTATCAAGGCTAATAGAAAAAAAAATATCTTTAATACCAAAATTATTACATGCTTCTCCAATTTGTTTTGTGATAGCCGCACCATCATGGGGATACATCAAATAATCAAATTGTATGATCCTTTTTTGATTGATCCAATCACTATCAATCAAATAACAAGTAGTGCACATAACGGAAACATCATTACAACTTTTCCGACGATCACTAGTTAATACAACTTTACAAGGTAAAGAATACGTTGTAGCAACTAAAGTATCTTTAAGCTCATTATATATTTTGATGCAAATCAAATTTAACAGTGTTTCTATGAATTCTTTTGAAATGGGGGTTTAGAGTGAATCGGTTAAACATTTATATGTTCTTACTTTCAGAATATGTAAATGATAGCTCATCCTTAATAATGAGTTTAGTCATTTTCCTACGTACGGTTTTATGATCATAACTGTAACTATTTACTTGACTGGTCTTGGGGTTTATTTTTTGTTGGGTAAGGTCTTGTACAAGTTCGTTGTGTTTATTATCAAGTGGCACTTAAGTCTACTCATCCCGCTACCCACGTTCCATTTGTAAGATATTTGATACTTGTTACATACCTTATTTTCCTCTTTCGGATAGGACGGAGATGGAACAAATGTATAATGTTGGCGCACATTGGAAGTTTTTTCTCTACACTTTTGGGAAGAATATGAGTTCTCGGTATTTTTTGTTTGATATCTTTAGAATGAATTTCATCATCATTGTGGGGATTCTGAAATGATCAAAATTGGGAATGTTTGTGGTATTAAACTTTCTAACATTCTCGGTATCTAAATGTGGTACATAAACATATTAAGATGTATTGGTAGACTCTTGTACACTTTGACTACGTGATGATGTCATAACTATATGAAAAATATAAAATAAATAATAAACAAGTAACAAATTAACAAGTAACAAAAACAGAACTAGAAAAAAGATACCGCACTGGAAGTATTCTCAAAACTGTGTTGTGAATGCTTCTTAAATGTTAATTGATTCTAAAAGAACTTCAAGATTGCATTTCTTCACATCTTCAAGCTTTGATATTCAACAAATTGCAAGAGTAATTTGAGAGAGTTGAGAAAATTGTTTGGAATAAATTGAGAGAGTTAGAGAATTGTTTGAAAGTATTGGTGTCAAACAAATGGTTCGAAGGCTTCTCTATTTATAAAATTTCATAATTTTTATGTTTCTTAATTTACCCCCAAAATTAGCAGTTTATAACCACTGGGAATGGTAAAACCGACATTCGCTAACCCTATATATATATATATATATATATATATATATATATATATATATATATATATATATATATATATATATATTACGGCTGGCCCGCTGGGCCGACAGTTGTGCCTACTGGGCCGACCGTTGAACCTGCCGGGTTGGACTGCCTGGTTATGGTACAGGCCGAGTCCGATTCCTTAGCATTTCGGTTCACCCCGGGCTGCTGTCCCAAACATCCAAAAATGGACCAACCCGCCTAATTTAAGCGGGCCTACCCGAGGTCGAACCGCTACAGAAGTGGTCCGATTCGGTCCTTACAACAAATCCGGCTGGGTCGAGCAGATTTCGAACCTAACTGGCCCGGTTGCAATCCCTACTCTTCCATCTCTAACCAAACCCATAAATCATAACCCTAACTCACTCTCTTTCTCTTCCATCTCTAACTATACTTAGAAATATTAGCCCTAACTCTCTCCTTCCCATAATAGATTCAAACCCACCCTTCCCCCTACGCCTCATAAGTGATAGAAAATCCGATATCATCCCCTCCTCCACTCCCACCATCACCACCACCACCCTCATCTTTCCCATGACATTTTTACCCCATCCTCCACCTCCCCAATCCCCACCATCCCACCACCCTTCATTTTCACCCTCACAAGTGAGAGTTCTCATAAGTGATAGCAAATCCGATATCATCCACTCCTCCACTCCCACCACCACCCTCGTCTTTCCCATGACAATTTTACCCCGCCCTCCACCTCCCCAATCCCTACCTTCCCAGAACTCTTCATTTTCACCCTCACAAGCCGAGAGTTGCCCGGTCACCTCCCCCCCTTCTAAATCTCTATGAAGAATATGTAAATTTGAGATGTATGGAAGTCTAGATTTAGTATTTTCTATTTATAAATTTAAAAATATATGCTTTTAGTAAAAATTATCGTTCCGAGTTAAAATTAGGACTAATTGATGAAACATCATGTACAAACGAAGTAAATTATATTGACCCTAAGTTTGGTATGCACAAAACATATTATTAAGACTAATATTTTCAGTTCAGATCTACAGGATTTACAGAAAAGGTAATTAAAACAAAGAGCCAAAAAGATTAGCAATCAAGCAAAAGAGGAATGTATTAAAGAAGATTACAAAAATCAAGAAGATTTTATCTCAATAAATATGTGCGTCAAATCCTAAAGAAAGCTAGCAATAATCAATTATTTATTTCTATTTTTGTGAGAAAATACTATGTAAAGGGTCGTTGATTGATTGATTATTATTTGAAAAAATATATGGATTCGCCAAATAAATGTTGAATCTGCACGATAGAGGTTAACCATACAATATGTCAATCGACCGTATCAACAGTCGACTGCTCATCACGGTGGAAAGGTGAGTCAGTCGACCGGTCATCGCTTGACTTTCGAGTTAAAAGATGAACGGTCGACTGCTCAACAAAGAGGTCGACCGTCCACGTACAGTTTTGACTATTTCAGAAATATCTTTTCGTTTTTGGAAAGATACATTTTCTCGCTCTATAAATATAGGCGAATTCACTAAGTATTCTTGATCCCTAGCAATTATAATTCTTCTGAACTAATCATTCAATCAACGATCCGAATGTGAGAGCTTTTATGGTTTTCTTCAGTCAAGATAGTTATAGATCTTGAGATTTTTTTCTTTCTTCCACTTCAGTGAGTTTTGTAGAACTTATTTGTAGAAGCCTTACGGGTGTAATAGGTATCTCGACCTGAATTCCGAGAATCATTGTAAAATGGTTTAAAGTATAGTAGAATGCTTGTAGCGGAAATTCCTACAGGTAGGTGGTGTGGACGTAGACCTGTGGATCGAACCACGTTATATCTATGTATCTTCCGTGCTTACTCTGTTTGCTATCTTTAACTCTATCTCTTTACTTTACGCATTTTATTTAAGTTTTTTAATTTCTGCACAATCACCCTATTCACTCCCCCCCCCCACCCCTAGGGTGATTTACAGTGGTATCAGAGCGATGTGCTCATTAATAGCCTAAAAGCTTGAGCAAAAGGTCCAATGGCCGAAATTAATCCTCTGAAAACTTTTACACATCGGAGCTATTCAACTCCAATGGAACAAGTCTTACACGTTCACTTTATTTTGATGGAAAATGCTAGGATGTTTGGAAAGTTCGTACATCTCATTTCTTGCAGATGCCTGAAGAAGAAGTTGGAATGTTTGTGTGAACAAGCTTGATATTTTTATCAGTGATGGAAAGAAAACATTCACAAAAGCAGAACTTGCTCTAAAGACTACTAACTCCAAAGCTATGACAACATTGTATGCAGGTTTGAACAACGAAGAGTTGATGCCATGTTGGCAAAATTGCAAAACGACATATGAAATCTGGAACAACATATTAAAATGGCATGAAGGAACCACATTTGAGGTAAAGACAAAAGTTAATTTATGTTTTTAAAAGTTTGATATTTTTCGTATGATTCTAGGAAAAATGTAGATTAGATGTTCGCCCATTTTGATATTATCGCACATGAGCTTGAGAGCTTAGGTAAGGGGGTGGATGATGACTGAAAGGTCAAAAAAATCATAAATTGTCTCACGCCTGAATGAGATATTAAAGCTGCTGCAATGAAGGCGACGCTTGAAGAGAAAGGATTCGACTACTACACTTGCAACACCCCGTATATATATATATATATATATATAGAGAGAGAGAGAGAGAGTCCCCTTCGGTTGCACACTACTTTTGGTGAGCACTCCGTGAGCACTCATGAAATAGAGCACCTATGACAAATCCGAACCGCTCATATTGTTCTATATACCTTAGATAGCCTAACAACAAAAAATCAAGTAATTTGAAGTTCATATGCCCATCCATTATGCTGTTAGAATTTTCAGCCATACAATTTTGTAATGGTATAAATCATGGGCAAATGAACTTCAAATTACTTGATTTTTTATTGTTAGGCTATCTAAGGTATATAGAACAATATGAGCGGTTCGGATTTGTCATAGGTGCTCTATTTTGTGAGTGCTCACGGAGTGCCCACAGTAGTGAGCAACCGAAGATTTCTATATATATATATATATATATATATATATATATATATATATATATATATATATATATAATAGAAATATAGAAGTGGGCCTATAGGATAAGATTATGGGCTTGGTTGTATGGAGTTCGGGCCAAAAATGAGAAGAGAGAGTAGGGGCTGCATGGTTTGGATGTGGTGGGGGGGGGAATTGTTGCTAGTCATGTGGGGGATGGTGTGTGCTTTGCATGAAATGCAAAACACATATGAAGCACGTGTTAAGAATTGAGTTGTGAGATGAGTAAGTTGGGAAATTAAGATCCCACGTTGGTGGTAAATGGAGAAATAGTGTGTATATATAATATGGCCCGTGATCATTAGGTACCGATAAGCTATAGCACCTTTTGTGAGGCAAGCCTGTAGTGGGCTGTTGTTAGGACCTGTTTTTCGCGTGTGTGTGCACATGTAGTCACGTGCGCAGTTGAGCCGGGATCGGGGCGTTACAACACTTTTTAAGAAAAATTGAAGACGTATGAGATGGAGATGGCCGAAACAAAGAGTTCCCGGCAGAACATTAGGATTGAACCCAAAACTGAAGAGAAGACCATTGTCTTCAAAGGAGAAACTTCACGACCATCAAAATCAGAATCAGACCATGAAGAATCAGACGAAGATATCTTGCGGCTAACTAAACAATTCTGTAAGTATCTCAAACGCAAAAAGTATGGCAGGTCACAAGGAGGAAGAGACAAAGACAAAAATGATGTGTGCTACAAATGTAATAAACCAGGACATATCCGCCCAAACTGTCCCCTATCCCAAGATAGAAACAAAGCTTATTACTCCAATTTAGGAGTAAGAAAGAAGGCACTAAAGGCAACATTGCTTGATTCAGACTCGAGTGATGAAGAGCAAGAACATAACGACTTCGGATTCATGGCTCTTGGGGATGGTGAGGTGTAATCACCACTCCAAGAAGAGGTAATCGAAGAACCCACTTATGATGATCTAGTGGATATGTTTAATGGCTTAAGAGATTATGCAAAGAAGTTAAGTCATGAGTTCAGACAATATAAGCAAATGTCTAATGAATCACATGATTCTTGCATCGCTAAAAAATCAAAAGTTGAAAAATAAAAATTCCATGATTATTGAAAAATTTGAGTCATATAGAAAGGATCATGATGTGTTGATAGGAAAAAAATGAATGTTTGAAATAACATATTTTCAAAAATCTCTGGCAATACATAATGAAAATCTAAAGAAAATTCATGAAAATTTTGCTCATATTGCTAAACTCACCGACGATCTAAATGAATGCAAACGAAAATTTGATGAGATAGTGGAAGGTTGTAAGGAAGCATTCGAATAAAATAGAATACTTGATGCTACTCTGGACACTCTTCGTTGGAATACCAAAGATGATAAGAAAACTAGAAAAAGACTTTGTAATAGAATAATTGAGCTCAAAAAAATGGTTGAAAAATATGAAGGGACCAATTATCTTATGACAAAGAATTCAATGTCATATCATGATAATAGAGGACTTAGTTACAATGAGCCAATACAACGTCAAAATTCTAAGCTATCTAGTCATATGCATAGCCACCAAAAATAGTTACAAACCATCCATAACTATGCACATATGCATGATCCAAGGCATAATCACATTACTTGTCACTATTGTTGTAGATTATGACATATTTCTTACAATTTTGATTTAAAAAAGAAAACTAACTTCGTTTGGATAAAGAAAAATACAACTGCGGGAACATATCTACTTGGATACCTACTAATTTTAATGTAGGTACATCAATGCATTTCACCTAAAGATCAGTGGCACCTTGATAGTGGATTCTTAAAGCTCATGATGGATGAAAACAAAATTTTGCATCACTATCAAGAAAAGAAAAGGGAAGGACATATTTTTTAAACTTTTGAAGATAACACATTTTTTTTAATTTTTATTTACACTTTTGGTAAGCAAATTAAAACACAATTCATTTCTTTCAACTATACGATATAAGTTACGCGGTTACTTTTAATAAATATGCATACTAGCCACACTGTTAAAGGTAAATGAATTTTGGTTAAATTTTTTCAGTAATAATACAATTTTGGTAAAGTAACTATTAGAAAATAAGCACCAATGTTTACTACCTGCTAATAACTCAAACTCAAATAAATTAGCACAAGAATAAATATGAGACATTTCTGGTATACCTTACTCTACTAATGAAAGTATGTGCAAGGGGCTTTCAAAACAAAGACAGTTTCAGTTTGAGATAAATATGATGAGGAAAATGCATTCACTTCATTGGACTACAAGTACAACAATGCAAAGTATTATGAACAAAAAATATACTGGAAGACTATGAGGTAATTTTTTCTCATTTATAGGCACACAAAACACATAGATATTTGTTATTACTTCATCAAAAGCATATAAACATTCACTAGCATTTTATGAAAGATCATTTTCAAAAGAGAGATTATTCTTGATTATGTTTCAACTGATTCCCAACTAGCTAATATTTTTTACAAAACCCTTAGATGAAAAACGTTTTCACTTTTTGAAAGGAGAATTAAACATCATTGATATTTCAGCTTAAGCAATTTTGTGGTTCGGTCGACTGAACAGTCGATTGTCACCCTGTAAGGGTGTACGGTCGACTATGCGGTCGACCGTCCCTCTTTCTGTTCTTGTTTATATTCGACATGTTTTGTTGTTGTTTTCAATCGATCGACCGACCCATATTCTGTTGTTATTTTTTATTCACAGGGTGTAACATCCCGTAGTAATTTTAAAATAAAAATACTTTTTTTTTATTTTTGCACGTGCAACACACATGCAATTTTATCTTATTTTGGTTCTAAAAATTTTCCTAAGTTATGCATAAGTTACCTTTTATTTATTTTATCTCATTTTGTTGTCCTTTCTTAATTAAAAGTCCATAGGCCTAAAAGATGAATTTAAACCCATTAGAAATAAATCAAATAAATAAAAATAACAAATCCCAATGAGAAGCCCACAAATAAATCCTACATTTATTTTGTACACTTTTTCTACACTTGTTTTGTAACAAACTAGTAGCAACTAATAAATAAAAAATATTAAACAAATTGAGAAGTGTGCATGTGTGAAATACGTGCACGTGTTGTGCTTGGAGGGTGTAGGCTACCCATTAGAAGAAAGAGAGGGAGAGTGGGAATGTGAGTTGAGGAGTGGGGTGGTTATTTGATTAGTGAGATCATTTTCCACCACACAAATGTCTTATAAATACCTACACTCTTTCATTCACATTTGCACTTAATACTAATCAAAATCAAGAGAGAAAAGAAAGAGTGTTGAGAGAGGAGGCCAGAATTTTACCTTGGGGGTGCTTGGAGACGAGGAGGAGCTTTTTGTTGGAGCTAGGAGCTTTTGTTTGAGGAGTTCTATTCGCTTTTTCATTAATTAGAGGTGGGTGTCTCTTCTTGTTTTCTAATTAATATAGAAATCATGCCTAGGTGATATGGTTGAATTTTGTGTTAGTTTAATGGCTCTTTCTAGTAAAATTTTGATGCATGTTGTGGTGACAAATTGCTAGTTGTAGAAAATCATGAAATTCATTGTATGTTAAGGTGGTGCTTATGAGATGATTAATGAGTTAGAAAGAAGAAAATCTAATTAGAAGCATGTGTAGAATTGTTAGGCTCAAATTGATTGTTGCATGCATTTTGTCTCTTACAAATTGGTAAAATTTTTTGTGTGGAATGTGGTTAAAAAGAAAGAACAAATTAGAAACATATTTTTTGGGAAGAAATAATCATGGTTGAACAAAAGTCGAATTAAAGTGAGTAGAAAAAAAATTATCTAGTTGAACTTTGCCTTATAATTCATATAAAAAAAAAAAAAAGGTTAATTTGGGAAAAATGAAACAAATTTCATTCATATGAATAAAAGTAGTAAGATAACAATTTTTGAACTCTATTGATGTAAAATAATAGTATTTTGAAGAAAGGAGTTACTTTTTGCAAAGGAAATCAAAATGTATGTTTATATGTTCAAAAAATTGTTTATGTATATAAAATGAGTATAAATCCATTAAATAACAATTAAAATCAGTAAAGAAGAAATTCTAGAATCCAGAACAATATTTTTATAATATAAATTTTGAAGAAGATTGAAAGTCGAAATAGTGAAAATGTGAAAATAAGAATTATCGACGAGTTAATTCTTAATGAACTAGAACCCATATAGGTTGTGAATCTGACCTCGGCTTAGTCGATAGGCATTCGGTCGCCATCTTGTCTGTGTGGGTTTGAGTCGCAGTTCGGTCATTTTATTAAAAACATTTTTTTAAAAAAAGTCTGAAATAGGGGGCTTAAATACTTAAAGAATTTAACCTATACTATATCAGAATTGGTGCTTGGATTTAGTGGCTAGCTGGGCACGCTGCGCTCACGCGCTGCCATGTGGCGCGCGAGGGGGAGGTCTGAGGCTGAGGTCATGGGATCGGCCTGGCTCTTTACATTTCTTTTTTCGGTTTTTTTAATATACTTTTGAGTTATAAAATCCAGAAAAATCACATAAATATTTTAAAATATTGGGGAACAAGAATAAAATATTTTCTCACTGTTTTAAATATATTTTGGAGATTTAATTTAAGA
This sequence comes from Hemerocallis citrina, assembly GCA_017893485.1. Lineage (NCBI taxonomy): Eukaryota > Viridiplantae > Streptophyta > Magnoliopsida > Asparagales > Asphodelaceae > Hemerocallis > Hemerocallis citrina. Next base: position 96,805,972 of record CM030361.1, read on the forward strand.
GTTATTTCAAGTGATAAATGATATTGGTATTTAAGAAGAAGTATAGATAATAAAAGTTGAATAGTGATAAAAATGAAAGTGATGAAATTTAGATAATGAGTTTCTAATGAAGAGTCTCAAAGAGTTGGTGTTTAATTCTTAGAAACTTTGTATTGGGAAAATGAACTTGAAAAGTGTTTTGTGGAAACGAATAATTTGATATTGTTCCCCATGTTGATAAATAGAAGAATAAGATGAAAGAATTGAATAAGATATGAATAAATTGAATTGGAAACATGAATATTGAAGGGTACGAGTACCCATGATTATGGAACATGAAAAGATGTGAGTCTAGAGGTTTAGTGAGACCCAAGTACCGACAAGTGATGAAAAGAATTAATTGATTTAAGAATTAGCTATGTAGGCTATCTCGGTACTTTGTTTAATTCTGGTAGGTCGAAGCTAACTCTAGGTGGAAGTATTTATTCATGTGTGTAAATCCTATGATAGACACTAGAAAAAGATATGATAGAAACAACGAAGAACAGGTCTGGTAAAGGATGTGCAGCTCCTAGGGGTCCAAGATCGAGGAGTATGGTCGGTAAATCCATGTATATGGGCTAAAGGTACATCCATCTATCATCAGAAATGCCGGTAAGGAGATTGCAGTCCCTAGGAATATTCGGAGCGGACAAGATACGCCCAGTAAATCCACTAAGGTGGGCTAGGGGTAGGCCTGGTTCGTAGTTGCGAGAGATCCACTTGCTAGGGTTCGTCGCTGAGGATAGGCCCGTTAAATCCACTGAGGTGTGCTAGGGGTAGGCCGGTAAGGTCCAATATCCTGAGGGTGTGACTCTTCGGTGAGTACGCGTTGAGTATATTCATTGGGTTAGGTTGCACAGCGAGGGATATAAACCCTATAATAAGAAGTACCTTAAGGGCTTACCCTCGGACCTATGTAGTATAGGATGCATAGAATCCGAACAAGTATGCATTAGTGCATCGTAGTGTAGATCTGCATTAGGCATCTAAGGCATATCATACACTGACATGTTTAGGATAGTCACTTTTATACTTTTTTGTTATTGCATTCAATTTTTTGTATGCTAAAATAAGTGAGTCGTTATATTATGGTATAGCGAGGATGGCCGTGTATAGTATTGCGTTAGTTGTATGTAACTGACGTGCCCACAGTATTCAATGTAGGGCTTGGATTGACTAAGACAGGAGAATGAAATTGAAGTTAAAGAATGTTTTTAAATGTTGATGATTAATTGTACATGTTTCATTGTAATCTTTATTTTCAGCTGTGTTGATGTAAATTAAACAGTGTTGAATAAATAAAAGTTTTTAAATTCCTTATAAAATTGTACGAAGTGAAGTAAAGATCCTGTTATGCTACGAATTACCGTATTTTGGAATTCGGGGTGTTACACAGGGTGTCTTTTAAAACCTTCTCTACATTGTGTTTTTTGTCCCATCTTGGTGTATTCCAAAAAGGAGGAGAAAATCTTAGAGTTTATAATTTAATTTATCTGTCTTCTCCTCTAAATTTGTGTGTTCTTGATATTTAACTCACATTATGTGTGCATGTTTTCAAGCATGTTTTGTTTTATGCATATAGAATGTATCATAAACACACAATCATTTAAATTTGTACATGCATGAATTTGGGGGGGGGGGGGGGGAGTATTGGATTAAGGGGGAGAAGTTGAATTTGATTTATTTTGAACTTAAATTCTAAGGTATGTTTTGTTCCCACCAAAAGGGAGATATTGTTGACCCTAAGTTTGGTGTGCACAAACATATTATTAAGACTAATATTTTCAGTTGAGATCTACATGATTTACAGAGAAGGTAATTCAAAACAAAGAGCTAAAAAGATTAGCAATCAAGCAAAAGAGGAATGTATTAAAGAAGATTGCAAAAATCAAGAAGATTTCAACTCAATAAACATGTGCTTCAAATCCTAAAGAAAGCTAGCAATAATCAATTATTTATTTCTGTTTTTATGAGAAAATACTATGTAAAGAGTTGTTGATTGATTGATTAGTATCTGGAAAGAATATAAAGTGGATTCGCCAAATAAAGTTGAATCTGCACGACTGCGGTCAACTGTACAATATGTCGGTCGACCGTATCAACAGTCGACTGCTCATCACAGTGGAAAGGTGAGTCAGTCGACCATTCATCGCTTGACTTTCGAGTTAAAAGATAAACAGTTGACTGCTCAACAAAGCGGTCGACCATCCACGTGTAGTTTTGACTATTTTGGAAATATCTTTTCATTTTTGGAAAGTTACATTTTCTCGCTCTATAAATATAGGTGAATTCACCGAGTATTCTTGATCCCTGGAAATTATAATTCTTTTGAACTAATCATTCAATCAACGATCCGAGTGTGACAGCTTTTATTGTTTTCTTCAAGCAAGACAGTTATAAATCTTGAGAGTTTTTTTTCTTCCACTTCGGTGAGTTTTGCAGGACTTGTTTGTAGAAGCCCTGCGGGTGTAATAAGTCTCTCAGCCTGAATTTCGAGAGTCACTGTACAAGGGTTTAAAGTATAGTGGAACGCTTGTGGCGGAGAATTATTACAAGTAGGTGGTGTGGATGTAGACCTAGGGGTAGAACTACTGTAGAACCCCGTATTTTCAAATATTATTTTATTATTTGAAAATGGATCTAAATGAATTTTGAGGATTTAATTGATATTTTCTAAAAGATTTATCTTTGGAACACGTGCGAAACACGTGCAAATAATTTTGGTGTAAATATACAATTTGATATTTTTAATAAGTTTTCATACTTATTATGGAGTGTATTCTAAATTTTGGGATTTTTCTGAATAAAGAAACTATTTTTACAAATATCTCGAAAGAGATGGGCTTTTATGTAAAAAGTCGTTTGGATCTTAAATAAACTATGAAAATTCGTTTTTACTGATAATTTGGTTCTCCATGGTCATCATTTGAATTTAAATATATTTGAAATTTATTTAAAGTCAATTTGGTGAAGATTTAAACAAAAAGGGTGTTTTTGCAAATATGGAATTTATGTAGAATCTAGTGCAAATGTTTTTCTGGAAGGTAAAGGTCAAATATTTCGATTGGAAAATAGAATATGTATTACTAGATATTATTTCTGATTTTTCTAGATTTTTATAAGTATTTTATGTTGTATTTACAAATATTACAAAAGGGAGGGCTTTTGTGCAAAATCGCCACCCTGAGTGTAAATCCGGGATTTTCTTATCTCTGGACCGTGCTGGGTTGTTGGAAAACTTTGTGGTAAAAAGATTTTATTTAGTTTTGACTTATTTAACATATTTTAACTAAGAAAGGTTATATATGTGAAGTGATAAATTGGAAAAGGGACTATGTTGCAAAAGTACTTCAAAACCCTAATTTCTTTCAATCCCAGCCTGTATAAAAGAGGGTGTGCAGCCGTCATTCGCTGCACAACTCCAGATTTAATATATTACTATTTTCTTGGTGATTGGGGAAGAAGTTCTTGGATCTAACAAAGAGAGGCTTTTGTGGATTCTTCTTGATTCTAAAAGGTGAGTGATATGGACTTGTTTTGTGTATGTGTATGTGGCATGCTGTTTTGTTTGATATTTTCACATTTTGTATGAAATCGATGCCATGATAGTTATTCGTAGTACGTATGTGAAATCCATGAAAGATTAGTAGATCTCGATTGATAATTCTTGATTGCTTGAAGCATGATAAGATTTGAGGATAGTTATAAAAATAAGAAACTTAATGGATGAATCTCAGGATCTGGTGATTATGAATCGGATTAGATTCGAGTTGGGGAAGAGATTTGATATTGAGATGGACACCAGAATTTATTATTTGATTTCAGACCTAGTTTGTGAGAATCGTAGGCCAACAGTCGACTGGTCCACGACTCAGTCGACTGGTACGACCCTAACATTGTATTTTTTTAGACTTTGAGAAATCGTTCGGGACAGTCGACTGGCACTATTATCAGTCGACTGGTATGCTGAGTAAAGTTTTGTTCAGTCTTTCGGGACAGTCGACCATTACCCCCTATGAGTCGACTGTTAGCACTTGGGTTGTTCTTGAGAAATTATTGGTAATTGTTTCGGGTAAGTCGTCTGATGTTTGATTAAGTCAACTTACTGCACTTGTTATATTCTTGGATATTGGTTCTCGAGGCAGTCGACTTATTATAGCATAAGTCGACTGGTTCTGATGAGTTTTCATGATCTTGAAGGTTCTTGTTATCGTTAGTTTATAGATGAATATGTTCGTCGGTGTAATAGTCACTATTGGTGATGCATGCCGGGTATGTATTCGATCTATACCCTCTTTAGTTTGTTTGTAGATGAATATGTTCGTCGGAGTAATAGTCACTATTGGTGATGCATGCCGGGTATGTATTCGATCTATACCCTCTTTCGTTAGTTTATAGATGAATATGTTCGTCGGTGTAATAGTCACTATTGGTGATGCATGCCGGGTATGTATTCGATCTATACCCTCTTTAGTTTGTTTGTAGATGAATATGTTCGTCGGTGTAATAGTCACTATTGGTGATGCATGCCGGGTATGTATTCGATCTATACCCTCTTTAGTTTGTTTGTAGATGAATATGTTCGTCGGTGTAATAGTCACTATTGGTGATGCATGCCGGGTATGTATTTGATCTATACCCTCTTAGTTGTTCGTAGATGGATATATGGATATCCGATCTATGGCATTGTTAGTGATTGATCGTTGAACTTGTACTGAGGTATTGAGATTTATTGATTGTTGGGCATGTTCAGAAATGTGAGGATTATTGTTTGTTCAGAACAGTCGACTGGTTCCTAAGACAGTCGACTGTACCGTACAGTTGAACTGTACATGTTTTGAGAGAAATTGATTGATGGATACTTGATTGTTGGTATTGTTTCTCGACTTGGTTCGCTCATGTACTGGTCTATCGTTCTTGTTTCAGATTACATGTTCAGTTTATGTATTTTTGTTCAGTACATGTTGATTGAGAATTTATGTTTATTTGTTATTTATGTTTGTTGTTTATATCACTCACACTATTTATGGCTGACCCCGTAGTTTTGGGGTTAGGGTTCAACTCTAGCCTCACATGTTGCAGGTTGATTAGAATTGGAGGCTTGGATGCTTGGGTTAGCTGTAGAGAGTATGAGTGTTATAATAGAGCCTTGTGTAAATTGTTGTAAGAAGAGTATTGTAAAAGAATTATTGTAATTTAAGGTGTTTATATTTCCGCTGCTATTTGAAAGAAATTGTTGTAATAAAGATTTGGAATAAAATGATTTGAGTTTTTGGTCTATGTATATTGTTACATTGAAGTGGATCGCTGGGAAAGTGCCACGTATTTTCTAAAGTTTCGTATTTAGAAATTCGGGGCACTACAGTTTGGTATCAGAGCCAGGTTCAATAGTAATAATAGACATAGTATGAAAACCAACCTAGGTGTGGACACTAGAGAGTGAGTACCTAGGTGTGGACATCAGAGTGTGAGTATCACATAGAGTTAAAAACATGATGTTATGGTTTGGGGTATGGTTATGGTTTTGCCATAGGGTATGGATGTGAATGTGAATTGTGTTCGTGGTGGCTATCCTTAGTCATGTCCTTTCTAAGGAGGGAGTGGCCACTAATTCTTGGAAGGATGAAGAAGATGCAGAAGGTCCGATGCTGAATGCAGGAGTCCAGTGGTTGTTGCAGCATGGCGTTATCAGAGTCGCGCAGCGGAAGATTGTCTTTTCTGAATTCCTTGCATGATTGTGCTTATTTTGTGTGATGAATTTGTTTTGTTAGAATGCATTCTTTGGTGTGATTGTATTTCCTAAAGATTTATGTTTCTACCTATGAATTTTCAATCATTGTTAGTGGGTTGTTTGGACCTCATTAGCCGTAGTTCTGAGGACAGAACTCTTCTAAGGAGGGAGTGATGTAGAACCCCGTATTTTCAAATATTATTTTATTATTTGAAAATGGATTTAAATGAATTTTGAGGATTTAATTGATATTTTCTAAAAGATTTATCTTTGGAACACGTGCGAAACACGTGCAAATAATTTTGGTGTAAATATACAATTTGATATTTTTAATAAGTTTTCATACTTATTATGGAGTGTATTCTAAATTTTGGGATTTTTCTGAATAAAGAAACTATTTTTACAAATATCTCGAAAGAGAGGGGCTTTTATGTAAAAAGTCGTTTGGATCTTAAATAAACTATGAAAATTCGTTTTTACTGATAATTTGGTTCTCCATGGTCATCATTTGAATTTAAATATATTTGAAATTTATTTAAAGTCGATTTGGTGAAGATTTAAACAAAAAGGGTGTTTTTGCAAATATGGAATTTATGTAGAATCTAGTGCAAATGTTTTTCTGGAAGGTAAAGGTCAAATATTTCGATTGGAAAATAGAATATGTATTACTAGATATTATTTCTGATTTTTCTAGATTTTTATAAGTATTTTATGATGTATTTACAAATATTACAAAAGGGAGGGCTTTTGTGCAAAATCGCCACCCTGAGTGTAAATCCGGGATTTTCTTATCTCTGGACCGTGCTGGGTTGTTGGAAAACTTTGTGGTAAAAAGATTTTATTTAGTTTTGACTTATTTAACATATTTTAACTAAGAAAGGTTATATATGTGAAGTGATAAATTGGAAAAGGGACTATGTTGCAAAAGTACTTCAAAACCCTAATTTCTTTCAATCCCGGCCTGTATAAAAGAGGGTGTGCAGCCGTCATTCGCTGCACAACTCCAGATTTAATATATTACTATTTTCTTGGTGATTGGGGAAGAAGTTCTTGGATCTAACAAAGGGAGGCTTTTGTGGATTCTTCTTGATTCTAAAAGGTGAGTGATATGGACTTGTTTTGTGTATGTGTATGTGGCATGCTGTTTTGTTTGATATTTTCACATTTTGTATGAAATCGATGCCATGATAGTTATTCGTAGTATGTATGTGAAATCCATGAAAGATTAGTAGATCTCGATTGATAATTCTTGATTGCTTGAAGCATGATAAGATTTGAGGATAGTTATAAAAATAAGAAACTTGATGGATGAATCTCAGGATCTGGTGATTATGAATCGGATTAGATTCGAGTTGGGGAAGAGATTTGATATTGAGATGGACACCAGAATTTATTATTTGATTTCAGACCTAGTTTGTGAGAATCGTAGGCCAACAGTCGACTGGTCCACGACTCAGTCGACTGGTACGACCCTAACATTGTATTTTTTTAGACTTTGAGAAATCGTTCGGGATAGTCGACTGGCACTATTATCAGTCGACTGGTATGCTGAGTAAAGTTTTGTTCAGTCTTTCGGGACAGTCGACCATTACCCCCTATGAGTCGACTGTTAGCACTTGGGTTGTTCTTGAGAAGTTATTGGTAATTGTTTCGGGTAAGTCGTCTGATGTTTGATTAAGTCAACTTACTGCACTTGTTATATTCTTGGATATTGGTTCTCGAGGCAGTCGACTTATTATAGCATAAGTCGACTGGTTCTGATGAGTTTTCATGATCTTGAAGGTTCTTGTTATCGTTAGTTTATAGATGAATATGTTCGTCGGTGTAATAGTCACTATTGGTGATGCATGCCGGGTATGTATTCGATCTATACCCTCTTTAGTTTGTTTGTAGATGAATATGTTCGTCAGTGTAATAGTCACTATTGGTGATGCATGCCGGGTATGTATTCGATCTATACCCTCTTTCGTTAGTTTATAGATGAATACGTTCGTCGGTGTAATAGTCACTATTGGTGATGCATGCCGGGTATGTATTCGATCTATACCCTCTTTAGTTTGTTTGTAGATGAATATGTTCGTCGGTGTAATAGTCACTATTGGTGATGCATGCCGGGTATGTATTCGATCTATACCCTCTTTAGTTTGTTTGTAGATGAATATGTTCGTCGGTGTAATAGTCACTATTGGTGATGCATGCCGGGTATGTATTTGATCTATACCCTCTTAGTTGTTCGTAGATGGATATATGGATATCCGATCTATGGCATTGTTAGTGATTGATCGTTGAACTTGTACTGAGGTATTGAGATTTATTGATTGTTGGGCATGTTCAGAAATGTGAGGATTATTATTTGTTCAGAACAGTCGACTGGTTCCTAAGACAGTCGACTGTACCGTACAGTTGAACTGTACATGTTTTGAGAGAAATTGATTGATGGATACTTGATCGTTGGTATTGTTTCTCGACTTGGTTCGCTCATGTACTGGCCTATCGTTCTTGTTTCAGATTACATGTTCAGTTTATGTATTTTTGTTCAGTACATGTTGATTGAGAATTTATGTTTATTTGTTATTTATGTTTGTTGTTTATATCACTCACACCATTTATGGCTGACCCCGTAGTTTTGGGGTTAGGGTTCAACTCTAGCCTCACATGTTGCAGGTTGCTTAGAATTGGAGGCTTGGATGCTTGGGTTAGCTGTAGAGAGTATGAGTGTTATAATAGAGCCTTGTGTAAATTGTTGTAAGAAGAGTATTGTAAAAGAATTATTGTAATTTAAGGTGTTTATATTTCCGCTGCTATTTGAAAGAAATTGTTGTAATAAAGATTTGGAATAAAATGATTTGAGTTTTTGGTCTATGTATATTGTTACATTGAAGTGGATCGCTGGGAAAGTGCCACGTATTTTCTAAAGTTTCGTATTTAGAAATTCGGGGCGCTACAACTACGTTATATCGATGTGTCTTGCGTGCTTTCTCTATTTGCTTTCTCTAACTCTATCTCTTTACTTTACGTATTTTATTTTTTTGTTTTTAATTTCCGCACAAGCACCCTATTCAACGTCCCCTAGGGTGACTTACAAATTATTGCATCCATAATTTAGACGACAAATTATAGATTCACGTTAGTTAAGGAACTATATTGTAGATAAGCTTTTTCTCATTTTTCTAATAAAATTATCAAATTTTTGTGTACACACTCAAAAATTATGAAAACTCAATAATAATGTCACTTCTCTTCCTGCTTAGAATTCTTAAGAATAAATCATTTCCAATTGTGTAAGAATATAATATACCCCCAGTGGATATCTTTCTCCGATAACTCGACAGGAGATGTACCCAGTGGATATCTTTCTCCGATAACTCGACAGAAGATGTCGTGCCTATCATGTACTTACCATTGATCGGTGACCTGACTAGAGTTCGTCAGTACAGCTGGGGCAATGCTGCATTAGGCTCTTTGTACAGGAGCATGTGCAATGGAGCATTGAATGCGAAGCAGATGACAGACCCGATGTTAATACTACAAATATGGTGTTGAGAACACTTCATATTGGACGTCCCCATATAAGTAGGCAGTTACAGGGGTGGTTGATAGATGCTCTGAATGCTGCGATGTCGGCTCTCATCATGGTGTTTTGGGTTGGGGGACACACGTGGAGAGATAATCCACGTGGGGTGGTTACTTACTATAGAGATGAGCTAGATATTTTGATATAGGAGTTCTTCATATGGGTACCGTACATAACCAATAGATTGGAGAAGCTACCACCTATTTGTACCGCACATAGCCATCTATGGTTGACGAGAGCCCCACTCGTCAACTTCAGTGTTGTCGAGATGTACTATCCGGACCGAGTGCTTCGTCAGTTCAATCTTCAGCAAACCATCCCCGCCCAACGGACATATGACATTCTTTTACACAATGTCAAAGGGGTTGGAAGTGTGCCCGATCATAATTGGGCTTTCCATCACCAAGCTCATTTCAATGCGTGGAATGAGCGGAGATACAATACTATTATTACCGGTATTCCTCTGTATGATGGATCACTGCACGGTATATACATTTTGTGGTACCAGAGGATTACACGTTTATATGTAGCTCCTCATAATTCTGTGCCAAGAGGGGTCCTCCTACCAGTTCCGAGTGCTGAGGTCGAACCCGATCCTGCATATTCCTCTTCGCAACCCATGTATTAACAAAGGGAGACATCCACTAGAAAAATCGTATGATATGTTTTCAAGCCATATTGAACTTTTGTTTTTATTTTAACCATTTCTATTATTCCATTTGATCATCATACCGGTGTATGTGATATGTTATTCGTTTGTGATATATGCAGATGGACCAAGTGTGGGTCATTGCCCGAAAATGTGCACAAGTTTTGCGAAGCAATGTGGCTCAAGCCGCAAAGGATCTCGCACGAGAGATTCTCGCACCGTGCCATTTGCAGATAGAGGAGGTGGGTGAGGTGGCTAGATTGGACGCGTTGATGACAACCCCGACTTACGGAACATCTAAACGTAAAAAATGGCAAAGCGTCCAACCCAAGAACGACAACGAGCTGAGCCACTGGTAGAGAGCAAGCTACCGAAGAACATGCACAAGAGGAAGACCAACAAGATGACAATGCACAACAAGTAGAGGAGCAACCTATTAATGAAATCTAAGAATTGCCCGACGAAATGCTCATATCACAAGTTACACAAGTTGCACAAGTTGGTCGCGGCGGAAAGCCATTCGGAAACGAAGGAAGCCCGACATGTACATCCCATCTTATATTGGTCATATTGCCTCATGTTTGTCATGTTGCTTAATCTTTTTAGGAATGTTTGTGGGTTATGTTTGTCGTAGTTTGTCATATTTTGTTATAGTTGGTGATATGTAGTAGTTTCATATAGTTGGTGATATGTATTTGTTGTTTCATCGTAGAATATCATCTTTGGTGGAATTTTTGTGATACATGCTTATAACATATTTGGAATGAATGTTTGTGGCAGTATTTCTGCGTTGATGTATGTTAGAATATATTGAGTCTACAATTGTAAACAAGGAAGCTGTTGTGTACAATTTTCACAAATTAGCCTTTTATACAGAGGTCCCTATATGGATTAGCGACCTCAGTATATATAGGTCGCGGATACCAATAGCGATCCTACTAATAGTGAATTTTGAGGTAGATTTTCCACAGAGCATAAGACTATTGGGCATATACTAGGGTCGCTACTGGGAATAACGAACATAACTGAGGTCTCTATTCCCGATAGCGACCTCATTTATAGTCTAAATATCTCTTGCTCTCTGTAAATCACCCTCGAAATGGCATACAACTAGGGTTGCTATTGGGAACAGCGATTCCAATATATCATTATTTCCAATAGCGACCTCAGTTATAGTCCAAATATCTCTTGCTCTCCGAAAATTTCCCATTATTTGGCATACAACTAGGGTCGTTATTGGGAATAGAGACCTCAGTTATAGTCCAAATATTTCTTGCTCTCTGGAAATTTTCCATTATATGGCATACAACTAGGGTCGCTATTGGGAATAGCGACCTCAGTTATAGTCCAAATATCTCGTTCTCTCTGGAAATATTTCATTATATGGCATACAACTAGGATCGCTATTAGGAATAGCGACTTTAGTATAGTCCAAATATCTCTTGCTCTCTGAAAATTTCTCATTATTTGGCATACAACTAGGGTCACCATTGGGAATAGCGACCTCAGTTATAGTCCAAATATCTCTTGCTCTCTGAAAATTTCCCATTATATGGCATACAACTAGGGTTACTATTGAGAATAGCGACCTAAGTTATAGTCCAAATATCTCTTTCTCTCTTGCATTCTGGAATTATCTTTAAAAAATGGTATATCAGTATAATCGCTGTTAGGATTAGTGACCATATATATATTATGGTCGCTAATCTCAACAGTAACTTCCATGTTTACAAAACCCTGATTTATGAAAATTGAAATAGCAACTTCCATGTTTACAAATTTTTGGATAAATCAACCATAATTAAACATAAGAATTGTAGTTTCAGAATGACAACACAATAAACATCTTTGCAAACATCCTCCACAAAACTCAAAGATTTTTCATTTCCATTGTTGAATACATTCATCACAAACTCGGACAAATGTTACAGCATCATTGATACAACATTCAATAGCTTTAACCTTTCAAGAAACACCAAGTGAATACAACATCCAATAATAAATTTTCACAAATTTGTGTGTCCGGAAACTCCTTCACCTTCGGTGCTCGTACTTGTAGTGCTTCTAGGAAGCCGTGCACCACATGTACGTGCTCGCCGTCCTCGGGTACGTGTACTTGTCGCTTGGTTTACCTCGTCCTGCATGTTTTAAATTAGTTGAAGTCAATGTATGAATAATTATTTTTAAAATCATATGCCAAATTAAACTACCTGTGATGTGGTAGCACTACTGGACGTTTGTTTACGCGGACAACGATGCTCATTATGTCATATTTGAATGCATTCAAAACAAATTATACCCTTGCCCGACTCATCTCTCACATCCATGTCATTCTGAATGTGTGTGGTTCTAGGCCGACTTTTCTACATCTTCTAAGTGTGTCATTATCTTTGAGTGTCAGTCCCCATTGGGTAGGCCAGTATGCTTGGTCTTGAATTGGATTGAACGCGGGCGTCCAAGTGAAATAAGCAATCGGTAGAATAGAATGGATCGACATAAGGTTGGTAATCCACAGCCCGAGATGCACAAGCCGCCAGTGCATGAGAACATGGAATATGGTAAAGCTGAAACTTCTAACAAGTACATGTCTGTGCTCCCAAATCAACAGTATGCAAATTTCCACCCTTTTGCTGATTGTTTTCAACTCTAATACCGGTCCGAACTTGAAATACGCATGGGTTATGGTGAAACATTATAGCCTCATGCATGTTAGCTCTCTCACTCGTTTATCGAGAATTAGTTGAACACATGTTGGCCAATTTTACCATCACTTACAAGCTTTTGTGCCCCTTGACGATGTTCGGTAAAGTAGCTATTAGTATGGTACAATATCATCTCCACAATAGCGGTAACGGGTAAGCTACGAACCCCCTTCAACACAAAATTAAAAACTTCACTAATATTTGTAGTCATCATCCCATATCAACGGCTGCCATCTGCCACAAGAGCCCACTTTGAATAGGTTTCTCCTTGAGTCAATTAGATGCCTCAATTTTTACTGACTCAATATCTGTCATTCCTTTGGCTAGCTTTTTGGGTTGATTTTGACATAATACCACCTTCATCTTGTTCCTTAACTCCTTATTACCAAATTTGGTATTAAAAAAATTATAGCAAAATGCTGCATGCTATAACGGTGATAAGCATTGGGTTCATTCCATGCTCCGTTTTCGAGCTCCATGCAAGACAAAATCCTAGCGTAACGATCAGATATAACGCATAACCCATGGCAGTCGGTGACATAGTATCCAATGCAACTCATGAACCAAGTCCAACTTTCTATACTCTCTTCATCTACCACTGCAAATGCAAACAGAAATAGACAATCACTAGCGTCGGGTGCAACTGCTATCAATAAACAATCCTTATATTTTTTATATAAATGAATTCCATCAATATTTATAATAGGTCTGCAGGACTTAAATCCTTCGATAGATGCCGCAAATGCCCAAAAAACTCTCTTGAATGTCTCCTCGTCGGGACCGGACGGAACCTTATCCCATTTGACATAAGTGCCAGGATTTGATTCTTGTAGTGCCAATAAAAGTGAAGGCAACTTCGTATACGCTTCATCAAACCCACCGAACAATCGCTCAATAGCTCTTTATTTTGCTCACCAAGCCTTGTTGTAAGATATCTTGTAATTGCGTTGAAGCAAGACTAACTCAATAATTGCCTTTGGTGTTAAGCCTATCTTTGCCTTCACAACATTCAAAATCAAGTTTGAAACTTGTTTAGAATCTACTCTTCTGTTGTCTTGAGTCAATGTGGGATTGATATATGTATGATGACCTTCCAATTCCTTCACAATAAAATATGTCTGCCATGTTGGAATTATTGAACGAAATTTTCACATACAACCCAACTCTGCAACGCCGGGAATTGTTGCTTGCTTCTCAAATGTACGTACCTTTGGTGCCATTTTACATTTAACAGATATATGGTTTTTTCGACCTAACTATGACGAATTCTCGATGTTCCTTGATGGTAAACATCTTCATGGCATATACCACTTCATCTTTGGTTGAAAATTTTTGTCCAATGTACAATTGATGTGTGTCGGATGAGCCACAAGACTCTTCACCAAAGTGATATAATCTAGCATTGTTAACCCAGTCCACCGATTCAAATTCAGGAAAAGTTGCAGGTCGCCTTTAAGTCAATGGGACGGCCGGTTCTACATTTCGTTACAACTCATGAATTCATCTTCACTGTATTCTACATCTTCCGCCTCTTCTTCAGCTTCTTTATCTTCTAACAAGTCATTGTTAATAACAGCATTTTCGAATGATTCAATTATATTTTCATTAACAACATGATGACATATCAAACTGGAAGGAGGTGACAAGTCATGTTGTGGAGGATTTTGTGGTGTTGGAATTGTGAATATGTTAGCATGTGCCAGAGACAATTCCACATGCGACTGAATAAGATGATTGGGACTCAGCCCAGGGCCCGGTACTTCGGGTACGAGAGATGACACATGACTAACATGTGAATGACCTGCAACAATCTTGATTTGTTCTATATATAACTCAAATGCAGACCAACTATAGTTCAAATCAAGTGATCTTGCAATCACAACAATAAGAGAATCATCATCAACTATAGGCACCGCCATGCCAACATTACAGAGGAATTTTTTTTATCAAAATTAGTTTCTCTCTCTAGATTTTCTAGAGAGAGAAGCTTCCCAAAAAAGACCCAAAAACAAAACCCTAGATCTAGAGAGAGGTTTGAGAGGGTGGCGGCCGGGGTAGCGCCGCCCCCTCCCCCACCGCCGTTCGACGGCAACGCCGCGTTCCCCCAATGTCTTCCCCTATTCAGTCTCCTTACCCTTCGGCGCCGTCTCCTTCTGATGTCGCGCCGCCTTCTTTTGGTCCACCGCTGACCACGGTGCGTCGTAGCGTCGTCGACCTCCTCGTCGCGTCGGCGTGGGTAGTCGCGCGATGCCTTGACCCGCCCCCTTGCCCCTCTCTCAACTCTCTGAACCACCTCGACGCTTTCCACCTCCCCGATCTACTGTCCCGTCAATGCCCTGTTGGCCGTAGCGCCATCCTGGGCCGTCGAGCATCGTCCGACAGTCAGATCTGTCGCCAGCCCCCCGTCGAGCTCTGTTGGTGGGGGTTTGGGGGTGTTGTTAACTGAGAGAGAGAATGAGCTCAAATTGGCACAAGAAATTAACTTGGACGAGGTCACCCGATCAGTAGGATTAGATTTCGTTGTATTTTTGTTTGTTGGTTGGGGTATATGAATTCCAGAACCCAGTCTGTTGAAATCTGAACTTCATAAGGCTTATTTTTTGTTGTTTGTTTTGTTAATTTTTTTAATGAAACACGGGGGGCGAGGCCAACCTTTTACTATTAAAAAAAAACAATGCAAACTCGTCAAAAGCAAAGTTACTTCCATTAAATAACTATCATTCCTTGTCCAACCAACAGAGAGAGGAAGGAAGAAAAATGTTTGCCAAGCTCGCACCTTATCATTAAGTTATGTTACATTAACATCTCTCCCAAAAAACAAAAAAAAAAGATAAAGGCAGACAGATACAGTTCCCTCTGTTTACTTTTTAACTTATGGCTATCAACCGAACTGCTCATGGCTATTAATTGAACTGCTTAATAAGTCAGTTCAACGTTCATTCCCTCAAAAGGATTATTAGTCATTCTTCACCTTGAGAAATTTCTTTATTATCCCCATCATTTCACTTCCAGGAAACCTTCCAAGGCACCCCTTTGCTGCTGCTATCTCACTGAACTCACTGACTTGGTCTCCACTGAATGCTTTGCAAGAACGTGTTTTCTCCGAGGACGCTAACTCTTCGCTTAGATCGTCCCCGGCTTTCACAGAAGGAAGTGCAAAAGGCTCAAGGGATGTTTCTAAAATAGCGGCCTCACCCAATGCACTTACGAAGTCCTTCAGTTTACATAGAGAAAAAGGAACAGGTTCGAAGCTATGGTCACCATATTCGACTGGAGTGGAGTGATCCCCAGTAACACATAGATAATACTGAAGGTTGGTAGATTTTTCAGTTACCCAGAGGAGTTTCGCGAGCTGGGCAATAGCTTTGTCAACAGCTTCTAACCCTCGCACCTTTAATATGCTTGCTTTGTCATGACCAGCATCATCAATTGCCTGAAAAGCTTTAGAATCTCTCTTAAGACAACTGAAATTTAAACAACAGAGAAAATTTTCCTTGTGAATGTTGTTCATTGTTTAATGTAATCTGTGTTTTATTGTTTAGTATTTCCATTATAGATAATTCTTATCATCAAATATTCTGCAACTCTTTATGCTTGTAAAGGCTAGTCTCATGCACTTATTATATTATTCTTTGCTTTTACTTTTTTAACTTGCCATTTGTAAATTATTTGCATTCATAATTTTTTTTGATGAATATTTGCATTCATAATTAAACTACATTTTTTACTTGCCTAGCCAGGTGAGTAAACAATATAGTGATTGTATCTCTTCCCCATTCAAGGTAAGTTATTTACCTCTTCATGTGATTTTGCACTCATTTACAGAGGGAGGTTAAGCTCAAGTACCTATGAACTCCAGTGTAATTTGCCCTCTGAATTCAAGGTATGTTATTTACCTACTTCCGTTATGTGATTTCGCACTCATTTGGTATATTACTTACCTACTCATGTAGACTCTTTTATTTGCTAATATGTTTAAAAGTGTTCTTGTTCAAATACATGTGGATGTCGTATTGGTGTTTTTTTAAATATGAATGATTTTTTACTTGTAATTATCCACTGTGGCTCAAGTGATCTTTACTCAATGCAAGTTCTTAACAACATTAGTTATTTTAATTGAAAGTTTACGCTTCTCACCTTCCTGCTATATGATTGATTACTTTAGAGTAGTTTTCTAGGCTATTTCTGACACTTTGCCTAGGAGCGCCCAACATCCACTAAAACATTAATAGCTTGATCGAGAGGGTATTATATATGAAATATTAGTCATTACCTTAATATGGAGGAATCCAAAATCGTAACCACCATCTGGCCCTGGCTTTGGATCATCCTCTCCTGGTACAAAAACACACGGGCATGATGCCAGTGGAGCGGAAAGTGCCTTAGCTATAGCTGTCGATTTGGAGGTTAACAGTGTTCGGTAATCTCCAGTTGCACCAGGAGCTTCAAGTATATCAATACCCAATGAGAGGCCAAGCCCAGCAATTATTTTAGTGGGAGCCACCATGCATGGAGACAAACCATGTAATTTCTCAAATGGAGGAACCTGTAGCATGTAATACATAAATACATGTGAGCAAATCAACATAAGACAATATTACTTGTTCAGCTTAATTAGCATTTTAAAGTTTAATTAAGTTAAGATGAAACCTAAATGACTTGTTTTCCATACATCTCTCCCCCTATACAGATGAGAACCTGATTCCAACACTGCTTGCTCTTTTTGTTTGTCTTCTATAAAACCCCTAATACTAGATTGTGACATGGAAGCCCTATGAAAAGTAAAAATTAAGAGTTCAGAAGAACTGTCGCTAGAACCTTAATAGTAATAAACCTACCAGTTTTCATCCAAGGATTAAGCTCCCTCTCTAGCACCGTAGATGATTCTGCTTTCATATGGGTATCTTTCCACTCGACAAACTCGCAAACATAAGTCACAATACAATTTTACTCTTTTAGAGAGCACATACTCTTAATGGTGTTATGCCCGGACCTAGCTGCTCCCATCAAAATTTAATTAGCTTAGAGAGCTCGTAGGCAAAGGCTCCGTAGCAGTACTAGAAATTATCCCATAACAAGTTACATTCAAGTACAATAAAGAAACTAGGTGCCATGAAAAAAGAACTACTGATATTGGGATGAGTTTATCCAAATCATTACATATTTACCAGAATTCTCTTCAAAGAAGACTATGTCCTTTTAATAGCACATGCAAAGCAATCAAGTTCTAGTATAGAAAAATGTTTAAACTATAACTATATTTAATCTGCTTAATTAGTTTGTGATGAGGACATCGGTTCCAGACGATTTGGTCGTTTCTATCAGCGCAGGCGTCGTCTTCTTCAGCTGTTTTATTCAATTTAGGTTTTTTATTTTATTTCCATTTTTTGTTTCTGGCAATTATAGCCATATGTAATCTTTTTGTAATTTTTAGATTTTGAGAATATTTTGGAGATGTGTTTCAAGATGTAATTGAGCCTATTTAAAGGCCTTGAGATTAATGAGAAAGCATGCCCTTATTGATTAAAAAAAATCTGTGTTGAGTTTTGCTCTTCCTCCTTCTCTTGTGTGATACAACTGAGATCTACATTAGGGTTTGTGATAAATCCTAATCAAATTTTAGGGTTTGTGATAAACTCTAAAATCTACCCAAAAATTAAAATCCCCAAATACAAATCCCTAATACAAACCCTAATCCCAAAATCCTAAACTAATCCCCCCGTACAGCCGCTTCCCTTCTTCTCCCTTTCTTCTTCTTTCCCGTAACCCATCCAAATCCCAAACCCTTCTTCTCCCTCCTTCTTCACCTTCGTCCCGAACGACCCCCTTCCCGTCGCCACCCAATCCCGCACCCCAAACTCCGGCGATCCATCACCACCACCCGACGCTACCACCCCTACCTCCATCCTCCACGCCAATCCCGACAGCTCCCCTCTCCCTCCTCCTCTCCTCCCGACACCCAATCCCTCACCCAAACGTCGTCGCCCCTTCTTCCTTACTCACCCCGTCGAAATCCCCTTCGTCGTCAACCTCGAAATCCCCTTCGTCGTCAACCTCCGACCCTTCCCCTCATCGATTTCGCCGTCATCCTCCCCTTCTCCGTCCTCCACCTCGCCTACATCCAAACCCCTGGTTCCCTTTGCCTCGTCGCCAGTCAACCGCCAGCGGCAGCACAGCACTCTCACCAGTCCGATTGCATCCCGACAGCCACCAGCCGCTCGAGTAGTTGCCACTTCGATTGCTGCAATTGTTCTTCGTATTCGGTATACTCGTTCCCTTATTAAGTATTTGTGTTTTACTGCCCTATTATCTAGCATATTATCTAATTTGCCTGTCGACCACAAAAATAACTGAGATTGAGTGATCCACATGCTAGAATAGAGTACGAATCGGTATTGAACTTATTACTTGCTAACACATAGGAATTTAATTGTTGATCGTAAGATTGAATTATTAATTGGGATTGTTAGCATTTGATTCAATTCTTGAAAACCCATCGAACCTGTTAACTGTTAAAATTTCTAATCTAGATCCGCACTTTCATGTTGGTAAAATTAACCCATTAAAATTCTTGGAAATTCTCTATTTTAGGGTTGATTTTACATCAGTTTGCTGTCTACCTAAGTTTGTAAATTGTACTGGCCAGCATGCTGGAGTCTTACTTTGGATGGCAAGATGTGAGTAGAATAGATGATATTTCAAATCAACTTTAAAATTGCATTTTTTCCTAATGATTTCGTCATTACTTAGTCATAATTAAGAAGCTGGTTATGCATTTCTTCACATAGCAGGTTTAAGACACCGGAGCCTATTAAGCATATAAATTGAAAGAGTTTCACAATCAAACTGACCTCAATTCGAATACCACAACCTCTTAAAAGAACAACATTCGCAATGTTCTTCCCTTCGGCGGCACGCTTTGCATTTAAAGGGTGTGACACCAGAATTCGTGATATCTCCTTGGAGAGTTCATTGACCACTGCTGCTGTATGTTTTGCTTCTTCTGTATCATCCAAAGCATCAGCTTTCAGAAGTAAGCGGTTGTCTTTTAATGGGTCTGTTCCGGATATATTTCCACTCATTTTTGGCCCTTTCACAACTACCCCACATCTATGTTCCGTTGCATATCTATCAACAGAAGCAAAATATCAAAGCCAGTCCAACGAACATAAACAGTATAAGATACTTATTGTAAAACAAATAATATCCTTCAGGTAACAGTAAAAGATAGTAGAATCTAAAATGTAGAAAGGGAGCTGCCCTGCTACCAAATTGTTTAATCTATTATATCATGATATAGGTATTTCTCTTTGAATAAAAACAGTAGACTCACTTGACTCTCACTTCGTATTCAGGATATGATGGAAGTTTCATTCTGTCCAGTGCTGCACAAAGAATTGGGCCTTCTTCCTCAAAATGCCGATCAGCCCTTCTGCTGGTTACAATTCCAGTTTTCTCATCCAGAGTAGCGAAATTTGACTGGAGCAAAATTGAAAAACATTATGAATCTCTTGTAATTCTCTTCAAGTGACTTGGAAGAACCATCAAACATCTAACATAAAGAAGAATCAAACAGCTATAATCAATATTAATATTTGTTCCCACCAAAAATATAATTCTTTTAAATGCAGAAATACACATATATGAAGATAAATGAGTTGCTCTGATGCTTAAGTAATGAAAAAAACTTAAATAATGATCGCTTGATAAATAAAATAAAGTAAACTAATGGCTTAAGAGACCATATAATTATCTTTTAGTTATTGACTACTTGGCATATAATCCCTATCCTAAGCTCACTATAGTTCTTTGAAGTTTTACAAGTGTCCACGTGTCTCTTGGTAAATAGGATAGATACGGTGAAGGATTACTTATTTCGGAGCTTCACCAACTGTTTGTGCAACACTACATTTAAATACCACTATACTGAACTATTCCTTTTTCCTCCTGGATGAAGACCAGAAAAGATGTAAAGTAATGATGGCCCTCTATTGTAGCAATATTTTTGCTCGGACTTGCTTATCTTCTTCAAGGGATGCAAGATGCTAGCACTAATGCACTTCATCATGAAGCGCGCGCGCACGCACCCACGCACGCACGCACGCACGAAACAAAAACAAAAACATTACACTTCTAAGTCTTTCATGTAAATGATTATCATAACATCAATCCTTTTCCAACAAGTTTCAAGTCAGCTTCCACAAAGCTGAGTGCCCATTTGATTACTCAGTAACATCAACATTCAAAAGGTGGACATGAGACATCAAACTTCAACCTTACTAGAAACACAACACAACATGTATGTTTTTGTAACAATTTCTTCCATTATTTAAGATGAAACTTAATGAAAAAGACATAACTCGAACAACTCAATGAAAAGATAAAACTTATCCACCGTGAAGGGATATAACTTAAACAACTCAGTCAATAAGAAGAAACTCAAACCTTGAATGCAATATCACCCGGCGACATGGCCAACCCCGCACCCATCGACTCAAACGCTCCTCTCCCCCTGTAATAAACCCTAGGGTCATACCCCAACAAGGAAAGGTGTGCAGTATCACTTCCACACCCCAACCCAGCCTCAACTGGATCCATCAGCCCATTCACTCCGGCCGAAGCTATCACATCCAAATTCGGAGTATTTGCTACTTGCAGAGTAGTTCTATGCTGAAATCTAGGCAAAGATACATCCCCCAGCCCATCAATCAGTACAAATGCAACCCTTCTCTTGAATTCCTTCATTTCCTCCATTCTTCCTCTCTCTACAATCAATAATACTAAAATTTAGAGCAAAAATTACAAAATCCATCATCAAGAAAACTAACTCTATAACAGAATTGCAACAAAAAATGAAACTGTTGGGGCAATTGAACAAACAGGTTGCAGACAATGGAATAGAAGCCGGGCATTAAGACAGCCCATTAAAGAAAAGCATGATATTTAGGATCTAAAATTAAATTTTAACAAAATGGGCGTGAAATTGGTGCAGAAATTGAAGGGAAAGTGATTACCTTTGAAGGGTTTGATCTGATTTCGCTGCTTTAGATTTCGAGATTTATCAGAAGCAGCGAAGTAAAGGTGAGAGCATTATTGAAGAACAATACCAGTAGTGGCCTAGATCACGAGAATCTGTCATCTGATGGTCACCACGTGTCCTTTAAGATTCGGAATAGACCCTGAACGAGTATATTTAGTAACTGATATGGCTAAAAATAAGGTTAAATCGGAACCGTTCAAATTGGACATGAATCTTAAAATTACAGGGACAAGATGGTAATTTTACCTACAGAAGGATCCGAATTGGGAACCGGTTCTCTCCTCTTTGACCCACTAACCCATGAACGGACCTGTTCAACTGAGAATGGATCACAACCCGCTAAGAACAAGGTGAACAGGATATGAGAAAATCCTGGCTCGTCCTTATCTACTGGAGGTGGTTCCAACCACTTCTATCCAGTAACACCTAGGGATTCGTTTTTATCCCGAAGCAGATCCCCACGGCGACTATAAATACCCCCTACCTCCTGCCGTTACAAGGTGATCACTCTTTGTCTACCTAAGTTCTTTCCCCTTCTTTACTGAGTACTGACAAAAGCGTTGGAGGGTTCGTCGTCGGGATCCATCCCGGTATTTCGAACGTTTGTGCAGGTCCGCGGGAGCACCAAGAAGTCAACTTGTCAACAAGGAAGAAGTCAGATTCAGCCCATTCGAGTTCCTACGAATTCACAAATTCTGTCTATTGCCCCTACACCAGATTCAGCGGTAACAGATTGGCGCGTCTGTGGGAATTCTCGAATAGCAATCCAACCTTCCTCCCTCTAACAAAGCTACTCCAACAATGCCTCCCAAGAGGAAATCCGCAAACTCCAACCGAAGAACCACTTCGACTATTCCTCCTCCTCCTCCTCCGCCGGAGGACCTACCTCCGCCCATCCAACTGGCTCTACAGCTCAAACAACTGAACCTGTAACGCCCCTGCCCCTAGCTCAGACAATTTATACAATTTAGAAGACAAATTAGATACTATGTAGTACAACTACCCACCACAGGCTGCCTCTCAAAAGGTGGTTAACTGATTAGGTGACTCTTGATCATCGGCATAGTTATTTAT
This sequence comes from Hemerocallis citrina, assembly GCA_017893485.1. NCBI lineage: Eukaryota > Viridiplantae > Streptophyta > Magnoliopsida > Asparagales > Asphodelaceae > Hemerocallis > Hemerocallis citrina. Next base: position 96,828,763 of record CM030361.1, read on the forward strand.
ATATTATTATTCTTTATATTTTTACCGATGTGGTACTATTCATACTTACCTTTCTCCTACGTTCTCTCTCTTTCCAAGAGATACACAACACCTACGTGGGTGGGCCCAGCTGCAAGCCACCATGTCAGCATGTGAAGAAGTCAAACAGCCAACCTACTGCTTCAACCCATGGGACCCTCTTCACCTCTTCACCATTCATTAATTCCATATAATATCCCCCACAGGAAATCCTATGGGGCTAACAGCCAAATATTCCTTTATACATATATATTATATTTTTTAACATGGGGTGTTACAGAACCCTCAGTCCATCCAGTAGCCTCGAGGGCCCCAAGCAACGGTTGGGGAGCCCTCTCAGCGAAGCAACCAGAAGCATCCTCTACACTAAGTCCGGGTCTCCATCTACAACGCCACCACAGATTCCATGGCCTCCCATAGCCCTCCAACGCCAAAGGATCTGCGGGACATACTCAACAACCGGCAGAACGAGCCCGGGCCAGGCCTTCAGATCTGTCTAGACGAGAGGCGGACCTGCGAGGCAAACCCTCGACGGGAGCACCCGAGGGATCGGTCACCACGCCGGACAGACCGCAGAGGGTCCAACTTTCCTCGAAGGCGGAGAGAGTCAACCCAACATCGCCCAAGGCGAAGTCGCTCCTCGGCTGGCCGTCCTGCAGCTCGAGCCCATCGGGAGCAGGAGGCCTCCGTCATGAGGGTGGAATTCCAACAATTCCAGAAGGCGGTCATTCGGGCACTCAACGCCGCCCCCAACAACGGCCATCGGGCTCCAAGCCCTCAGCCAGCTCCTCGCCATCATCGCCGCTCCCGTAGTCCTCGGCCGACCCCGAGCCATCACTGTCGTTCCCTAAGTCCTAGGCCAGCTCCGAGCCATCGCTGCCCTTCTCCTGAACATCGCTGCCGCTCTCGAAGTCTGCGGCCCGCTCCGAGTCACCCCCGTCGTTCTATCAGTCCACGACCTACTCAAAGCTACCGCCATAGCCCCAGCCTCTTCGACACGAAGACGAGTCTCAGGGTTCAGCGAGGTAGGACCGAAGGGAGGACTCGGTCCACTGCCGTATCCACGAGATGGAGAGGCACATTGGCCAGCTTGACCGAGACGAAGAGCGACGGGCGAGGGACCTCCGTCCAAGCAGGCCCCCATTCTCCCGCACCATCATAGAGGCCCCAGTCCCAGACAACTTCAAGCCTCCACACTTCGAGACTTACACCGGGGAGTCGGACCTCGTAGATCACATTGAGAGTTTCAAAACTCTCGTGATAATCCATCATGCATCTGACGCTGATATGGCTAAAAATAGGGTTAAATTGGAACCGTCCAAATCGGGCACGAATCTCAAAGCCTAGGGGCAAAATGGTAATTTTACCTATAAATGGGTCTGAAGCGGGTACTGGGTCTTCTCTTGGGGAAACCCAATAGCCCGCGAATGGGCCCATCTCAACTGGGTGCGGGTTTCAACCCGCAGGGAACCCAGTCCAGCGGGATAGAATTAGGGTTTCTGATTAATCCTAACCAACGGTCCTGATTCGTATATATCCTTTCATTGGGAATTAGGGATTACATCCCTAATCTAATCCTAGGGATTACATTCCTAATCTGATCCCAAAGGCGGCTATAAATACCCCTCTCCCCTCACTATTACCAGGTAATCAATCTTTGGCCAATTTACGCTCTCTCATAATCTTTCTGATTACTGACTTGAGCGTCGAAGGGTGCGTCGCTGGGATCAACCCCGGTGTCTCGCACTTTTTGCAGGTGAATGGCGGGAGTCAGTGGTCGAACTCCGGCGGAAGAAGTTAAGGTTTGATTATTCGGTTCCCCTAAGAATCCACAAATACTATCTGTTTGCCCCCACACCAGATTTAGCAGTCACAGATTGGCGCCATCTGTGGGAAACAACGAATAACAGCCCTTCCTCTTCCCGTTGGTCATATTTTACCCAGCCATGCCTCCAAAGAAACTTAGATCTAGGGGGTCCAACCGTGGCCCTACTCCTCAACAAGAGAACCCCCTAGAAACGGTCCAGCCACAGGGACTCCCTCCTCAACCTGACCAAGCCCCGCAACAGGACCAACTTCCTCCTCAGAATCTTCAACCCCCTCGCGATCAAACCAGTCCCCAGAAATGCTGGTGCGGGGGGCTCCCGTCCCAATCCTCAGAAACAACCTCTACAACATGATCACGTCTCCGTACACAATCCCTCTACCGATTCCATGGCATCCCACAACCCCCGAGTTTCCGATGACCTTCGCAATACCATCCTCAATCGGCAGAAGGAAGAGGATCTTCGCCACCGTTTGGATGAAAGGCAGGCCCGAGAGGGAGCCTCCCGCCAACAACGTCCGAATGAGCGATCTCCTCATCCCCAAGACTACAGAAGGTCCCCTCCTCGCCGAGGGCGGAGAGAGTCCCCCGGCCACCAAAAGAGAAGACCTCACTCTCCTGGTTGGCAACCTCCGAGGAACGATGACGCACTCATCACTCGTGCCGAGTTCCAGCAATTCCAAGCAACCATCTTACAAGCCCTCAATCTCCGACCCAACAACAACAATGCTCAGAGGGTCCCCACTCCTCCTCTGGTCCAAAGTCCTCGCCGACGGTCCCTAACTCCTCCCCCAGCTCCTAGCAACCCCCAACATATTCCTAGTCTTTACCACTCCCGGAGCTACCATCGTCGCAGCCCCCACTCTCCCTCGTACGAAGACGAGTCTAGAGGCTCGTTTGATTACCGTCGAAGGGATGACATTGTCTACCGTTGTCTCCACGAAATGGAGAGGCGCTTGGGTCAGCTAGACAGAGAAGAATAGCTTAGAGGAAGGACCCTCCGTCCAAGCCGACCTCCTTTCTCTCGAACCATCATGGAGGCGCCCGTTCCAATAGGCTTCAAGCCTCCACAATTCGAGACTTATTCCGGAGAGTCTGACCCTGTCGATCACATCGAAAGCTTTAAGACCCTCATGCTAATCCACCAAGCTTCCGATGCTCTGCTGTGCAAGACCTTCCCTGCTACTCTCAAGGGTCCGGCCCGGGAATGGTACTCTCGCCTCGCCCCATCCTCAATATTCTCCTTCGAGCAATTCGAGACCCTCTTCGTCACCCACTTCGTGAGTAGCCGCCGAACTGAGAAAACCAGCATTTCGCTACTCTACCTCAACCAGAAGAAGGGTGAGAAGCTGAGAGACTATGTGAAAAGGTTCACCGCGGAAGCTAGGTCCATCGCATCCCTCGACCAGTTGGTCGCTGCAGCAACATTCCAATCAAATGTCCTTAACTCCAGCCTTCGGTCCTCCTTTGCCAAGAAGCCCCTACAGAACTTCTCTGACCTCCTTCTTCGAAGCGAGAAATATATCCGGGCTAAGGAAGCTGAGCATCGCCCCACCTTTGAGGGGCCTTCCTCCGGAACCAAAAGAAAGGCAGGTGAAGAAGAGGGAGCTAAGAAGCTCCAGAAGAACAATAGCGGTCAGCGCCACCCTCCCCCCAGATTTGAAAAATTCACTCCTCTTAATGCCAACATTTCAATTATTCTCATGGAAGTTGAGAAGGAAGGGATGATACCTCCTGCCCCGAAGATGAACACCGCTGGCAAGAAGAGGGACAAAGAGAAGTGGTGCCGCTATCACCGGAACCATGGCCATGACACCAATGATTGTTGGGCCTTGAAGAACGAGATTGAGGCCCTCATCCAGAGGGGGCAGCTGGCCAAATTTGTGAGAAAGGATCGAACCGATCTTCCTCCTCCCCCTCGGGGGGCTAACAAGCATCCTGAACGACGTGATGAGACACCCGAATTCGAAGAGGAGCGTATCATACACCTCATCCATGGGGTCCCCATGGGAGGCACCTCCAACTCCTCTAGAAAGGCTTTCATAAGGGAAGTCAACTCAGTACATGGCATGCCCCCTCCCAAAGGCCTCAGAGTACCAGTCACTTTTTCAGATGAAGACCTTGAGGGTGTCCGAACCCCCCATTGTGACGCACTAGTCATCAACCTCCATATGGCAAATTTTAAAGTGGAAAGGATACTAGTGGACAATGACAGCTCCGTTAACATCCTCTTCCTTGCTGCTTTCAAAGGACTCAAACTATCCCGGGACAGGCTTAAGCCCGCTGGCTACACACTCCACGGGTTCACGGGAGTGCCAGTGACTATCGAAGGGGTAATCACCCTCGACGTAACCGCTGGCAAAACTCCTACTACCCGCACGGAGCCGATGGACTTCATGGTAGTCGATGTCCCCGCTACTTATAATGTGATTCTAGGCCGACCTGGCCTAGTTGCTCAAGAGACCGTCCCATCGGCTTATCACCTCAAGATGAAGTTCCCCACCAGGGCAGAGGTAGGAGAAGTAAGAGGCAGTCAAGAGATGGCCCGAAAATGCTATATGACCTCCACCGGGGGTCCAGTTCTCTCCCTCGAGACTCTTGAAATTCCCCAAGAGGGTGTCCGGTCAACGTCCAAGCCGGTGGATGAATTGGAGGAAGTGCTCTTCTCCGAGCAAGATCCGAACTGCAAGTTCTTTATCAGCAAGACCCTTTCATCCGCCCTATGCTCCGACATAGTCCAATGCATTAGAAAGAACCGCAACCTCTTTGCATGGTCGGCTGCCAACATGCCAGGAATCTCTAAAGAGCTCCTCGTCCACCACTTGAGTGTTGTCCCGGGGTCCAAACCGGTCCAACAGAAGAGATGCAAATTTGTTCCCGAGCGCCGACAAGCTATCAAAGAAGAGGTGGACAAGCTCCTTAAGGCTCGGTTCATACAAGAGGTAAATCACCCTGAATGGCTCTCCAATGTGGTCATGGTAAAGAAGTCCAACAGGAGCTGGAGAATCTGCATCGACTTTACCGACCTAAACAAAGCATGCCCTAAAGATCCAATCCCTCTCCCTAGCATCGACACCTTGATCGACGCAACTTCGGGCCATGAACTCCTCAGCTTCATGGATGCCTTTTCCGGGTATAACTAGATCCGCATGTTTCTCCCAGATATCCCGAAGACCTCCTTTGTTACTGATCAAGGGCTCTACTACTACAGGGTAATGCCCTTCGGGCTGAAGAATACCGGTGCGACCTATCAACACCTCGTCAACAAGGTCTTTCAACAACAGATCGACCGAAATATGGAAGTATATGTTGATGACATGCTAGTCAAGAGCATCCATGGCGCCGATCATGTGGCTGATCTGCAAGAGGCATTTGATGTATTAAGAAAGCATGATATGAGGTTTAATCTGAACAAGTGTGCGTTCGGAGTCTCGTCGGGGAAATTCCTAGGCTTCATGGTCAGCCAAAGAGGAATCAAAGCCAACCCCGAGAAGATCAAAGTCATACTGGACATGGCTCCTCCCAAAAATGTGAAAGAGGTTCAGAAGCTAACCGGGCGCCTCGCAGCTATAGGGCGCTTCCTCTCTAAGTCAGGGGAGAAGTGTTTTCCCTTCTTCAAGGCTCTTAGGGGGGCTAAGGGCTTCAAATGGGGTCAACAACAGCAGGAGTCATTCGATCAGCTTAAAGCCTATCTAGTCAACCCCCCTCTCCTCAGCAAGCCTATCCCCGGGGAAACACTCTACCTCTACTTAGCTGCCTCCGAACAAACCCTCAGCGCTGTCTTGGTAAGGGAAGAAGATAAGGCTCAGAAGCCCATCTATTACGTGAGCAAGGTACTCCGGGATACCGAGCTCCGCTACCCAAGATTGGAGAAGATGGCGTACGCCTTGGTCATGGCAGCTAGGAAGCTTCGCTCATATTTCCAGTCCCACTCGGTGGTCGTTCTTACCGACCAACCGCTGAAGCAAGTCCTTCACAAGCCGGAGACCTCCGGCCGCCTCATGAAGTGGTCGATCGAGCTGAGCTAGCATGACATATCATATCAGCCTCGGACCGCGATCAAGGCTCAGGCCTTAGCTGAATTCATTGTTAAGAACACCATCCCTGAGGTCAGTCGAGCAGCAAACGGGCCTCCTATCTGGTCGGTATATGTAGATGGGTCCTCTTGCACCGAGGGAAGCGGAGCCGGGGTCATTCTGGCAGGCCCAGATGATTCCGTTCTCCAATACTCCCTCCGCATTAACTTTAAAGCCTCCAACAATGAAGCAAAGTATGAAGCACTTATAGTCGGCCTCGGTATGGCTTGCAAGGCAGGGGCACATCGCCTACAGATTTTTAGCAACTCTCAGCTGGTCGTAAATCAAGTCTTCGGCGAGTACGAAGCGCGAGATGACCGAATGGCTAAGTATCTAGTCAAGGTCCAAAATCTCATGGCTCTATTTGAAGAGGCACTTATTCAGCGAATCCCCAGGAAGGAAAATGCCCAAGCAGATGCCCTCTCCAAGTTAGCCTCTTCCTCCCTCCAAGGTCTTGAGCAGACCGTCCTGATTGAAGTGCTCCTAAGACCGAGCATAGAAGAAGAAACTTCCGACTCGATGGAGTCACTGCCTGTTCAATGTCAAGAAAATTGGATGAAACCCCTGGTAGAATTTCTAAGAGATGGGCTCCTCCCCGAAGACCCTAAGGAAGCTCGTCGGGTCAGAACCAGAGCGGAGCGGTACACCCTTGTTGAAGGGGTCTTGTACAAACGCTCTTTCACACAAATAGACGACTGGCCTTATTTGAGGTGCCTCTCCCCAGAGCAAGCCTCATACGCCTTGCAAGAGCTTCACGAAGGCATAGGCGGGGCACATTCAGGGTCAAGATCCCTCGCCCGGAAGGTGTTGAATTTTGGATACTTCTGGCCAACCCTCCTACAAGACGCCGAACGAAACGTTCGGCAATGCAGCTCTTGTCAGAAGTATTCCAACATTCGTCGCCTACCCCAAGTTCAGCTCACCTCCCTATCAAGTCTGATCCCTTTCGCAATGTGGGAGATGGATTTACTAGGGCCGTTCCACCAGCTCCCGGCCAACTCAAATTTTTAGTCGTGGCAATCGACTACTTCTCGAAGTGGATAGAGGTCGAGCCCTTGGCTACAATCACCGAGAACAAATTACTTCAGTTCTTCTGGAAGAGCATCATCTGCAGGTTCGGCGTCCCTCGGGTCCTCATAACCGACAATGGAACAAAATTTACAGGGGCCGCATTTCGAGCTCTGTGTGAAGATCTCGCCATCCAACAACGCTTCTCCTCCGTCTCCCACCCGCAGTCGTATGGTCAAGTAGAAAATGCCAACCGAAAAATCCTCTCCGATATTAAGAAGAGGCTGGATAAGTCTGCCAAAGGCTTATGGGTTGATCAGCTCCCTAACGTACTGTGGAATTACCGCACTACGAAACGGACCCCCACAGGAGAGTCGCCGTTCAATCTCACCTATGGGTTCGAAGCTATGATCCCCTTGGAAGTCGGTGTACCCTCTCCTCGCCTTATTGCTTATGAAGAAGAACAGAATGCCAGAGAGCTTCAGGCGAATTTGGATTTGATTGATGAGCTCCGTGAAAGAGCTTCAATTCGCCAACAAAGCTATCGGAGGAGGATTGAGCTGGCCTACAATAAGAGAGTCCGTCCCACCGACCTCAAGGAAGGGGACTTAGTCCTCAGAAAGTTAGCAATCTCATTCCCCAGTCAGAAGAGTAAGCTAGCTCCAAATTGGGAAGGACCCTACAAGATCACCAGAATGGTTCGGCCCGGGACATACCGTCTAGAAGACCTTGAAGGCAGAGAGGTTCCCAGGACTTGGAATGCCGACCATCTCTTAAAGTACCAAGAGAGTGCTTGAACGCCTCTCTAAGTATCTTCAGATGTCGAACCGTCCCTCTCCTTTCACTTGTATTTTTCCTCTTTATTTCTTCAATGTAATAACGGCTCGCAACTTAGAAGCAGCCGACTATTAGTTATCAATAAAGAACTCCCTTTTCCCGTATTCCTCTTGTGATTGTTTGCATCTCTCTGTTTTTAATTACTTTTATTTAAACGATGAGTTCGGAGTCCAACACTTGGCTCGATTCCGCTTTGCAAGCTCGCTCTTAAGCGAGCTAGAAGTGGTTCGCCATTCGGAATTGCTCCCACAACTGTTGAAATACAATCAAACGACGAGTTCGGAGTCCAACACTTGGCTCGACTCCGCTTCGCAAGCTCGCTCTTAAGCTAGCTAGGAGTGGTTCGCCATTCGGAATTGCCCCATAACCATTGAAATACAATCAAACAACGAGTTCATAGTCCAACACTTGGCTCGACTCCGCTTCGCAAGCTCACTCTTAAGCGAGCTAGGAGTGGTTCGCCATTCGGAATTGCTTCCACAACCGTTGAAATACAATTAAACGACGAGTTCAGAGTCCAACACTTGGCTCGACTCCGCTTTGCAAGCTCGCTCTTAAGCGAGCTAGGAGTAGTTCGCCATTCGGAATTGCTCCCACAACCGTTGAAATACAATCAAACGACGAGTTCGGAGTCCAACACTTGGCACGACTCTGCTTCGCAAGTTCGCTCTTAAGCAAGCTAGAAGTGGTTCGTCATTCGGAATTGTTCCCACAACCGTTGAAATAAGCCCCCGCTCCGCCGATGCACGCAAAACTTCTACAACTAGACTAGACAGGCGAGAAGAGCGCAATTTCTACAACTAGGGTACTCAGAAGAACTAGCGTTTGGATCTTATGGTTCGTTTCCAAAACTAGAGGGGCCACCCTACATCTCCAACACACAAACATCAAAAAGTAAACAAACTTTTATTTTATTAAAGAGTTCAACAAACAAAACGTTCGAGTTACAACACCAAGTTACTACAACAAGATACTACAACAAGTTACTACAACTTATTTAACGCTTCTTCAGAACGGGGACATTTCGGTTCAGGGACACATGGGGGCGGCGCCGCTTAACCTCCGAGCTCGTTTCTAGGCTGACGAACCGAGATGCCTCTTCGGCACTGCCTCTAATTGTGGCTCTGACGGAGGCGCCACTAGACGAGACAGCCACACCACTCTGAGCATCAGCCGGACTTCGCCTGACGGCAGGTGGATGAGTCGCAAGCTCGTAGAAGGAGATCCCCCTCTCGCTCTCTTCGCGAGTACACGTAGTGCTTCAGACGTTAACTCTCACAGGCTGAGGCTTCAGGCGGGCGGCCTCTTCCTCGAGCTCGACGATCCTATCCTTCAAAGTATCATCCTTCACAGATATTTTGAACCGAGGAAGTTTAGTCGGGCCTGCGTCACTAGCACTGTCAGTGATGATGCGACGAAGGTTGGTCACTTCGATGCTTTTGTCGACTGTAACCCTCCTCAACTGCTCGACCTTTGCCGTGAGCTCGTCGCGCTTGGCCATCAGCTTTCCCACTACCGAGGTTAACTCGTCCTCCTCCGCCGAAAGCTCCTCTTCAGCTATTTCCAAATGGCGAACCTCTGCCAGTAGCTCGCTTTTCTCTTTCTCGACATCGAATAACACCCTCCTTAGCAACTCCACCTCGCCTTCGAAACGAGCTTCGCGAGACCGCTTCCATAGTTCTACACGAAGGCGGGCTGCTTCGGAGTCCGAACTGAGTTCGAAGATCTGAAAGACGGAAGCATATCAACTCAAAAATACAAAAGGCAGTGCTCAACACTTACCGAGTTTCAAAGAAATTCCGAGCCCAACACTTAGCCAAATTTCGAAAAGAAAACTCAACACTTGGAGAACATTTGAGAAAAAGGTTCGAACAAAATTTTATTCACAATAGAAGTGCGGTGGCCAGTCCGCTATAAGGCAGTACATTAAAAGAAAAAAAAATTAAAAAATTACAGAAGCGAGGGGATCAAGGGTCCACCTGGGGCGGCAGCTCGGACACAGGCGCCTCGGTAGATGTCCCCTTGCCCCCCGTCGCCACGGCGTGGCGGTCGGCCGCCACGATCTCCAGATCGGCAGGCACCTTGCCGTCCCGCTGCTCGCCCTCCTTCTCTTCTTCCTCCTCCTCTTCTCCCTCCTCCTCTACGTCTTCTTCCTCGCCGTCGGGCCACAACTGGTACCCCACCCTCTCGAAGCCAGGGACTCAATCCTCGACATGGTCGAGCGCTCTCGCGTAAGACAGTTCCATGTTTTTGGCCATATGGTTCTTCGCCTCGGCTTCGATCTCCTTCCTCGCCTTCTCCACCACCTCGGCTTGTTCCGCCTTCACCACCTCCAAGGCCTTCGCCGCTGTGGCCCTCTCCTCGTCGGCCTTGGCGACCTCCGCAGCGAGCTTCTCCTTCGCTCGCTCTAAGGCCGCCTCGAGGTCACCGACCCGAGCCTCCAAGGCCTCTGAGCGACGCTGCTCCGCGTCGAGCTGCTTCACGGCCCTCGCCCGTTCCGCTCGGTCCTTGTCACTGAGGGCCTTCAGCCCCCTCTCCTGCTCAGCAAATTCTTGGACAAGGTGGCCGAAGTGGCAAGTGGCCTGCAAAAAGCAGTAGTTAGGATGCAGTAAAAACCGAGCTGTGGACTTAGAAAATCTTCAGAAAGAAAGAGTCAAGACTTACCGACATAAGCGACCGAGCGATTTTGAAGGTGTCGTCGCCGGTCGTCCCAGCCTTCAGGGCGGCTCGGTCCTTTGGGGTCGCAAGATGTTTGACCGCCTGCATGCACATATGCGAATCGCCCAAGAAGCCATCGTGGTTCTTCACCCGCCAGTCGGGGACGAACAACTTCTTATGGGCCTCGGTCAAAATCTCCTCGGCCTGAGGAGTCAAAGAGGGGGCCTCGAGCGCCAGCGCCGCCGAGATGGAGAAAGTCTCACTTGTCGGGGCAGACGGGTCAGGAAGGACGGCCACCACCGAAGACGGTGCCTGAGGAGCAGGAGTAGGAGTGGCAACGATCGAGGGAGCCTTGGTGGGTCGGCCGGACGTAGGACCCACGCTCATCCTCTTCCTTTTCCTGCCATCAGCGAATTTGCTCCGCTCCGTCATCATACCCATAAAGTCCATCTTTGATGCCTCTGTTCAAAGCAACAAAAGAAAAAAAAAAGTTAGAAAAACGTACAAGGCATTGGAAAAGAATTGCAGTGAGATGTCAGGAGCGTACTCAGGTCGATCGAACTAAGGCCCGACCCGTGTAGCACCTCCTCGGTCATCTCTCTCCAGCTCAACATTAGGAGAGTGATTATCTTAGCCGCCACCTCCTCCTCGGCAGTTGTTAACACCGGGTCGGCCCTTGTAAACTTCGGCACCTCCGCCTTCCACTGAGTCGGGAAGTCCAATATCGAAGGCCCCTTTATCAAGAAAAACTTCTCCTTCCAATGTTTTATCGAATCCGGATTCTCTATTCACTTAACGCCTCTCCGGGGTGACAAGTAATAGCGAGGCTCGAGCTTGGTCATCCGGTTGATTCGGTATAAGCTTCGAAGGATGACGAGGTCCGGCTTGACTTCGGCAATACGACACTGGAGCAAGAAGGCGAGCACATGGCGCCAAGTGTTCGGCATGAACTGCACAAGAGCCAGACAGTACCAGCAAAGGACCTTAAACACAAAGGGGTGAAGAGGGAAGCGCAGACCAGCATTCAAGGAGCCGAAGTCGAAGATGCACGTGCCCTGTGACAGGACGGTGTTCGCTCGCATCCCGGAGACGGGGAGGATCAGCCTATACTCCGGAGGGATGGCACACCCCTTCCTGATCCGGAGGAGATCCCGCTTGGATAGCACCGAAGCGAGATCATCCACCTCGGTGACCTCCCTCGGGTCATTCTCCTCATAAGTCGCCGAGCGACCAACAATCGCCTTACTCAGGAGATCGCCGCTGTACTGCCTTATCCCGACATGACTGGACAGCGGGCTGGGCATCCGACCCGACTCGGGGGCTTGTCTCTCAGTCTCTACAATCTCCTCGACTATCGAAGATCAGGCCACTACTCTCTTCTTCTCCTTGACCGCAGAGGACCCTACTACCTCCTTCCCCTTTCTACGGCTCACTACTTCCCCCCTCTCCTTGGCGCTTCGGCCTCTCGAGGACGATGCCTCACTTCCCGAGCTCACTCTTGACATCTCGAATAAATATCTAAGGCAAAGAGGACTGACCTTGATGTGACGTAGCTTCGAAGTGACGTTCACGGTCGGAAATAGTTCACCGGAAATCGCCTAGCCCACGCGACAGCTAGCACAACCGCCTTAGAGCGCAAATCACCGCTAGCAGAGCAAATCGAGAGCAAAAGTAAAAACTTGGGAGTAAATATGAGAAATGAGCTAAGGGGTGAGGGGGGTGAAAACTTATAGCCAAGAAAGCGACTGTTGGGCTTTCGAAATGTTTTATGGCCCACTAAGGGAAGGCAAAACGACAAAACAGAGAAAGCTGCGACGTTCCAAGGGAAAAGCTCGTCGGTTCGCTTAACACCACCACTCGACGACTCGTGGCTCGCCGAGCCACGAGACAATCTGACGAGGTGACGAGGTACCGACCTCTGCATATGGGGAAAAATACCGCCGAGTCAGTTTCACTGTCAGATTATCTCAAAATTCGCGTCAAAACATGATAGGCGGCTCAGATCACGCCACGCCCACAAAACGACAAGATAACGTTTTTTCATGATCTGAACCTCTAACTTCGTGATACGCGGCATGATGAACGCCTCGGATCTCACCAGGTGGTTCGAAAACTCGATCTGAGCTCTTGATTCACCGGAGCGCTCGGTCGAGCCACTGAGCCACCATCCTCTTGAGCCGAGGTGATGAGGTACCGACCTCCACATATGGGGAAAAATACCGCCGAACCTGTTTCACAGTCAGATTGTCTCAAAATTCGCATCAAAACATGATGGACGGCTCAGATCACGCCACGCCCACAAAATGACAAGATAACGTTTTCTCGTGATCTGAACCTCCAACTTCGTGATATGCGCCATGATGGACGCCTTGGATCTCACCACGTGGTTCGAAGACTCGATCCGAGCTCCTGATTCACTGGAGCGCTCGATCGAACCACCGAGCACCATACTCCCGAGCCGAGGTGACGAGGTACCGACCTCCACATATGGGAAAAAATACTGCCGAGCCAGTTTCACCATCAGATTATCTCAAAATTCGCGTCAAAATATGATGGACGGCTCAGATCATGCCACGCCCACAAAACAACAAGATAACGTTTTCTCGTGATCTGAACCTCTAACTTCGTGATATGCGCCATGATGAACGCCTCGGATCTCACCACGTGGTTCGAAGACTCGATCCGAGCCTCTGATTCACTGGAGCGCTCTGTCGAGTCACCGAGTCACCATCCTCTCGAGCCGAGGTGACGAGTTTGGAATTTTAGAAATCAAAATCATGATGCATAAACCGAGCTACTGGGGGCAGAGGCCGAGCAGCCGAGCTACCGAACAGCTTAGCTGAGCCACCGAGCGATGGGGGCGGAGGACGAGCTATCGAGTCACCGAGCCGAGATGACGAGGTACCGACCTTCACATTTGAAGAAAAATGGAGCCGACCTGCCTCAGCCGTTGGATCTTGTCAAAAAACGTGCTAGAACACGATGGACGGACACGTTGGACGGCTCAGATCATGTCACATCCACAAAACGACAAGATAACTTTTTTTGGGATTTGCGCCATAATGGACGCTCCGGATCGTGCCACGTAGCTCGGCAGATTGCTACGTGCCGAACCACCGAGCTACCGAGGATCCGAGCCAAGGTGCCGACCCCCGCATACGAAGAAAAAAACTCGCCGAGCTACCCAGACCGTTCGATCCTCCAGAAAATCACGCTCAACTCTGATGGAGGGCCCAGATCGCGCCACGACGTAATTCGATATTAAAAATTAATTTTTATTTTTTAAAATCGTTTTATTTATTTAAAAAATTGCAAAAAATGATTAAAAATTCGGAAAAATTAATTAAAAATTCTAGAAAATAATTATAAATTCGGGAAAATATTTTTGAGCCCTTGAGTAAATAATTTTTGCCTAGAGTGGTTGATTAAGACCCCTAAACGATGAATCAACACTTCGCAAAATTAAATAAGTGATCCGAAAAATAGATAAAAATTAAGAAAAATGCCAGAAAACCAGAGGGGCTCAAGAACAACTTAGAGCGCACAGCTAACCCGGAAAATCACCATACTGCCTCATACAAAGAATCGAAACCTCCCATTTGGACTCCGATACAACTCCGCAAGCCATCAAAACAGTAAAACTACTCCTCAAAGGCTAATCAAACTCAGTCTTCGGGAGTGGGGGGCTCGTGATATGGCTAAAAATAGGGTTAAATCGGAACCATCCAAATTGAGCGCGAATCTCACAGCCTGGGGGCAAAATGGTAATTTTACATATAAATGGGTCTGAAGCGGGTACTGGTTCTTCTCTTGGGAAAACCCAATAGCCCGTGAATGGGCCCATCTCAACTGGGTGCGGGTTTCAACCCGCAGCGAACCCGGTCCAGCAGGATAGAATTAGGGTTTCTGATTAATCCTAATCAACGGTCCTGATTCGTATCTATCCTTTCACTGGGAATTAGGGTTTACATTCCTAATCTAATCCTAGGGATTACATTCCTAATCTGATCCCAAAGGCGGCTATAAATACCCCTCTCCCCCCACTGTTACTAGGTGATCAATCTTTGGCCAATTTACGCTCTCTCATAATCTTTCTGATTACTGACTTGAGCGTTGGAGGGTGCGTCGCCGGGATCAACCCCGGTGTCTCGCACTTTTTGCAGGAGAATGGCGGGTGATGTTGAATTTTTGCAAGTGTATAAAATCGCACAAGTAATATGGTAGTGAATAGAGTGTCGAACCCACAGGGACTATATATTTTACTGAGTACCGATATCGCTAGATGAATCACTATTTGGAAGATCGAAGTTTAAATGATAAAACAACTAAATTAACTTAATCTAATTAAAACTAACTAAATTGGTGAAGAGGGAGAGGACTGTGAAACTATGAAGCTCTTGTAATTTGCTAAAGGGAAAATTAGTTCTAGGGCTCTTGGTTCACCTCGTTTATCACACACACAAATTATAATTCCTTATGAATTAGAGATATTATCTTTCCAAATTGTAGACCAAAATCCTAAAGATATTAACCACTCTATCCACGTAGTCTAAAAATTATTCTCAACTAATTCTTCGCCTATCCATCAAATTATTAATTGAGAAATTGGATTTCTTAATGGTCACGTCCTCCAATATACGGTGTTAATTTTTATTAATCACAAATAACCTGTTCGGTCTCTTTATGATTTGAAAAATCATACAAATGTCTATCCACCATGTTGTACGCATAAATAATAAAAATTAAAACACAACTAGAAAAAATAGAGTAAAAATAAGGAATTAACATTTGTGTTCTACAAAACTCGGCTACATTTTAGCTTATAAAACAATAAATTCAGTTCATGTTCAATTTGCAATTAATAAAAATTTTGGGATTTCATCTAGAAGAAATTGGAGAAGAAAAGATACAAAAGAATACAAAATTTAATTCAAACCCCTTTTCTGTCTCAAAAGTCGGAGCCAAAAGTGTTGTTGTCACGCGCCGTCACATCAACGCATCAGTCTATCACACTGCCGTTGTCGGGCCGCGTGTCCCAAAACTAGAGGCGCCACGTTAGCTTGGTCTGTCGTCGTCAGAGGGTCGCTGTCGCCTTGTCGTTTTCCGCCAGGTCAGCACGCAGCTGCATCGCCACGTCAGCGTCCCGTTTTGATGCTGTCGCCCAAGTGTTGTCCCCTCCTTTGATTTGTGCAAGTCCTGATGAATTCTCTCTCTCTCTCTGCTTGGTTCACGTAAGAGACAAAGAGAGATTCAGTAAATATATTTTTTTCATTTTTTTTTTTATTTTTATTATTCGTAGCCAGCCGTCACCTCTTCTTCTCTCTCTTCTTTGGTTGTACTTATAGAGAACGGGAGAGGAGTTTAGGGTTTGCATTTTTTTTGCATAATAGTCCTTCTTCATTTATTTCCTTCCTTTTTAATCCAGAATTTTATTTCTTTCTCTTTCTTTCTTTTCTTCCTTTTCTGCCAACCATGTGCTGCTGCATACACAAAATAATACCAGAAATTAGGATTTTTAAATAAAATAAAATTAATTAGTTTAAAATTAATTAAACTAACTACAAATCATATTAGCTTATAAAAATTCTTTTAAAATTATTTGTCGCACTTTTAACTCAACAAAACAATAAAAATTGATAAATCCATTATTTTACTTTGTTTGTTGATTTTTAGCCACAAATCTTCACTTTTTGCATCAAAAATATTATTTCTTCAAAAATAATTAATTAAATGAAATCTTATAGAAATAAGATGAGTTATAGACAATATCAACGAAAACAAGCGATTTTAATTGGTAAATGAGTACAAATAATTGTATATAAATTAAACACATCAAATACCCCCAAACTTAACATTTTGCTTGTCCTCGAGCAAAAAGTAGAATCATGAACAAGGGAATAATAAAAGTAGACTCAACCCATCACACCAAGAATTCTCATCAAGCAAGTATAAAAATTTCAATTAAAAATATAAACAATAGCAAATAAAGTAAAACCAAGCATACCCACTTTCTCCAGTGTAATTATTTGTTCATAATTCCCAATCCAATCATATTTGTCATGCAATGAATGTAATTGTAGTATGTACCAACTCAATCTGTGATTATCCCTTCTCTCTACTACAAACCGAGTAGCAAAGTAGAGTTTTTTTTTTTTAATAGAAAAATAATTTTTTTTCCAGTCTCTTCTCTAAGTTGTCACTTGCCTTTTTGACGCGAATGCAAAACATTTGTGATGAATTCACCCGGTTAATCAACAAGTCACAAACTTAAAGTGCTTTGCATACTCATATTTCAAGTTGCCGTTTTACGTAAAAGTAAACATTTGTGATGAATACCCCTAGTTACTAAGAAACTCAAAATATTGGAGTAGATTGACTTTATTCATTTTTTTTTTCATTATTACTCTATTTACTTAAACTCTGTTTAGGACTAGATCAAAGGGGATAATCACAAGAAAAAGCATCACATTTGTCTCTAATGTATAATAGCATGACCCACACAATTTTGTAAGGAATTTTGAAACTCAATAATCCTAAAGTAAATAAGTATACTTACTCTTGATTTATAAGAAATTGTTTATCCAAAAAAAATTATTTCAATGCTTATCTCAATGAAGAACTCAAAAGTGTAATGGTGAGCTTAATTGAAATCCTTTTAAAATTTTGTTTTTCTTTTCTAAAAAAATAACTCATAAATTTGTAAACCTTCCCCCCAAACTTGAATATCACATTGTCCTCAATGGGAAAGAAAAAAAAACAAAAATAATGCAAAAGTTCAGAAATTCTCCCTTGATTCGTCTTTAAATTTCTGCACGCGCAACGTTCAGTATTTTGGCGATATCTGGAGCTGTAGATGTCCAAATGGGCTGATTTTTTCTTTTTTTTTCTGGAAAGCTAAGACAATTGTCTACAATTTCTCTTGGAATCACTTTTCCAGATTCTGACTCCATACTGCTCAAAAACAGCCATCAATGAAGGTGTTCAAAACAGCTCCGCCCGGAGACTTTAAAATTTATGCAATCCTACAAGATAAAATCAAAAATTAAAATAAAATAAACTAAAAGGTAAATCAAAACTAAATGCAATAAAAGAAAATATGGGTTGCCTCCCAAGAAGCGCTAAATTTTAAGTCTTCAGCCAGACATGAGGGTGAGATGGTTATGTAACGCCAAGATCCAACAACATTAAAACATCCTTTCTAATTTTTCTCTTCTTGTGTGGATCAGGTTCAAGCTCTAATTTGAGGCGTTTACTTCGTGATGATGATGTCTTTGATTCCCCCACCTCTTTGAATTTATGCTGAAAAAATGAATAAATAAAAGGTTCAGCATCTAAATACATGACATTTTCAAAAATATTTTCTTTCACGGTTTCAAGAATTTCTGAATTTGCTGGACATACTTCGATATGTGATTTTTCAATTTCAGCCTTATGTTTCTTGCCCACAATTAAATCAATTTCACTTACTTGAATAGATGACTGTTCTTCAGGAGGAAAATTTATGGAATTAAAACCATTAAAAGTTACTTGCTCATGCTGACTTTGTTCCTCCACAATTTGTTCAATCTCACTTTGCTTTTCAACCACATTCTGTTCACCATTTTCTTCTTGTGGTTGCTCAATTGTCCTCCCGCTTCCTAATGTTATAGCCTCGACATGCTCCTTGGGATTGACAACTGTATTGTGTGGTAATGTTCATGCAGTTTTTTCGTTAATAATATTTGAAAATTGACTAATTTGTACCTCAAGATTGTGAATGGAAGCCGAAGTTGAATTTGCAACATTTTGGATTGCCAAATCTGTCTTTTGTATGTATTGTTCTGCCCTTTGCATGTAGTGCATAAACATGTCTTCAAGTGTCGGCTTCTTTTCTTGCTGTGAAAAATGTTGAGGTTGTATAACTGCTGATGTTGATATTTGCAAGTGTACAAAATCGCACAAGTAATATAGATAGATGAGTAGAGTGTCGAACCCACAGGGACTAGATATTTTACTGAGTACCGATATCGCTAGATGAATCACTATTTGGATGATCGAATTTTATATGGATAAAATAACTAAATTAAATTAATGTAACTAAATCTAACTAAATTGGTGAAGAGGGAGAGGGCTGTGAAACTATGAAGCTCTTGTACTTTGTTTAATGGTAAAATTTGTTCTAGGGCTCTTGGTTCACCTCGTTTATCACACACACAAATTATAATTCCTTATAAATAAAAATATTATCTTTCCCAATTGTCAACCAAAATCCTAAAGATATTAACCACTCTATCAACGTAGTCTAAAAATTATTCTCAATTAATCATTCGTCTATCCACCAAATTATTAATTGAGAAATTGGATTTCTTAACGGTCACGTCCTCCAATATACGGTCTTAATTTTTATTAACCACAAATAACCTGTTCGGTCTCTTTGTGATTTGAAAAATCATACAAATGTCTATCCACCATGTTGTACGCATAAATAATAAAAATTAAAACACAATCAAGAAAAATAGAGTAACAATAAGGAATTAAAATTGTGTTCAAAACTCGGTTACATCTTAGCCTCTAGAACAATAAATAAATTCAGTTCATGTTTGTTTGGGATTGCATCTAAAAATATCTGGAGAAGAACATGAGATACACAAAATAATAATAAAAAAAATAACAATCCAAACCCCTGTCAAAAATACCGAACCCAGAGTTTTGAAAAAGCGTCGCCAGTCTGATCGCGCAGCCACGTCAGCGTGGGTCACGTCGCCACGTCAGACGCGACAGCTGGCTCTGGGTTCCGTGCCGCTGTCTGCTTCTGCCCTTGGGTCGCTATCGCTGAGTCAGTGCGTCTGGGTCCCACGTCCAAATGAAGAAGAAGAAGACACCCTGTCAAACTATGAAGCTGATATTATTTCGTCCGAATGAAGGGTCCCACGTCTCCCCTTGTTTACCGTGTTCTGTGCCGTAAGCAGAGAAGAAAACGAAGGATTCGCCAGATGTCAGAGTTCGTTTGGTCACACAGCTGCGTTGGGTGCACTTCGAAAACTGCGCCGATGAAGAGCAGCCCTACTGCCCACACGTACTGTTTGCCTTGAAACTCGCACACGTTCTCTCTCTCCCTTACTTTTTCTTTTTCTTCTTTTGTGTTATTGTACAGCCGTCATCTCTTGGTTTTTACTCTCTCTTTTGATTTGTATTTATAGAGAACGGGGAGGAGTCTAGGGTTTTTACTTTTTGCAGAAAAGTCCACCCACTTTCTTTATTTCATTCCTTTTATGATCCAGAATTTTATTTACTTCCTCTTTCTTTCTTTTCTTCCTTTTCTGCCACCCACGTGCTTCTGCGTACACAAAATAATACCAAAAATTAGGATTTTTAAATAAAATAAAATTAATTAGTTTAGAATAAATTAAACTAACTATAAATCATATTCACGTATAAAAATCCTTTTAAAATTTATTTATCGCACTTTTAAATCAACACAACAATAAAAAATGATAAATCAATTATTTTACTTTGTTTGTTGATTTTTTTTCCACAATTCTTTACTTTTTGCATCAAAAATATTATTTCTTCAAAAATAATTAATTAAATGAAATCATATAGAAATAAGATGAATTATAGACAATATCAGCGAAAACAAGTCATTTTAATAGGTAAATGAGTACAAATATTTGCATATAAATTCGACACATCAAATACCCCCAAATTTAAGATTTTGCTTGTCCTCGAGCAAAAAGTAGAATAATAAACAAGGGAATAATAATAGTAGACTCAACCCATCACACCAAGAAATCTTATCATGCAAGCATCAAAATTACAATTAAAAATATAAACAGTTGCAAATAAAGTAAAACTAAGCATACCCACTTTCTCCAGTGCAATTATTTATTCATAACTCCCAACCCAATCGCATTTGTCATGCAATTAATGTAATTGTAGTATGCAACAACTCAATCTGTGATTATCCCTTCTCTCTACTACAAACCGAGTAGCAAACTAGAGTTTTTTTTTTTTTTTTTTATTACTTTTTTTTTTTTTTTTAGTCTCATCTTTAAGTTGTCACTTGCCTTTTTACGCGAATGCAAATCATTTGTGATGAATTCACCCGGTTACTCAACAAGTCACAAACATAAAGTGCTTTGCATACTCATATTTCAAGTTGCCGTTTTACGTAAGTGTAAACATTTGTGATGAATACCCCTAGTTACTAAGCAACTCAAAACATTGGAGTAGATGGACTTTATTCATAAATTTTTTCTTTTCATTATTACTCTATTTACTTAAACTCTGTTTAGGACTAGATCAAAGGGGATAATCACAAGAAAAAGCATCACATTTGTTTTTTTTATGTATAATAGCATGACCCATACAATTTTGTAAGGAATTTTGAAAATCAATAATCCTAAAGTAAATAAGTATGCTTAATATTGCTTTATAAAAAAAAATTGTTTCAATGCTTATCACAATAAAGAACTCAAAAGTGTAAAGGTAAGCCTAATTGAAATCCTTTTTAAAATTTTGTTTTTCTTTTCTAAAATAATAAAAATAAAAATAAATTTGTAAACCTTCCCCCCAAACTTAAATATCACATTGTCCTCAATGGGAAAGAAAAAGAAAAACAAAAAGAATGCAAAAAGTTTAGAATATCTCCCCTGATTCGTCTTTAAATTTCTGCACGCGCAGCCTTTAGTATTTTGGCAATATCTGGAGCTGTAGATGTCGAAATGGGCTGAATTTTTTTTTGCTGGAAAGCTAAGACGATTGTCTACAACTTCTTTTTGAATCAGTTTTCCAGATTTTGACTCCAAACTGCTCGAAAACAGCCATCAATGCAGGTGTTCAAAACAGCTCCGTTTGGCGACTTTCAAAATTGATGCAATCCTACAAAATAAAATCAAAAATTAAAATAAAATAAACTAAAAGATAAATCAAAACTAAATGCAATAAAATAAAACATGGGTTGCCTCCCAAGAAGCGCTAAGTTTTAAGTCTTCAGCCAGACCTGGGGGTGAGATGGTTATGTAACGCCAAGATCCAACAACATTAAAACATCCTTTCTAATTTTCCTCTTCAGATGTGGATCAGGTTCAAGTTCCAATTTGAGGCGTTTCCTGTTAGATGATGATGTCCTTGATTCCTCCACCTCTTCGAATTTATGCTGCAAAAATGAATAAATAGAATGTTCAGCATCCAAATACATAACATTGTCAAAAATATTTTCTTTCTTAGTTTCAAAAATTTCTGCACTTGTTGGACATACTTCAATTGGTGATGTTTCAAATTTAGCCTTATGTTTCTCGCCCAAAATTAAATGAGTTTCACTTACTTGAATAGATGACTGTTCTTCAGGAGGAATATTTATGGAATTAAAAATGTCATACATTACTTGCTCATGCTGAATTTGTTCCTCCACAATTTGTTCAATCTCACTTTGCTTTTCAACCACATTATGTTCTTCATTTTCTTCTTGTAGTTGTTCAATTGTCCTCCCGCTTCCTAATGTTATAGCCTCGACATGCTCCTTGGGATTGACAACTGTATTGCTTTGCAATACTCCTGCAGTTTTTTCATTAAGAATATTTGAAATTTGACTAATTTTTACCTCAAGATTGTGAATTGAAGCCGAAGTTGAATTTGCAACATTTTGGATAGCCAAATCTGTCTTTTGCATGTAGTGCTCAAACATGTCTTCAAGTGTCGACTTCTTTTCTTACTGTGAAAAATGTTGAGGTTGTATAACTGCTCCTTGATTGTTGTCCCATGGATAATTTGGGGTGTTTCTCCATCCTTGATTGTATGTGTTTGCATAATGATTGTTTTGCATTTGAAAGTTTGACACAAAATTTTCATTTACGGCATTTGATGGAGCAAAAGGGTTCCCCACTTGACAATCTGAACTTGAATGATTTCCTGCACAAAGATTACAAATCATATTAGATTGCATAACATTAAAATTTATATTTTCTACTTGTTTATATAAAATATCATTTTTTGCATTTAAAGTAGAAAAAGGATCAAGTTCAAAAACTCCAGCCACTTTTCTTGGCATCGTTCTCTCTGAAGACCACTGGTAATGATTTGATGCCATCTTCTCTAAAAGATCATAGGCAGCTTGGTAAGTTTTGCTCATCAGTGCACCACCAGCTGCTGCGTCAACGATAGATCTATGTGTAACTCCCAAACCATTATAAAATGTTTGCATTTGCAGCCATTTTGGTAGTTCATGATGAGGACACTTTCTCAATAACTCTTTAAACCTTTCCCATGCATCATACAAAGACTCGGTCTCAAATTGAGTAAATGTGCAAATGTCATTTCTTAGCCTTGCGGTCTTTGCTGGTGGAAAATACTTGGCTAGAAATTTTTGTGCAAGTCCCTCCCAAGTAGTAATACTACCGGGTGGTAGATAATGTAGCCAAGCCTTCGCCTTATCTCGTAGGGAAAAAGAAAAGAGTCTCAGTCTAATTGCATCGTCTGATACACCATTGTGCTTGAAAGTGTCACAAATTTCTAGAAAATCTGCAATGTGAGCGTAAGGATCCTCGTGTGGTAGTCCCCAAAATTGAACAGTCTGTAGAAGCATTAGAATCATCGCCGGTTTAATTTTAAAATCGTTAGCTTCAATAATCGGCTTCTTTATGCTTGACTCATAAATTGAGGGCATAGCATAGTCTCTCAAAGGCCTATTTTCATCGTTCGCCATGATAATGCACTGTTTGTCCTGAAATGTAAGTATCGAAAAAGAAAAAAGAAAAAAAAATAGAAAAACTAAAAAAAACTAAAATAAGAAAAATAAAAAAAAGTAAAAGTTAGTCAAAAGAAAATAAAGATGTAAAATAATAATAAAATAAAAATAATTACAAAGAATCCAAACTAGCAATAATCTAGCAATTTTCAATATCAATAAAAGAATAACTAGTCCCCGGCAACGGCGCCAAAAACTTGATGTTGATATTTGCAAGTGTACAAAATCGCACAAGTAATATAGATAGATGAGTAGAGTGTCGAACCCACAGAGACTAGATATTTTACTGAGTACCGATATCGCTAGATGAATCACTATTTGGATGATCGAATTTTATATGGATAAAATAACTAAATTAAATTAATGTAACTAAATCTAACTAGATTGGTGAAGAGGGAGAGGGCTGTGAAACTATGAAGCTCTTGTACTTTGTTTAATGGTAAAATTTGTTCTAGGGCTCTTGGTTCACCTCGTTTATCACACACACAAATTATAATTCCTTATAAATAAAAATATTATCTTTCCCAATTGTCAACCAAAATCCTAAAGATATTAACCACTCTATCAACGTAGTCTAAAAATTATTCTCAATTAATCATTCGTCTATCCACCAAATTATTAATTGAGAAATTGGATTTCTTAACGGTCACGTCCTCCAATATACGGTCTTAATTTTTATTAACCACAAATAACCTGTTCGGTCTCTTTGTGATTTGAAAAATCATACAAATGTCTATCCACCATGTTGTACGCATAAATAATAAAAATTAAAACACAATCAAGAAAAATAGAGTAACAATAAGGAATTAAAATTGTGTTCAAAACTCGGTTACATCTTAGCCTCTAGAACAATAAATAAATTCAGTTCATGTTTGTTTGGGATTGCATCTAAAAATATCTGGAGAAGAACATGAGATACACAAAATAATAATAAAAAAAATAACAATCCAAACCCCTGTCAAAAATACCGAACCCAGAGTTTTGAAAAAGCGTCGCCAGTCTGATCGCGCAGCCACGTCAGCGTGGGTCACGTCGCCACGTCAGACGCGACAGCTGGCTCTGGGTTCCGTGCCGCTGTCTGCTTCTGCCCTTGGGTCGCTATCGCTGAGTCAGCGCGTCTGGGTCCCACGTCCAAATGAAGAAGAAGAAGACACCCTGTCAAACTATGAAGCTGATATTATTTCGTCCGAATGAAGGGTCCCACGTCTCCCCTTGTTTACCGTGTTCTGTGCCGTAAGCAGAGAAGAAAACGAAGGATTCGCCAGATGTCAGAGTTCGTTTGGTCACACAGCTGCGTTGGGTGCACTTCGAAAACTGCGCCGATGAAGAGCAGCCCTACTGCCCACACGTACTGTTTGCCTTGAAACTCGCACACGTTCTCTCTCTCCCTTACTTTTTCTTTTTCTTCTTTTGTGTTATTGTACAGCCGTCATCTCTTGGTTTTTACTCTCTCTTTTGATTTGTATTTATAGAGAACGGGGAGGAGTCTAGGGTTTTTACTTTTTGCAGAAAAGTCCACCCACTTTCTTTATTTCATTCCTTTTATGATCCAGAATTTTATTTACTTCCTCTTTCTTTCTTTTCTTCCTTTTCTTCCACCCACGTGCTTCTGCATACACAAAATAATACCAAAAATTAGGATTTTTAAATAAAATAAAATTAATTAGTTTAGAATAAATTAAACTAACTATAAATCATATTCGCGTATAAAAATCCTTTTAAAATTTATTTATCGCACTTTTAAATCAACACAACAATAAAAAATGATAAATCAATTATTTTACTTTGTTTGTTGATTTTTTTTCCACAATTCTTTACTTTTTGCATCAAAAATATTATTTCTTCAAAAATAATTAATTAAATGAAATCATATAGAAATAAGATGAATTATAGACAATATCAGCGAAAACAAGTCATTTTAATAGGTAAATGAGTACAAATATTTGCATATAAATTCGACACATCAACTGCTCCTTGATTGTTGTTCCATGAAAAATTGGGGGTGTTTCTCCATCCTGAATTGTATGTGTTTGCATAATGATTGTTTTGCATTTGAAAGTTTGACACAAAATTTTCATGTTCGGCATTTGATGGAGCAAAAGGGTTTCCCACTTGACAATCTGAACTTGCATGATTTCCTGCACAAAGATCACAAATCATATTAGATTGCATAACATTAAAATTCATATTTTCTACTTGTTTAGAGAAAATATCATTTTTTGTATTTAAAGTAGAAAAAGGATCAAGTTCAAAAAACTCCAGCCACTTTTCTTGGCATTGCTCTCTCTGAAGATCACTGATAATGATTTGATGCCATCTCCTCTAAAAGATCATAGGCTGCTGTGTAAGTTTTGCTCATAAGTGCACCACCAGCTGCTGCGTCAACGATAGATCTATGTGCAACTCCCAAACCATTACAAAATGTTTGCAATTGCAGCCATTTTGGTAGTTCATGATTAAGACACTTTCTTAGTAACTCTTTAAACCTTTCCCATGCATCATACAAAGACTCAGTCTCAAATTGAATAAATGTGACAATATCATTCCTTAGTTTTGCTGTCTTTGCTAGAGGAAAATATTTGGCAAGAAATTTTTGTGCAAGTCCCTCCCAAGTAGTAATACTACCGGGTGGCAGATAATGTAGCTAAGCCTTCGCCTTATCTCGTAGTGAAAAAGGAAAGAGTCTCAATCTGATTGCATCATCTGATACCCCATTGTGCTTGAAAGTGTCACAAATTTCTAGAAAATTTGAAATGTGAGCATAAGGATCTTCGTGTGGTAGTCCGCAAAATTGAACAGTCTGATGAATCATTAGAATTATCTACGGTTCAATCTCAAAATCGTTAGCTTCAATAACCGGCTTCTTTATGCTTGATTCATAAATCGAGGGCATATCATATTCTCTCAAAGGCCTATTTTCATCGTTCGCCATGATAATTTCCTTGTATGTCCTGAAATGTAAGTGTTGAAAAAAAATAGAAAAACTAAAAAAAATAAAATAAGAAAAATAAATCAAAGTAAAAGTTAGTCAAAAGAAAATAAAGATGTAAAATAATAATAAAGCAAAAATAATTACAAAAATCCAAACTAGCAATAATCTAGCAATTTTAATATCAATAAAAGAATAACTAGTCCCCGGCAGCGGCGCCAAAAACTTGATGTTGAATTGGATTTTTGCAAGTGTACAAAATTGCACAAATAATATAGTAGTGAATAGAGTGTCGAACCCACACGGACTAGATATTTTACTGAGTACCGATATCGCTAGATGAATCACTATTTTGGAAGATCGAAGTTTAAATGATAAAACAACAAAATTAACTTAATCTAATTAAAACTAAATAAATTGGTGAAGAGGGAGAGGACTGTGAAACTATGAAGCTCTTGTAATTTGCTAAAGGGAAAATTAGTTCTAGGGCACTTGGTTCACCTCATTTATCACACACACAAATTATAATTCCTTATGAATTAGAGATATTATCTTTCCAAATTGTAGACCAAAATCCTAAAGATATTAACCACTCTATCCACGTAGTCTAAAAATTATTCTCAACTAATTCTTCGCCTATCCATCAAATTATTAATTGAGAAATTGGATTTCTTAACGGTCACGTCCTCCAATATACAGTGTTAATTTTTATTAATCACAAATAACCTGTTCGGTCTCTTTATGATTTAAAAAATCATACAAATGTCTATCCACCATGTTGTACGCATAAATAATAAAAATTAAAACACAACTAGGAAAAATAGAGTAAAAATAAGGAATTAACATTTGTGTTCTACAAAACTCGGCTACATCTTAGCCTCTAAAATAATAAATTCAGTTCATGTTCAATTTGCAATTAATAAAAATGTTGGGATTGCATCTAGAAGAAATTGGAGAAGAAAAGATACAAAAGAATACAAAATTTAATTCAAACCCCTATTCTGTCTCAAAAGTCGGAGCCAAAAGTGTTGCTGTCACGCGCCGTCACATCAACGCGTCAGTCTGTCACACTGCCGTTGTCGGGCTGTGTGTCCCAAAACTAGAGGCACCACGTCAGCCTGGTCTGTCGCCGTCAGAGGGTCGCTGTCGCCTTGTCGTTTTCCGCCAGGTCAGCACGCAGCTGCATCGCCACGTCAGCATCCCGTTTTGATGCTGTCGCCCAAGTGCTGTCCTCTCCTTTGATTTGTGCAAGTCCTGATGAATTCTCTCTCTCTCCGCTTGGTTCACGTGAGAGACAGAGAGAGATTCAGTAAATTTATTTTTTTATTTTTTTTTTAAATTTTTTCTTTTATTATTCGTAGCCAGCCGTCACCTCTTATCCTTCTCTCTCTTCTTTGGTTGTACTTATAGAGAACACGAGAGGAGTTTAGGGTTTGCACTTTTTGCAGAATAGTCCTTCTTCTTCATTTATTTCCTTCCTTTTTAATCCAGAATTTTATTTCTTTCTCTTTCTTTCTTTTCTTCCTTTTCTGCCAACCATGTGCTGCTGCATACACAAAATAATACCAGAAATTAGGATTTTTAAATAAAATAAAATTAATTAGTTTAAAATTAACTAACTAACTACAAATCATATTAGCTTATAAAAATTCTTTTAAAATTATTTGTCGCACTTTTAACTCAACAAAACAATAAAAATTGATAAATCCATTATTTTACTTTGTTTGTTGATTTTTAGCCACAAATCTTCACTTTTTGCCTCAAAAATATTATTTCTTCAAAAATAATTAATTAAATGAAATCTTATAGAAATAAGATGAATTATAGACAATATCAACAAAAATAAGCGATTTTAATTGGTAAATGAGTACAAATAATTGTATATAAATTAGACACATCAGCGGGAGTCAGCAGTCGAACTCCGGTGGAAGAAGTTAAGGTTTGATTATTCGGTTCCCCTAAGAATCCCCAAATACTATCTGTTTGCCCCCACACCAGATTTAGCGGTAACAGACGCCCTCCTCTGCAAGACCTTTCCGGCCACACTCAAGGAGCCGACTCGGGAGTGGTTTTCTCAACTTGCACCAACATATATCTTCTCCTTCGACCAGTTCGAAGGCCTTTTCCACATGCATTTCGTGAGCAGCCACCGCTCCGAAAAGACGAGCATCTCCCTACTGTTCCTCAGTCAAAAGAAGGGCGAGCGATTGAGAGACTACGTCAAGCGTTTCACTGCTGAGGCCAGATCCATCGCCTCCTTGGAACACTCGGTGGCCACGGTCACCTTCCAGTCCAACGCCCTCAACACTGATTTCAGGGCGTCCCTCGCCAAGAAGCCCCCTCGGGACTTCTCAGAGCTCCTATTCCGGAGTGAGAAGTACATCCGAGTAGAAGAAGCTCTCCACCGCCCCACCTTTGAGGCGTCGTCTGTAGCGCCCCGAATTTCTAATAAGATATCTTAGAAAATACGTGGCACATTCCCAGTGATCCACTTCAATATAATATTAAACATAATCAACACCACTAAAGTGTTCAACTTTTATTACAACGATCTCTTACAAAACACAGCGGAATTCAAAACAACTTAAACAATGTTTTCTTTTCATTTACAACCCAAAACTATCTCAGAACTGCTATTACAATTTTACACAAAACACTTAAGAATCAATTCATCTCAAAAATACCTCACGCATCCAAACCTCCAAACTCTAAGCAACAACCTGCAACATGTGAGGCTAGAGAGAATCCCTAACCCCCAAACTAAAGGGGTAAGCCATAAATGGTGTGAGGGACAACAATCAACATAAATAATCATTAAGCAAGAATTCATAAATACATAAAGTGAACCAAGATCCATAAAATATGAGATAGCAAGAAATGTAACGACCAGTGATACCAACCAAGTGTTAAGTGTAGAAAACCGAGAAAACCACATGCATAATGCTAAGTCAAGAAAACACAAATTCTATATGCAGACTCTCTAATGCGTACTTGTCGAAGTCTATGCATCCCATTCTACATAGGTCCGGTGCAAGCCCTTAACGTCTTCACTTCATAGGGTTCAATCCCCGCTATGCAACTAATTCTAACACGATGACTACTACGAGATAAAGATAAAATGTGAGAATTAGCCCATGCCTGATAATTCCGGAGATGGATCCCACATCTCAGGTAATTTACCTGGATAATTCCGGAGATCATCCCACATTTAGACATAGACACATCACCACATGAATGCCCCATGTGCGTCGCCTCGACTTTGATAATTCCGGAGACCAATCCCACATCTCAAGCAAACCACTTGGATAATTCCGGAGATATATCTCACATCTCAGGTAATTTTACCTGGATAATTCCGATAAATCCCACATCTCGAGAAAGTTACTTGGATAATTCTGGAGATTAAATCCCACATCTAAAGCCATACTGAGGTGCATAACTCATGTTCCCGTTCATCATATCACCACTAGTGCCTGTCCTTATTATCATTGGGTTATTTAATACTCAACGAATCTCCTAGAGTGATGTGCCCTACCGGCCTAAAATCAAAACTGAATAACTGAAATGCCTCAAAGGGCCTCAACAAAATAACTCAATACCGGTATACTAGGGTCACACTCCTCTAGAGACTCAACTCAATTATCTAAACAAAAGTCCCACTAATCGTAGTGGCTCAACTGAAAGTCTTAAATCAAAATGCTTAACTGAATATCTTAAAAATAGACTGAATTGTCTGAGAACTAACCACTCAAGGAACACTCAAGTTATAAAATTCCATCAGTACCAGTCGACTTATACTTTAGTAAGTCGACTGTCCAGAGGACGATTATCCAAAATTTTACAAAAATAATCTAAGTCATATAAGTCGACTTAAGGAATGGTATCAGTCGACTTACCCGAGGTAAATTCCAATAATCTTCTCAAAATTATTCTAAGTATACAAGTCGACTTAAAGGAATCATAGATCGACTGTCCAGAAGGACTAATAATTCTTACAAAAATGATTTCCTCAGTGGACCAGTCGACTGCCTATGAGCTAGGTCGACTGTCCAGAACGGCTTTTCAAAGATTCTAAAATACAGTATCAGGCTCGTGCCAGTCGAATGTATAGTAGGCCAGTCGACTGTCGGCCTACAGATTTCAAATTTTAGGTCTGATTACAGAATCAAATCTGGAGTTTTCTAATGATTCAATGTTTGTGAAAATAGTTCGTATTCAGGCAAAATGATCTTCATAAGGGTATATTACTCAAAGCCTCAAATATGTCAAACCCAAGTTCTCATGTTCTAGATCTCTAATTTCTTTCATTAGGGTTTCTCAAGATTAAAATTCTTTCACAACTCTAAATAAAAATCTGATTTACAATATATATAAGATCCAGGTGTTCCTCATCCGATCAAAATCATACTCAAATCTTAATAATACGGTGTTATGAACAAGATCTACTAATCATTCTTAGATTTCTCAACATGGTATAAACAACAATCATCTATTCATATGAATCATACCACAGTACCACATCTATATCGTTCACAACATCAAATCTAACATCATTACCACTCGCATACATAGATCAACAACAAGATAAATTTATGTCATTCACAAACAAAACAAAACTCACGAAGTCATTCACAAAATCAAAACAAAACAAAAACCAAGTCACTCACATGAATCAATCAACAAAACAATTTCTATATCTCTCACCTTGAATTGAGAAAAGTCCATGAAAATCTCCCCTTTTGCTAGATCCAAAAAAAACTCCTTTCTCCACCAAAGTAAATCTCTCAAAAATTCTGTATTTTTTCTGAAATGACGGCTAGAGAAAAAGTCCCTTAAATATCCCGGATTGAATATTAGGGTTTTACCCGCATTTTTGCAAAACAATCCTTTCCAAAATACAATTTACAAATATAGTTCTATCTTTGGAAATTCCATCAAAACTCATTTAAATTTGGATTTAAAAGAAAATATACATTCTAAATCTCAATTAATACTGTTCAAAACGTCCAGAATATACATCTTGCAATTTAACCCCTAAAAATGTCAAATTTGCAAAAAGGTCCTTCTTTTCTCAAAAATTGCAAATAGTTCCAATAAATTTCAGAAAAATCTGGAAAAATACCAATTAAATCTCAAATATTAAATAATGATTTTTCATAAAGAAAACTTAATTTTTTTTTTCTTTTAAAAACTTCTCAAAAGTATTTGCACGTGTTTTGCACGTGTACAAAAGATAAATTTTTCTGAAAATATTCCTTAAATCTCCAAAAATAAATTTAAGTTCATTTTCAAATATAAAAATAATATTTGAAAATACGGGGTTCTACATCGTCTTCCGGGAATAAGCGGAAGGCTGCAGAAGTTAAAGGAGCTAAGAATCTCCAAAAAGACAATGGGGGTCAGCGTCGCCCCCATCCTCATTTCAAGAAATTCACTCCGCTCAATGCGAGTGTGTCCGCTATCTTGATGGAGATCGGGAACGAGGGTCTCCTACCCCCACCTCCTAAGATGAACACTCCCGAGAAGAAAAGATACCGGAATAAGTGATGTCGTTTCCACCGGGATCATAGGCACGACACAGACGAATGTCGCGCCCTGAAGGACGAGATTGAAGCCCTCATCCAGAGAGGGCAGCTCGCTCGTTTCATCCGGAAGGACAGGGCTGATCAACCTCTGCTCCCTAGGGGGGCTAACAGTGTAGTACCCCGTATTTTTAAATATTAATTTTAAGATTTATAAATGAATTAAAATGATTTTTTGTGATTTAATAGATATTTTTCTGAAAATTTATCTTTTTACACGTGCAAATATTTTCTTGGGAAGTTCAAGTCAAAAATTATTTTTGTGGAAAATCATTATTTATTATTATATATTATTTGTGAATTTTCTAAATTTTTCTGATATTTATTGGACCTATTTGCAAATATTACAAAAAGAATGACTTTTGTGCAAAATTACCAAATGGGGGTGAAAACTCTAGATTTTTGAATTTTTGGGCTGGGCTTGATGACTAGTCAACTCAGGGTTAAAAAGTTTACTTTTTGTTTTGATGAATTTGGTTTATTTTACAAGTTTTGATAAAAAATGATCTTTTTGCAAAATTGTCATTTTGAGGGGTAAAAGTGCAAATTCATTTTCTGGACTTTTGAAACAGTGATGGCTGATGCTAGTGGGGGTTGTTTTGATTTTTGAACTCAATTAAATTGGTTTTTATCAAGTTTCCAAGTATATGGATCTATTTTTGTAAAGTTATATTTTAAAAGGATTATTTTGCAAATGTGTTCAAAACCCTAATTCTCTTAATTCCGACCTATTTAAAAGGTGGAGTGCAGCCGTATTTCGCTGCACAACACAAAGGATTTATTATTATTATTTCCTTAAAGTTTTAAAGAGGAGATCTTGGGTTTCTTGTGAAGGAGGGATCTTTCCTATTGTCTTGTCATATTCGTTTGATTTCTTCAACAAGGTGAGTGACATGTTTTGTTTTGTTTTGCTTTTATGTATGTTGTAGGTGAGTGATGTAATTGTTTTGTTTTTTTCTTTGAATGTTATTTGTGGTGTTTCATCTACTAGAAAGCATGCTAAAGTTTGGGTATGAATTTATATGATGGATTGAATAAATTGATGAGTTAAAATTGGATCTTTCATGAAAACCTAGTTATTTATGTTTGGAATTGCATGTGGATGAATTAAAATTGATAGAGGACCTATTATAAATCATGAGTAGGCTATTTATTTTGGATTATTGTTGATCTGATTGGATATGGTGAATGTTATGCATAAATAGATTAAAGATGAGATTTTTGACTATTGGTGAGTTGGATGAATGCAACTTGGCCATAGTAATGTTAAATTGGTTTATGTTCATGAGTTAACTATTGAAAATAATTGTGAATGAGTTTGAGGAATTTTGAGAAGGACTAATGAATTAAAAGATCATGTCTTGAGGATTGGAGTCGTGTTAATTAGATTTGGATTCGATGCTCTATGACTAAATTGGAGATTTCGTGATTTTATGAAATTTTTACTTGGATTTGAATTGCTCAATTATTAAGATTTAATCTGAACATTTGTCTATTCCTAAATTGATGGATTTGTGAATTTTCTTTGGTGCACAAACATGCACGAACCCTATTACATGAATATCTTATTTTGTTGTTTTGAAGGAATTGAATCTTTAAGTGATTTTGAAGATTTTGGTTATTACCTCAACATATTTTGTTATTAATATGGTTTGGAACATAATACGTAGGTCTTTTGATGTATGATTGATTCTTAAAAACTTTATTTTGATATATGCACATATTCGTGTTTCAATTTGAAGGAATTCATCAAAAAGCTAACTTTATCAATTCAACATGGTTTTGATTGGTTTTGTGGACTCTTATATACTCTACAAGTCATATTTGATCATATCAGAAATCTACTTTTTATAAATTTCTTTTTTATAAAGTAAATTTTCGTATCGGTTGAAACAAGCACAACCCAAACTGCAGCCTGTAGGTGTGACAGTCGACTGGTATGTTTCGACAGTCGACCGTCGTGATCCTGGCTGTAGTGTTTTCTTGGAGTTTTGGATTTTCGTGCGGAACAGTCGACTGACTCTGCTTTGTTTTGATGTTTTCTTGATGTATTGGATTTTCATGTGGGACAGTCGACTAAACACTTTACACAGTCGACTGGTCTGCTCTGATTTATATTTTCTTAAAGTTTTGGATTTTACGCGGAACAGTCGAATGATCCATTTTTCCAGTCGACTGCCTCTGCACTGTTTTGATGTTTCTCGAAGTTTTGGTTTTTCGCTCTGGACAGTCGACCGATCCGATTTACAATCGACTGTTACTGATGTTTGCTTGAGTTATTCTGATGTTCTTTAAACGATTGATTCTTTAAATGTTTTGGGATCTATAACTTACTATTCTAAATATTATCCTTTCTACAGAATATATATTTTCAAGATGTTTTATTGTTGGGTTTGGATTCTGGAATTTTATAAAAGATTTGGGTTTTGGTGATTGGAGAAGTTTCTTCACATGATCGTTTTGACGATGGATTTATGAGTTTTGGTTTTGATGATATCTCTAGGAGTTGAGTGGGAGTCCTGTGAACCGGCAGTTGAGATTTTTTGATTTAGACCAGTTGGGTCTTGGGGTTGTTGTTGAGTATTTAAGTCCGGCAGGATACACTAACTCTAGAGATGGGGATTTTGTGTTATAATAATAATCAACTTAAGGACAAGCACTAGTGGAGATGTGATGGAACTTGGAAAACGTAAGTATAGGCTCATGGTTTTGTTAGTCCAACGGATGCGTTCCAGGACTGTTTGTTGTTCTGTCTCGAGAGGACAATTGTATGTTCGCGTGTTGAGGGTCTGCAGGCCTATTCACGGAGCATGCAAGGTGCATTCGCATGTCGAGGGTCGGCAGGCCTATTCACGGAATGTACCTGGTGTATCTGCATGTCGAGGGCCTTGCAAGACTATTCGTGGGGTACACGATTGGGAGGTGATTCTCCGGTTTTTGAGCTATCTTACATGATACTTGCACGTTGAGGACTGTGGTGCCTATTCACGGAGTATTCTGGATCTTGTTTTCCATCACCGTAGTAAGATTAGTTGCATAACGAGGGATTTAACTCTATAAAGTGGAGATCGTTAAGGGCTTGCACCGGACCTATGTACTATGGAATGCATATAATCTGACAAATATGCATTAGAGAGTTAGCATATAGCATTGATGTTTTCTTAACTTGGTTTTATGCTTGTGTTTTTCCTATTTTTCCTACACTTGATACTTAGTCTAGATTCACTTGATGTTTTCTATGTTACTTATTACTATCTTATATTTCTTGATGAGTTCATGTTTTATATATTGATATTTCTTATTTCAATTATTCTTGCTGTTGATACTTGTTGTTATGAATCCATGTTTATGTTTTATTTATGTTGTTTTCTTTT
Organism: Hemerocallis citrina; assembly: GCA_017893485.1. Taxonomy (NCBI): domain Eukaryota; kingdom Viridiplantae; phylum Streptophyta; class Magnoliopsida; order Asparagales; family Asphodelaceae; genus Hemerocallis; species Hemerocallis citrina. Next base: position 96,863,794 of record CM030361.1, read on the forward strand.
TATGTCACTCACACTGTTATGGCTGACCCCTGTAGTTTTGGGAGTTAGGGTTATCTCTAGCCTCATATTTTACAGGTAAGTACTTATAGCTTGGGATTTGGATGCTTGAGTTTAAGTGATGTAATAGAGCTTATGTAAGAATTGTAAAAGAAGTGTTGTAAAGAAAAGATTGTAATTCAAGGTATTTTGTATTCCGCTGTGTTTTGTAACAAGTGTTGTAATAAAGAAATAAAAATCGGTGTTTTTGGCTATGTTTAACATTGCAATTGAAGTTGATATTGGGAATTGTGCCACGTATTTCAAACGTATCATATTGTAAATTCGGGGCGCTACAAATAGACGAGCCGAGCAATAAGTGGAGACTCAGGAGGACGAAACAGTGGCCGTCCTACACCTGATACACGGAGGCCCAATGGGGGGAGATTCTAACTCCTCTCGAAAAGCCTTCGTTCGGGTGGTGAACGCTGTCCAGAGCCATCCTCCTCCGAAGGGCCTGGGGGTCCCAGTCACGTTCTCCGACAGAGATCTGGAAGGCATCTGCATGCCCCATTGCGACACCCTCGCCATTAACCTCCGGATGGCCAACTTCGACGTACGTCAAGTCTTGGTGGATAATGGCAGCTCGGTCAACATCCTTTTCTTGGAGGCTTTCAAGGGCCTCCAGCTATCAAGGGACCGACTCAAGCTGGCTGGCTACATTCTTCATGGGTTCACTAGGGTCCCGGTGACGATCGAAGGAGTCATAACCCTTGACGTAACCGCTGGAAAGGCCTCGGTAACTCGCACAGAGCCGATGGACTTCATGATGGTGGATGCCAAGGCCGCCTATAATGTTATCCTGAGTCGACCAGGTTTGGCCGCACTCCAAGCTATCCCTTCGGCCAATCACATGAAGATGAAGTTCCCCACCCCCTCAGGAGTGGGGGAAGTGAGAGAAAGCCAAGAAGCGGCTCACAAGTGCTACATGACCTCGATGGGAGGTCCAGTCCTCGAACTTCCGCAGGAAAATAGCCAGACTACCTCCGAGCCAGTGGACGAACTGGAAGAGGTGGCCTTCTTGGAGGAAGACGCCACCAAGACATTTCGGGTCAATAAGGCCCTCTCCCCCTCCATTAAGGAAGATATCTCCCAGTGCATAAGGGAGAACCGCGATCTCTTCGCCGGGACCGTGATCGACATGCCTGGGATCTCAGAGGAGCTCCTAATGCACTACCTAAGCGTTGCCCCGGGAGTCAAGCTCGTTCAGCAGAAGCGACGCAAGTTCGCTCCCGAGCGTCAACAAGCGATCAAAGAAAAGGTCAAAAATCTCCTCAACGCCCGATTCATCAAAGAGGTGAACTATCCTGAGTGGCTATCCAATGTGGTGATGGTCAAGAATGCCAACAGGAGCTGGAGGATATGCATCGACTTCACCAATCTCAATAAGGTGTGCTCGAAGGACCCATTTCCCCTTCCCAGCATCGACGCCCTGATCGATGCGACCTCCGAGCACGAGCTCCTCAGTTTCATAGACGTTTTCTCGGGGTACAACCAGATTCAGATGTTTCCTCCCGACATCCCGAAGACCTCGTTCGTGGCGGACCAAGGCATGTATTGCTACAGGGTTATGCCGTTCGGCTTGAAAAACGTGGGAGCTACTTATTAGTGCCTCGTGAATAGGGTCTTCTAAGACCAGATTGGCCGAAACATGGAAGTCTATGTAGATGATATGTTGGTCAAGAGGACCCGAGGGCAGGAACATATTCTCGACCTCCAAGAAGCCTTCGGGGTGCTCAGGAGGCACAATATGAGGCTGAATCCGAACAAGTGTGCGTTCGGAGTCTCATCCGGCAAGTTTTTGGGGTTTATGGTCAACTAGAGGGGCATAGAGGCCAACCCCGAGAAGATCCAGGCCATTCTCAAAATGGCTCCCCCCTCCAGCGTCAAAGGCTCACTGGGCGCCTCGCGGCAATTGCCCGATTCCTCTCCAAGTCCGGGCAGAAGTGCCTCCCCTTCTTCAAGGCCCTCAGGGGGGGCTAAAGGCTTCGAATGGGGATAACAGCAACAAGATTCCTTCACCAGCTTAAGGCATACTTGGCTAACCCCCCACTCTTGAGCAAGCCAGCGCCTGGGGAGGTCCTCTACCTATATCTTGCCGCTTCGGAGCAGACCCTCAGCACGGTCCTTGTAAGAGAAGAGGATAGAACGTAGAGGCCCATCTATTATGTGAGTAAGGTGCTCCGGGACGCTGAACTCTGTTACCCGAAGATGGAGAAGATGGCTCTCGCCTTGGTCATGGCGGCCCAAAAGTTGCGCCCCTACTTCCAATCTCATTTAGTGGTCATTTTTACCAACCAGCTGCTCAAACAAGTTCTCCACAAGCCCGAGACCTCCGGGCGCCTTATGAAGTGGTCTATCGAGCTGAGCTAACATAACATCAGCTACCAGCCCAGAACAGCAATCAAGGCCCAAGCTCTGGCAGAATTCATTGTGAAGAGCACCATCCCCAACCCTTGCGAGTCATCTGCCGACCCCCCTGGTCTAGACCATTTATGTGGATGGATCTTCTTGCGCCGACGGAAGTAGGGCTGGCGTCATCTTGACCGGCCCAGACGCTATCGTCCTCCAATACTCCCTACGCTTAAACTTTCCTGCTTCGAACAATGAGGCAGAGTTTAAGGCCCTCATAGCGGGGCTCTGTATGGTTCGCAAGGTGGTAGCCAAGCGCGTAAGGGTCTTCAGTGATTCGCAGTTGGTTGTTAACCAAGTATCTGGGGAGTACGAGGCAAGGGACGAGCGAATAGCCAAATACTTGGCGAAGGTTAGGGAGCTACTAGCCTTATTCGAAGACGTTCAACTTCAGCGGGTTCCTCGTAAGGAAAACGCACAGGCGGACGCTCTCTCGAAGCTCGCCTCCTCCTCCCTCTAAGGTCTAGAACGAACTGTCTTGATAAAGGTCCTCTTCAGACCAAGTATTGATGAAGATAGCCCGGGGCCAATGGAAGCCTACCCCCTAACACTTGGGGAGAACTGGATGAAGCCCCTCCTCGAGTACCTCAGAGACGGAGTCCTTCCCGAAGACCCGAAAGAGGCAAGGAGGATCAGAACATGAGCCGAGCGGTACACACTCCTTGACGGAGTCATGTACAAACGCTCTTACACTCAGATTGACTGCCGACCCTATCTGAGGTGCCTCTCCTCGGAGGAAGCGCTTTATGCCCTAAAGGATGCCCATGACGATCTGTGTGGTGCGCACTTGGGAGCGAGATCCCTCGCCCATAAACTCTTAAACTACGGCTACTTCTGCCCCACACTACTGAGTGACTCTGAGGACTACGTCCGCCAGTGCGACTCTTACCAGAAATTTGCCCCGATCCGTTGCCTACCTCAAGCACAACTCACTTTCCTGGCAAGCCCAATCCCCTTTGCAATGTGGGGGATGGATTTGCTCGGACCCTTCCTTCTAGCACCGGGCCAACTGAAGTTCTTAGTCGTGGCGATAGATTACTTCTCAAAATGGATCGAGGTTGAACCTCTTTCTACAATCACCGAGCACAAGGTCCAGAAGATCTTTTGGAAAAACATCGTTTGCCGGTTCGGGGTACCTCTCATCCTCGTAACCGACAACGGGACTCAATTCGCGGGAGCAACCTTTCGCAACTTTTGCACCGACCTCGGCATCCATCAGCGGTTCTCCTCGATAGCTCACCCTTAGTCCCATGGCCAAGCGGAGAACGCAAATTGACAAATCCTCTCTGGCCTGAAGAAGAGGCTCGACAAGTCCACCAAGGGGTTATGAGTCGAGCAGCTCCCCAATGGGCTTTGGAAATATCGCACCACCAAGAGAGCTCCGATAGGGGAGTCCCCCTTCAACCTCACCTGTGGTTCCGAAGCCCTCATCCCCTTAGAAGTGGGCCTCCCTTCACCCCGACTGATAGCCTACAGTGAAGCACAGAATGCGAACCAGCTTCGCAACTGCCTAGACCTCATAGACGAGGTCCGCGAGAGAGCTACAATTCAACAAGAGACCTACCGCCGTAGGATCACTCGGTCTTACAACAAGAGGGTACGGCCAGCCAACCTTAAAGAGGGAGACCTAGTGCTACGAAAGTTGTCGATCTCCAATCCAAGCAAAAAGGGCAAGTTGGCACCCAATTGTGAAGGACCGTATAGGGTCTCCAGAGTTATTCGCCTAGGAGCTTATCAACTCGAAGACCCGGGGGGCAGGAGAATACCGAGGACATGGAATGCGGAGCACTTGATGAAGTACCAAGAGGGTGTCTAAACACCGCTTCAAGCAACTTCCCCAAGAGCGCTCCATAAAACATGTCTAAAGTTCTTACTTGTATTTTCTTTATCAAAGTGTAAAAGTTGCTCGCAACTTAGAAGCGGCCGCCTAATTGTTTTCAATTAAAGCAATCTTTTCCCCACAAGTTATCTATTTTTTGAGCAGTCTAATTCTACTTACAAAAAAAAAATTGAAATTTTTGCATTAAAACGACATGCTTGGAGTCCAACACTTGGTTCGATTCCGCTTCAACTACTTGCTTCTAAGCGAGTACGAAGGGGTTCACCATTCGAAATTGCTCCTAAAACTGTTGACATTTTCTAAACGACGCGCTTAGAGTCCAATACTTGGTTCGATTCCGCTTCAACTACTTGCTTCTAAGCGAGTACGAAGTGGTTCACCATTCAAAATTGCTTCTACAACTGTTGATATTTTCTAAACGACGTGCTTGGAGTCCAACACTTGGTTCGATTCCGCTTCAACTACTTGCTTCTAAGTGAGTACGAAGTGGTTCACCATTCGAAATTGCTCCTACAGCCGTTGGTACTCTCTAAACGAAAAGTTCGAAGTCCAACACTTGGTTCGGTTCCACTTCAACTACTTGCTTGAAAGCGAGTACGAAGTGGTTCACCATTCGGAATTGCTCCTGCAACTGTTGACAATTGCAAATGCTAGCAAAACACACAAGTTCACAAAAAAAGTACTATTTCATTTAAGTTTGAGAGACAAATCTAATTACAGACCAACTACTCATCTTTACATCGAGATACAAAACTTGTGAAACCAAGATTACAAGATCATCGAAAGCTACTTCAGTCCCTCCTAGGGGAGGGGATACTTCTGTTAAGAGACACACGTGGGCGACGAATGTTATGCTACCGACGCCCTACTTCGACGGACGTCCCTGGGCCGGCGAGCCGAGAAGCATCGTCCGCATCTGATCTAACGGTGGCCCCAACAGATGCTCCGCTCGACGAAGCTGCCACCCCACTTTGCGCATCTCTGGGGTTTTAATGTATAGGGGGCGAGCGAAGAGCGAGATCGCGGAACGTTAACCCCCTATCATACTCCTCCCGAGTGGAAGGGGTAGATCGAAAATAGTGTGCTATAGCCCACAAAATGAGGGAAATAAAAAATCACACGAAAGTGGCCGAAAACTGTGGACTATAGTCCACAAATGAGGCTAAAGAAGAGAAATACAAAATTTTGATAAAATGGCCAGAAATTGTGGACTACAAATTGAGGCCAAAATAGTAAAATACGAAAGATCATGAAAGTGATCGAAAACAGTGTACTATAGTCCACAAAATGAGGGAAATAAAGATCTCACGAAAGTGGCCGAAAACTGTGGACTATAGCCCACAAATTAGGCTAAAGAAGACAAATTCAAAATTTTGATAAAAGGATCAGAAAGTGTGGACTACAACCCACAAATTGAGGCCAAAACAGTAAAATACGAAATATCAAGAAAGTGATCGAAAACATTGTACTATAGCCCACAAATTGAGGAAAATGAAAAATCTCACGAAAGTGCCCGAAAACTGTGGACTACAGCCCACACATGAGACTAAAACAGTCAAATACAAAATTGCACGAAAACGGTCGGAAACTGTGGACTATAATCCACAAAGGAGGCCAAAACAGAAAAATACGAAATATCATGAATGTGATCGAAAATAGTGTGCTATAGCCCACAAAATGAGGGAAATAAAAAATCTCACGAAAGTGGCCGAAAACTGTGGACTATAGCCCACAAATGAGGCTAAAGAAGGCAAACACAAAATTTTGCTGAAAGGGCCGAAAACTGTGGACTATAACCCACAAATTTTGGCCAAAACAGTAAATTACGAAATATCATGAAAGTGATTGAAAACATTGTACTATAATCCAAAAAATGAGGGAAATAAACAATTTCACGAAAGTGGCCGAAAACAGTGGAATAGCCCACAAATGAGGCTAAAGAAGGCAAATACAAAATTTTGATGAGAGGGCCTGAAACTGTGGACTACAACCCCCAAATTGAGGCCAAAACTGTAAAATACGAAATATCATGAAAGTGATCGAAAATATTGTACTATAGCCCACAAATTGATGAAATTAAAAATCTCACGAAAGTGCCTGAAAACTGTGGACTAAAGCTCACACATGAGACTAAAACAGTGAAATACAAAATTGTACGAAAATGGTCGGAAACTGTGGACTAGAATGCACAAAAGGAGGCCAAAATAGAAATATACGAAATATCATGAATGTGATCGGAAACAGTGTGCTATAGCCCACAAAATGAGGAAAATAAAAAATCACACGAAAGTGGCCGAAAACTGTGGACTATAGCCCACAAATGAGGCTAAAGATGACAAATACAAAATTTTGATAGAAGGACCGGAAACTGTGGACTATACCACCCACAAATTGAGGCCAAAACAGTAAAATACGAAATATCAAGAAAGTGATCGAAAACATTGCATTATAGCCCACAAATTGAGGGAAATGAAAAATCTCACGAAAGTGCCCGAAAACTGTGGGCTATAGCCCACACTTGAGACTAAAACTTTAAAATACAAAATTGCACGAAAACGGTCGGAAACTGTGGACTATAATCCACAAAAGGAAGCCAAAACAATAAAGTACGAAATATCATGAATGTGATAAAAAACAGTGTTGCTATAGCCTACAAAATGAGGGAAATAAAAAATCTCACGAAAGTTGCCGAAAACTGGGGACTATAGCCCATAAATGAGGCTAAAGAAGAAAAATACAAAATTTTGATAAAATGGACGGAAACTGTGGACTACAACCGACAAATTGAGGCCAAACTAGTAAAATACGAATGATCATGAAAGTTATCGAAAACAGTGTACTATAGTCCACAAAATGAGAGAAATAAAAATCTCACGAAAGTGGCCGAAAACTGTGGACTATAGCCCACAAATGAGGCTAAAGAAGGCAAATACAAAATTTTGATAAAAGGCCCGGAAACTGTGGACTACAACCTACAAATGAGACCAAAACACTAAAATACGAAATGTCATGAATGTGATCGAAAACAGTGTACTATAGCCCACAAATTGATGGAAATTAAAAATCTCACGAAAGTGCCTGAAAACTGTGGACTATAGCCCACACATGAGACTGAAACAGTGAAATACAAAATTGTACGAAAAGGGTCGGAAACTGTGGACTATAATCCACAAAAGGAGGCCAAAATAGAATTTTACGAAATATCATGAATGTGATCGAAAACAGTGTGCTATAGCCCACAAAATGAGGGAAATAAAAAATCCCAGGAAATTGGCCGAAAACTGTGGACTATAGCCCACAAATGAAGCTAAAGAAGGCAAATACAAAATTTTGATAGAAGGACCGGAAACTATGGACTACAACCCACAAATTGAGGCCAAAACAGTAAAATACGAAATATCAAGAAAGTGATTGAAAACATTGCACTATAGCCCACAAATTGAGGGAAATGAAAAATCTCACGAAAGTGCCCGAAAACGGTGGACAGCCCACACTTGAGACTAAAACTTTAAAATACAAAATTGCACGAAAACGGTCGGAAACTGTGGACTATAATCCACAAAAGAAAGCCAAAACAGTAAAGTACGAAATATCATGAATGTGATCGAAAACAGTGTTGCCATAGCCTTCAAAATGAGGGAAATAAAAAATCTCACGAAAGTTGCCGAAAACTGGGGACTATAGCCCATAAATGAGGCTAAAGAAGAAAAATACAAAATTTTGATAAAATGGACGGAAACTGTGGACTACAACCGACAAATTGAGGCCAAAATAGTAAAATACGAAAGATCATGAAAGTGATCGAAAACAGTGTACTATAGTCCACAAAATGAGAGAAATAAAAATCTCACGAAAGTGGCCGAAAACTGTGGACTATAGCCCACAAATGAGGCTAAATAAGACAAATACAAAATTTTGATAAAAGGCCCGGAAACTGTGGACTACAACCCATAAATGAGACCAAAACACTAAAATACGAAATGTCATGAATGTGATCGAAAACAGTGTACTATAGCCCACAAATTGATAGAAATTAAAAATCTCACGAAAGTGCCTGAAAACTGTGGACTATATAGCCCACACATGAGACTGAAACAGTCAAATACAAAATTGTACGAAAAGGGTCGGAAACTGTGGACTATAATCCACAAAAGGAGGCCAAAATAGAATTATACGAAATATCATGAATGTGATCAAAAACAGTGTGCTATAGCCCACAAAATGAGGGAAATAAAAAATCCCAGGAAATTGGCCGAAAACTGTGGACTATAGCCCTTAAATGAGGCTAAAGAAAGCAAATACAAAATTTTGCTAAAAGGGCCGGAATCTGTTGACTACAACCCACAAATTGAGGTCAAAACAGTAAAATACGAAATATCATGAAAGTGATCGAAAACATTGTACTATAGCCCACAAATTGAGGGAATAAATAATCTCACGAAAGTGCCCGAAAATTGTGGACTATAGCCCATACATGAGACTAAAACAGTCAAATACAAAATTGCACCAAAACGGTCAGAAACTGTGGACTATAGCCACAAAAGGATGCTAAAATAGAAAAATACGAAATATCATGAATGTGATCGAAAACAGTGTGCTATAGCCCACAAAATGAGGGAAATAAAAAATCTCATCAAAGTGGCAGAAAACTATAGACTATATAGCCCACAAATGAGGCTAAAGAAGGCAAATACAAAATTTTGCTAAAAGGGCCGAAAACTGTGGACTATAACCCACAAATTGAGGCCAAAATAGTAAATTACGAATTATCATGAAAGTGATCGAAAACTGTGTACTATAGTCCACAAAATGAGGGAAATAAAAAATCTCACGAAAGTGGCCGAAAACTGTGGACTATAGCCCACAAATGAGGCTAAAGAAGACAAATACAAATTTTTTCTAAATGGGCCGGAAACTGTGGACTATAACCCACAAATTTAGGCCAAAACAGTAAAATACGAAATATCATGAAAGTGATCGAAAACAATGCACTATAGTCCAGAAAATGAGGGAAATAAAAAATCTCACGAAAGTGGCCGAAAACTGTAGACTATATAGCCCACAAATGAGGCTAAAGAAGACAAATACAAAATTTTGATAAAAGGGTCGGAAACTGTGGACTACAACCCACAAATTGAGGCCAAAACAGTAAAATACGAAATGTTATGAAAGTGATCGAAAACATTGTACTATAGCCCACAAATTGAGGAAAGTAAAAAATCTGACGAAATTGCCCGAAAACTGTGGACTACAGCCCATACATGAGACTAAAATAGTCAAATACAATATTGCACGAAAACGGTCGGAAACTGTGGACTATAGCCACAAAAGGATGCCAAAACAGAAAAATAAGAAATATCATGAATGTGATCGAAAACAGTGTGCTATAGCCCACAAAATGAGGGAAATAAAAAATCTCATGAAAGTGGCCGAAAACTGTGGACTATATAACCCACAAATGAGGCTAAAGAAGGCAAATACAAAATTTTGCTAAAATGGCCGAAAACTGTGTACTAACCCACAAATTAAGGCCAAAACAGTAAATTACGAAATATCATGAAAGTGATCGAAAACAGTGTACTATAGTCCACAAAATGAAGGAAATAAAAAATTTCACGAAAGTGGCCGAAAACTATAGACTACAGCCCACAAATGAGGCTAAAGAAGACAAATACAAAATTTTGATAAAAGTGTCGGAAACTGTAGACTACAACCCACAAATCGATGCCGAAACAGTAAAATACGAAATATCATGAAAGTGATCGAAAACAATGTACTGTAGCCTACAAATTGATGGAAATTAAAAATCTCACGAAAGTGCCTGAAAACTGTGGACTGCCCACACATGAGACTAAAACAGTCAAATACAAAATTTTACGAAATGGTCGGAAACTGTGGACTATAATCCACAAATGGAGGCCAAAATAGAAAAAAACGAAATATCATGAATGTGAATGAAAACAGGGTGCTATATAGCCCACAAAATGAGGGAAATAAAAAATCACATGAAAGTGGCCGAAAACTGTGGACTATAGCCCACAAATGAAGCTAAAGAAGGCAAATACAAAATTTTGCTAAAAGGGTCGGAAACTGTTGACTATAACCCACAAATTGTGGCCAAAACAGTAAATTACGAAATATCATGAAAGTGATCGAAAACAGTGTACTATAATCCACAAAATGAGGGAAATAAAAAATCTCACGAAAGTGGCCGAAAACTGTGGAATAGCCCACAAATGAGGCTAAAGAAGACAAATACAAAATTTTGATAAAAGAGCCAAAAACTGTGGACTACAACCCACAAATTGAGGCCAAAACAGTAAAATACGAAATATCATGAAAGTGATCGAAAATATTGTACTATAGCCCACAAATTGATGAAATTAAAAATCTCACGAAAGTGCCTGAAAACTGTGGACTATAGCTCACACATGAGACTAAAACAGTCAAATACAAAATCGTACGAAAATGGTCGGAAACTGTGGACTATAATCCACAAAAGGAAGCCAAAAAAATGAAGTACGAAATATCAGGAATGTGATCGAAAATAGTGTTGCTATAGCCTACAGAATGAGGGAAATAAAAAATCTCACGAAAGTTGCCGAAAACTATGGACCATAGCCCACAAATGAGGCTAAAGAAGAAAAATACAAAATTTGGATAAAATGGCAGGAAACTATGGACTACAACCCACAAATTGATGCCAAAATAGTAAAATACGAAAGGTCATGAAAGTGATCGAAAACAGTGTACTATAGTCCACAAAATGAGGGAATTAAAAATCTCACGAAAGTGGCCGAAAACTGTGGACTATAGCCCACATATGAGGCTAAAGAAGACAAATACAAAATTTTGATAAAAGGCCCGGAAACTGTGGACTACAACCCACAAATTGAGGCTAAAACACTAAAATACGAAATGTCATGAATGTGATCGAAAACAGTGTACTATAGCCCACAAATTGATGGAAATTAAAAATCTCACGAAAGTGCTTGAAACCTGTGGACTATAGCCCACACATGAGACTGAAACAGTCAAATACAAAATTGTACGAAAAGGGTCGGAAACTGTGGACTATAATCCACAAAAGGAGGCCAAAATAGAAATATACGAAATATCATGAATGTGATAAAAAACAGTGTGCTATTGCCCACAAAATGAAGGAAATAAAAAATCTCAGGAAATTGGCCGAAAACTGTGGACTATAGCCCACAAATGAGGCTAAAGAAGGCAAATACAAAATTTTGCTAAAAGGGCCGGAAACTATGGACTACAATCCACAAATTGAGGCCAAAACAGTAAAATACGAAATATCATGAAAGTGATCGGAAACATTGTAATATAGCCCACAAATTGAGTTAAATTAAAAATCTCACGAAAGTGCCCGAAAACTGTGGACTATAGCCCACACATGAGACAAAAACAGTCAAATACAAAATTGCACGAAAACGGTTGGAAACTGCGGACTATAATCCACAAAAGTAGGCCAAAACAGTAAAATACGAAATATCATGAATGTGATCGAAAATAGTGTGCTATTGCCCACAAAATGAGGGAAATAAAAAATCACACGAAAGTGGCCGAAAACTTTGGTCAATATAGCCCACAAATGAGGCTAAAGAAGGCAAATACAAAATTTTGCTAAAAGAGCCGAAAACTGTGGACAATAACCCATTAATTGAGGCCAAAATAGTAAAATACGAAATATCATGAAAGCGATCGAAAATAGTGTACTATATAGTCCACAAAATGAGGGAAATAAAAAATCTTACGAAAGTGGCCGAAAACTGTGGACTATATAGCCCACAAATGAGGCTAAAGAAGACAAATACAAAATTTTGATAAAAGGGCCCGAAACTGTGGACTACAACCCCCAAATTGAGGCCAAAACTGTAAAATACGAAATATCAAGAAAGTGATTGAAAATATTGTACTATAGCCCACACATTGATGAAATTAAAAATCTCACGAAAGTGCCTGAAAATTGTGGACTATAGCTCACACATGAGACTAAAACAGTCAAATACAAAATTGTACGAAAATAGTCGGAAACTGTGGACTATAATCCACAAAAGGAGGCCAAAATAGAAATATACGAAATATCATGAATGTGATCCAAACCCTGACCTCATCTCCTTCCCTCCTCGTTGTCGTCGCTTCCCGAACGCGACTACCGCACTCACCTCCACCACCCTGCTCTGCACCCTCCGTCGCCTCCTGCACCCCTTCACCTCCGCCGCTGCCCTCTACTGCAGACAACCATCGTTGTCAACCGCCGCTGCCGACATAGTCGATCGCCGAAGCCCTACAGCCGCATCCTGCAACCCCACTACTCCGCTTCTGCAACTACACACAATCTGCAACTTCGGTAAACTCTTTGCTCTTCTCAAATATTTGTGTTACTGCATTATCATCGCTATAATTTTATTTGATTTATCTGTCGCCCCCAAATATTGAGAGTTTGTGTAGAATTTATCTAGCTGGTTTAATAAATAGTTCTCAGTTTGGTAAAATTATTTTGTTTGAGATGGACAGTGTTAATAGACTCTTACTATTATAGTTTGTTTGCAAGTGAAGCTTGCAATATTTGGGTTGACAATAAAATTGCTGTGTACAGTGAAATAATAAGATAAGATGATTGTGTATCTACTTGACGCATCTATACTAAGAAACTACCTGTCCTTATGAGACTACTTGGTCTGAGTTAGAAACAAATTCAGTTTTTGTTTAATTAGTTAATAGTTAATTTCAATGTTTCACCTATTTGATATTGATAGTTTGTGTTTTACATCCTTTGGGTTTATTATGTAATGTATTCACTGTTCTCCATGCTTTTACGAGTAATTACTAAGAGGTCTGTTACCTTAACAGTGAGATTGGAAAATATTATTGGACTAGGTATGCCCGTGGCACGTGCCTACGGCACGTATTCGGAACTGCATATAAATTTAGTTAGATTTATTCGGGACTGCATATAAATTTCTAAGAAAATTAAAACATTTTAACGAATAAGTGGGTGTAAACAAAAAAGGTTTCTAATACAATCAACTACTCTATACAGGCCTCTTCTGAAATTATATTGCTTCCTAATAGTTTTCTAATACGACGTCTTTAAAATATTTCATACGGCACGTTATCGTGACATCTTAAGTTTCTTTAAAATGTTTAGTAAATATTTCGACAGTATTATTTAAAATTTTACAGCCAGGATTGTAATAAAAATTTCGCTAGAATCGCTCATGAAATATTATTCCTTTGAGAGCAATTCCTTAACATCATAGACAGTCAAATTGAATCCTCCCTAGCCCAATCCAAGCCACATTACACAGACATAATATATATTAGGCTCTGGGAAAAAAAAACTTCATATGACTAAAGATATAGTTTGGAATCATAATAGATTTTAGGAAATTTCCTAAAAATTTTGACAGAACCTCCCTTAAAATATTAGCCATTTTACAGCAATTCCTTACAGAATTCTGCTCACAATTAAAAATTTATCATCACAGTCAAGAAATATAAATCCCTCATTTATTATGTAATGTATTCACTGTTCTCCATGCTTTTACGAGTAATTACTAAGAGGTCTGTTACCTTAACAGCAAGATTGGAAAATATTATTGGATTGATTATAACTTAGTACAATGATATATATATAGGAGGAACCAAATACTAAACTGATACATAAGCCAATATAGGACTAAATATATATTACAATATCTAACAAGGTCAATCACTGTGTTTCGCAGAAAGTTGTCTTTGCAGCTTTCTTGCTCATATTTTTAATGCTTCCCATTTTTCGTCTACTTTAATTTGAAAAAGATCTACTAATAATGTAATGAAGTGCTGGAATCTGGGTAGCTGCATTCCTGATGATTTTATATGGGTAGAGAGGATTTGCTCGTTAATTATTTACTTGCAAGGGAATTGTCGAATTGAATTCAAAATCACATAGTTTAACTCATTTTGATTTTAATTTTTAATAAACATGATCGTAACATAAAAGTAGTTGTTTAGTGCTGTTATTCGGCCACATTCTCAATAAGGATTTCACCATATTTAACTTCACTATATCCACTTTGTTCACCAAAGTAGTAATTGTTTTTGTACTCCCCTTTTCTAGCCTTCTATATGATTATTTGCAATTGCAGGCTGGTGTGGTGCTGGAGCTGATCATTATGAGCCACTGATAGCCACTCCCCTTCTGCTTGTTTCGCTGGAAAAGGTTGCTATTGTTTTATGAGGACCTTCCGGGTTGCACAATTTTGTGGCATATTATTTACGTGCTTCTGAGACCCTCTATGATGTCGATTTAGCTATTTTTTTGTTTCCTTTTTCCGTGTTAACCATTATGCCAGCTTAATTCTAGGTATTGAAAGAGGACTCCTATCAAGTTCTAATTCTTTTAACTAAGATCCTATTCAGATCTTTACTGACACTAATCTGCATGTATATATAGATATTTACGTGCTTCTGAGATCCTCCATGATGTTGATTTAGGCATTTTTTTGTTTCCTTTTTCCGTGTTAACCATTATGCCGGTTTAATTCTAGGGATTGAAAGAGGACTCCTATCAAGTTCTAATTGTTTTAACTAAGATTCTATTCAGATCTTTACAGACACTAACCTGCATGTATATATGGATATTTACCTGCTTCTGAGACCCTCCTTGCTTCTGAGACCCTCCTGTAGCCCTGTAGCTGTAGTGTAGTAATGCTTCTTCAATGGCGCTTTATTCCCCTTAGGTTGTTCAATTGGTGCAAAAGTCTTGGAGTTATTTAGTTTATCTGATTTTGAGCTCATTGTTTGCACGCGGAGAGGCATTAGTTTTGTGATTTAAGCTCTTTGTAACAGAGTTCAAAGAACATTCTTTGTTGTTGTTGTCGTCGTCTTATTGTTTTGTATTTTTCTAGTTGTTGAGCAATTTGGACCAGAATTTAAGAATGAAGTTTCTTATAACTGAAAGTAGTAGAATGTTTTTACCTGAGTTTGTAGGTAGCCATATATACTTATTTCCTTAAATGCAATTCATTTAATTATTTATTTGTAACATATATACGTTAGTTGCCCACCCCTATTAGTTGGGGAAAATGCTTTGTTATTGTGAGTTCAGTCGAATTCTACTTTAGTATGAATTCCTTCTGGTCCTATCCTTTAGTCATATTTCTTGAATTAGCACTCCTGATTCCTTCCAGTTTAGAATTTGTGGGGAAGTAATTATCGTATCTGTATAAGCCAGTCTGGAATCTAAAACTAGAAATTTATTGATTCAAACATCTGTTTGATTTTGTTATTCTCAATTATTCGACAGACTGTCAAAACAGTTTAAAATTTTGTAATACATCATATGTAATCCAGTTCTAATATGTAGTTTTAACTTTTAAGCTTCACATTTCAGACCATATATTTATTGACTTATTGTGGAACTAAATTTGCCCGTGGGCACACGTCTTTGGAACGATACACCATATAAAAAGTTTTGTAAACAGTAAAACAACAATTATATATGTAGTTCAAGTTTGAATAGCATGACAATAATTAGTTGTAAATAAAAGTCAATGTTTTTAATAGTGTATGTTGAAAAATAATTATAAATTGGAGTGTAAAATCCAATTTCTTAAAACTTGGAGTGTTAAAAATGATGAAATTTAACTATTGAAGAGATATTTGTTATTTTCAATGTAATATGAGCAAAAAAAAAGCATAAAAAATCTAAAAATTTACAAACTTGAAACCTGGAAATCTAAATTTGTGAGTAAACAGAGAGAAAATGAGAGAGAGAAAAATATGAAAAAGTGAAAAAAAAAGAGCAATAAAGTAATGAGTTACGTTCTTTTAGTTTCGGGAAAAAAAAGGTTTTGGGGGAAAAACTTTTTGAAGGAAAAATATATTTTGGGAGAGTGAATCTGAACCGTTGATTTTGTTTCAACTGAAGAGAAACCACTAGATAGTTTTTTTTTTCAAATTGTCTTGTGTTTTATTATATATACTAGGTTTGCCTGTTGACACGTGCCTACGGCACGTCTTCAAAATGGTGCACATTGTTTGTGCACATTGTTTGATCATATAAAATAATTTTGGAGGTCCAGCAAATTATATGAGGAGTAATGTTTCATCCACTACCAATTTCACTACCATTTTGTTCACTACCTTAGGTGACATACTTCTATTGAAGAGTTCTCCCACCTACTCTATCTTTCCCTACCTATTGAATTGTGCCACCTAAGGTAGTGAAGAGAAATGTAGTGAAATTGGTAGTGGATGTAGCATTACTCTTATATGAGAAACTTTTGGGCGTCCAGCAAAAAATATATTATATGATTTTTTGAATTTTATGAATTATTTTAAAAGTTTTTTATTTTTTATTTTTTATAGTTTTTTAATTTTTTAAAATTTTTAAAATTTTTAATTTTTTGAATAGAAAAGGGAGGGAGGGAGGGAGGGAGGGAAAAAAAATTAAATAAATATAGGCGTTGTTTTGGGTGGGAGATTTGAATTTGAGTTTTGGGGGAAAACTTTTGGGGAGAAATATATGTTTTGTGAGGTTAGATCTGGACCTTTGATTTTTTTAGGAATTGAAGGAGAGCCACTTGATAGCTTTCTTTGTAATTTATTATATAGATGATTGTGTTTGTACCTTCATAAAACAGCAATTTAAAAGCCTTAATCATTTTCTCAATCTAGTTATACAATACTGTCATTGTTGCTTGTATAGTACTGCAAGTCGTTAAAAATTCTTGTTACCGTTCCTCGTAAAGTACTTACTGATCTTCAACGTTACTGGCCCAATCAAAATCCTGCATGTACCATCTTAATGCATAACAATTTTAATTGGGATAGGAAGAGTAATTGCAATGTCGGGCAATTTGTCTCTCAAATTTGTAACTCTCTTGTTATAATAGTAAAAATTTATGCCGATGGATCTCTGGAAATGATTGACTGATGGAAATTAACAACTTTCTTGAAAGAGCCACTTTTTCTCGAGAAATTTTTGTTTTCATCTACCTAAATTCCCACCATCTTCGTATCCAAGAATTAAACAAAATTTTGTCTAAATTAAACGCCTGTAGGTAAACAGAGTTCCGTTGCTCTCTTTCTTGTCGATTCCACGCTATATCTATAGCTGTCCACTGACATGGACTAACCAAAATATGGGATTGGTCAAAAATGATTTCACACAAGAAATATGTATGTGTTTTGACAGGCCCCCATCGAGTTATCACTTGTGGGCCGAAAGGCGGGGATGATGTATATGATTTGGATATCCAATGCTCTCACGCTTAACATAACTTGGATACTCGAGAACTCTTCTGCAGCAATGACATTTTCTACTGATAAGATCAACACAAACAAAGAGAAAGGGAACGACCCTGATGATACGAGTTGCATGCCTGAATCGAAAATGTTAGATATCCGATCCAGGCTTTTGGCTTTTGTAAGGATTTTGCTGAGTTGCATTGAATTACTAGCTAGAGCTAGCTAGAGTTTGAGACAAATAGTACTCATTAATGTAAAAGATATGCTGAAGTTTGACTCAGAATGACCAAACAAAGTTATAACTACATATACTAGTATAATGTACGTGAGATGCACGTCTACAAAAAGTAAAGTAATCAAATTAAATGAATATATATCGAATAAGAAAAAAATAGTTTATATTTGAATGTTTTGATTTGGGCTACACGTGCGGTACACATTTATATTTGTTGGATATAGTTTCGACGTGTATTATACGTGTTTATTTATAAATAGTTACAAAATTAGGGTTTATTTGTTACAAACCCCAACTCTCCCATTAAAATAGTAGAGATATCGGCTCTATTTGGAGTAGAAAATAGGGTTCAAAATGCAATATATCCATGCAAGTTGGTGAATTGGAAGTCTAACATGTAGTGTAGACAACACTTTCCATATCAGCACCTAAATTGCTTTACCATGTTATATTTCATGATGATAAGTAGTGGTAATAGTACTACAGTTTTGTAGACTACTTTGTACAACAAAAAAAGAAATGTGTGTTTAGTGTATGAATGTATGATCACACGCACGACTCCTACCTGAGTTTTCCAATGGTGTTGAGGATCGGGACCTTCAGGGACCTCACGCTGGTATTTTAGTGCATGAAACTATCCCTGTTTAAAAATTTAATACCAAAACATCCCTCTCGCTAACTGAGTTAGCATGCCTAGTAATTTTCTTCGCGCTAACTCAGTTAGTGTGCTGTAGGGGATACAACTTTTCCCCTCTAGTTTGGGTGTGCGAAAAAACTCATCCAATATAGACACGCTAACTCCGTTAGCGTGCGTGTTTAAACCACTCGCGCTAACGGGGTTAGCATTCGTAGATGGGACAGTATGGGGACTACCTCAAACAAGGGTGTGGGTAAAAAATCACAAAGTATAGACACGTTAACTCAGTTAACGTGCCTATTAGAGCATCTGTAGTCGTTTGCTATTTATGGATAATATGCATATTATCCATAAAAAGTCGCTGCAGTCGTTAGCTATTTATCCATATTTTGGATAAATCGCTACAGTAGATTGCTATATTTGACAATCCGCATAGAACATATGCATATTTGGCTAACGGCACATCATGTGCCGTCCCAAAAAAAAATTTTTTTTTTTTTTGTCGGACGGCACATAATGTGCCGTCCCATTCGTAAATAATATATTTTATTTAATTATAAATCCCAAACCGGAATTAAAAAATTCAAAAAAGCCCCCCCACCCCGGACGGCACATTATGTGCCGTCTCATGCCTTCCCCATATGTCGGACGGCACATTATGTGCCGTCCCATTGTTTTTTTTTAAAAAAAAAAAAATTTAAATCTTTGACGATCAAAGCACATTTAATCTTTGACGATTTTAAATCCTAAACAGTTCTGAAAGTTAATTTAGTGCTTTAACCATTTTCTGTGGTTTTAATTTAGTGCTTTAAGCAGTTCTGTAAAAGTTAATTTTTCCTAATGCCATTTTATTTATTTTTTGATGGGTGTCGGACGGCACATTATGTGCCGTCCAGGATTTGAGGGGGCAATTTTTTTTGTTTTTTCTGGTCAGACGGCACATCATGTGCCGTCTCGCCTATAAAAAAAAAAAAAATTATTTCAGCGTTCGGACGGCACATTATGTGCCGTCCCACCTGATTTTTAATTTTTTTTTTTTTTTTATCTTCAGACGGCACATCATGTGCCGTCGCGTATTTTAATATTAATAGATAGCTAAAATATAGCTCGCAACGACTGCAGCAAAACTACGATATCTATATCTATTTATCCATATATTCATATTTTACCATTCAACGACTATAGATGCTCTTATTACCAAGGCCGTTAATTGAGTTAACGACTGTGAAAATTTCAAGTTTCCAGAAGGTTGAAACTTTCTGGAAATTGGAGATACTCACACACGTTAACTGCTTATTCCTACCAAGGCCGTTAACTGAGTTAATGACTGTGAAGATTTTAAGTTTCCAGAAAGTTAAAACTTTCTGAAAGTTGGAGATATTTAAGCTCTTATTTTTCTGTTTGAATTAGTAGGGAATAATCAATGTGATTCTAATGTTGAGTTCGAATTAAATATATGTGGAAAATAGAATTTAATTGATTTCTTATTTGTGCGAAAGTAGAAGCTGTGGTAGTAGTCTGGGGGCACTTCACAAATGTACAAACATGCTACCTAACCTTTATGATTTGGCAGTGGGCATGCTGGTTGACATGGAGTTGATTTCTTATAAGAAGTAGGATAGTATCCCACTAATTATGTTGGTTGGGATATATCATAGATTTTGTTAGTTATATGGTTTTATGTAGAAAGCTTTTTTGCCATGTTTCAACTCTAGCACCATGTTATTTCAATACAATGCCCATGTGTCTGGAATGGAGGAGAAAGTGCAACCACTTTATATTATCATGCTTTCTTAGCTCAATAGTTTTTCCTGCAAGTTTTCAACACCTTTTGAATGTTATATGTTTTGCAGGTATCCGAGTACCATGACTATAAAACAGATAGTGCCATTCCTAGTGGCATTTACTCTAGAATAGAATACATGGAAGGCGAAGAGGACATACAACTTTCATGGTTCAATGTTGGTGTACTTGTTACCAAGCTGCCACTAGAAATTTTAAGAGGCGACTTATATGTTAACCAAACAATAATGTAAATATCCTAATTCAGATGTTAACCACACAATAATAATTATATTAGTTTTGTTTGTTTCCCTCACTTTTTTATTGTAATCTACTTGGTGGCTTACCAGTTGTACTAGTAGCAAACTCCTCCATTTTGGGTCTAGTTGTTCTTTTTTCTGTGTGTCTTATAATATGGAAATTTGAAGTACCGATTGTAACGCCCCGAATCCCAAATACACTGAATTCGAGATGTTCTACAGGATCTTTTCACTTTCTTTAGTACAATTTTACAGGGAAATTAAAACTTTTCATCATACATCAGAGATTACATCAATATTACACTTTTCTTTTGCACAGCGGAAGTAAAATTTACAACAATTGAATAAAAGTACAACAGCATGATATAATCTTTAAGCATCCATTCCTCTTTAATCTTTAACAAGTCATTTACCTGCATATAAGACTGTGGGTACGTCAGTTTATTCAACCGACGAACATTATACACGGCCATCCTCTCTATGCCGGAAATAGTATAACTTAACTTTTCATATTTAGCAAACACAAACTTGTCACAATTCAAACTAAAGGGACTACCCTATTGATGTCGTGTTGTGATTGTGCACTTAGTCCTTAATGCATTTATTTATGTTACATGACACTAATGCGCACTTGTTCGGATTCTATGCATCCCATACTACATAGGTCCGAGGGCAAACCCTTATTCGTTCTTCATCTTGGTAGGGTTCGATCCCTCGTTATGACTTAATCTACTACTGTAATTACGGTAAGTATCCTAGATGCCTCCTGACCTACGAGCTCATGCCTAGGCACTCTGGAGGGAATCCCATCGCTGACATGACGCATCATGCAGACATCCTGTGGTAATTCAGCTCTCACCAAAGACATGACACCACCCGTAGTCTTCCAACATCCCACGAGCGTCGCCACCGGGACAGTACTCTAGAACAGTATCCTCACCCAGACTCATCATGGGAATTCCTGGGATACGCTCTCGCCGCTGCCCAGGGCCCTCATACTCAATGTTTTTCTCTTACTTTCATCACATCTTCACTATGTACTAGTCCTTAGTTTTATTAAAAATCATGAACAAAAATTAATTTCTAGAGTTAGCCTCTCCACTAACCGGACTTATTCATTTATTTCAACATGACCAACCTTGGTCTAATTTCATTTCATTTCCTTTCATTTCTCAATGCCGGGGGAGACTTAGCTACTCTATTTCAATTTTCATTTCACAATCTTCAACTTATAAATTTCCATGTTGAGTTCTCATACTCACATGTACATTCTCTTTTCAATCCATGATTTCTAATTTTGTTCACAAGTCCATCATTGCACATAAATTTGCATGCACTTAATTAAGTATCACATCACAATAATTCCACATTACTAAACAATATGCACACTTCATATTGTCCCACAAGTGAGAAAATAATTGCATCATGTCACACAACCACATTTCTTTTTGCCAAAACAACTCTTAATGTTTCAATTCACTTATTCTTTCAAGTTATAATTTCATATCAATAATCCATATAGATACATATGTCTATTTATGCATTTTAACTCCAAACCATAGTTAAATTCATTCAAATAATCCCCAAACTATTTTTAGAAAGTCCCTTACATTTTTAGGAGAATATACATATTTTTTTCATAATTTTTCGACACATAAAAACCCAAAAAGTATTTTTTTTCAATCTTGCCGATAGCAAGATTCGAACCCAGCACACCACCACACCACCGACACAGCCCAAAGCACAGGCCACTAGGCCGGTTTGTGCCACAGTATAAAACACAACTGAGAGCTATAAATGCTCTCAGTCCGCTGATTAATCATTTTGAAAGAAACTAAACAAAATATTGTTTATCCTGGGATTCGAACCAGTCACGGCAGAGAACCCAACGTGACGCTGTGACCACTTGAGCTACATGCTCAGGTTGTTACAGTGTGCGTTAAATTCCTTTTAGACTAATTCCCACTGTTATAAAAAATATTTCGATGTTCAACCAAACTTTGTTTCTTTTTGCTTTTGTAAAAATTACTGAAAATCTCCAGATCAATTTTCATTCATATGAATTTCATACCAGTAAGATAAAAATAATTTTTGTACTAATAAAATATATTTTTCACACACAAATCAATGAATCATTCATTAAAACTACTATATATTGCATTTTCGACATTGCTAAATAATTGATCTACTAATCTTTTTATTCAAATTTTTCTTATAATAATTTACTGTTATTAACTCTTTATTCAACCAATACATATGTTTTTAATTTGTCCATACCCATATCAACATAAAGGTCTATTTATCACATCTCAACTACTAACTTTATGAGTAGTAGTTTCATTAATCAATCTATGTCACCATGAAATATAATCACTTATCAATTGCATAATCACATCTCAATCATACAAGAAATTCACTCTTTTCAAATTAAAGTGTACTCTTTCTTAATCAATTCGGTGTTTCAACTTTACAATTAACAAGCGTTCTTATTCATGCATCATGTCTCAATTCATACTAGCAACATTCTTAAGGGAATTTAATCACCATCATTACTTCATACTAATAATCATGGATAATTCTACACACCATTTAATTTAATACTAGAACCACATACAAATTAATCACCACATTTCAATCAATTCATAAACTAACTTCTCAATTAAAGTGGGCTCTTATTAGTATTTTTCATGCATCTTTTGATAGTTGAATCTAGCATAGATCTATATTAGAAATATGAAATGTTTACCCACCTTGTATGGAGAGAAATAAACACACAAAGCAACCAAGTCCTTGCAACAAGATGCACCTCCTCCTAGACGATGCGCGCGCCTCCAAGCCCAAGCACAAAACCGAAAGTTTCCCCTTGCAATGGCCGGCCTCTCCTCCTTGGAACAAGCAAGCAATCCCACACAATCTCTCTATCTTTTTAACTCACACTAATATTAAAATAGGACTATAGTTTGGAAAGATATAATTTGCATATGAAAATAGCCATGAGAGGGGGGTATTTATACTAGAAAACAAGTGAAATGGAGGGCTAGGATTGATTAGTTGGTTGAAAGATGGAGGGCCAAGATTAGAGTAGGAGTTATAAAAACTACCCACATCCACACAACCACCTCCATGATCACCATGTCTAATTTCAAAATTCCCTCCAAAAAGCATGCATACCGGCCATGGAAAAAAGTGTGCATTACACGTGTACGTGTAGTGCACGTGCATGCAACTAGGCCCAAATTTGTACAATTTAATTTTGTATAAAAATAAAATAGTTATAAAATAGTCTTCTACATGACAAGTTTAAATAAAAAGAAGATTAATCCATGGGCTTTATTTTGGGCCAAAATTGTTATTAAAATAAATAAAATAAAAATACATTTTGGGCTTTAAGAAAAAGGTCTTTTCATTAAATTAAAATAAGGCTTTCTATTTGTTTAAAGCAAGGCTTTTTGTACAAATTAATTTGAGAACACATATTAATATATTTATACACATCTAAATAAAAATAATTCAACCAAATTATTGCACGTGCACACCACGTGCAAAATAAAAAATAATTTTTTTATTAATTGAAAAATCAGGGTATTACACCGATATACACATTATGGTCTTCTATTGTATGAAAATAGGATGTGGTCGTTTTTTTCCTTCTTTGATTCTAGATGAGTTTTTGTTGTTAAAAAGAAAATCCAGATTAACTATAATTTTCCTCGAATGCAGGATTGTGCAAGTTAATGTTTCATGTCATTGATTATTGAAGTTGTAACATAAGAGTATCATTACTAGATAAATCAAGATACAAACGATGTTATTTTGTCTTTCTGTTGCTTATTCTAGCTCCCTTAAAGAAGTTTCAATATCCCCCAAATGCATCTGAAAGACGATTCATAGTTTTAAATAAAACAGGCGACGCTATGCCTAGAACAAAGCTAATCGATATTGGTTTGGTTCTAACTTGCTTGTGAAAAAAACTAATGAAGGTTCAGGTGCTAGCTCCAGAGGAGAGTCCTTGTAGGTTGTTGTTTATCATCCAAACCCCATAGAAATACTGGAAACAACATAAACAACGCTCAAAATGCCTTGAAACAACCTAAACATAGCTTAAAATGCGTGGAGACAACATAAACTGAGCTCACGATGCCTGGAAACAACATAAACAGAGCTCAAAATGCATGGAAAAAACATAAACTGAGCTCAAGTCGCCTGGAAACAAACATAAATAGAGCTCAAGGTGGTGGAAACGCAAAAAAAGAAAGCACCAAAAATTACTGTATGTGAAATTGTGATTTATATACAAATTCTTGATTCAAAAATTATACAAACTCAAATTATACAAATGATTGAAACTCCCTAAGAGTTTATTTGGTAAAGTATCAAACAAATCATATTGTTGCTGATGCTTTGATTGTTGTGGGACTATTGCACATTAGCCAATTCATTTTGACCACACAAATACCCCTGAGGGTAATATGGTCATTTTGACCATACAAATACCCCCTTCTCTCCTTCTCTCTCAGTTACTCTCACCTAGGGCGGGCAATGGGTCGGGTTTGCGCCTGATCCATTTAGGCCCGAGCCCGAAGTTGAAAACATAGCCCCGAACCCGACCTGATTTTTCTTTGGGATTAACAAATTTGGCCCGAGCCCGGGCCCGAATTAGGCCCAAAAATAGAATCAGGCTTAGGCCCAAAATATTTATGCATGTTCTAATATATAACTTTCCCATAAAAAAAAACTATATAAAAAATAATATACGATAAAAAAATAACAATAATAGGAATACTATAAACTTTAGAGTAATTAACATCTAATTTGTCTATTTTAATTTAATTTTATATACAATGCATAATTTATCTATCTATAAACTTTAACACTCGTTTCAACTTACTTACATGAATATTCTCTTTATAAAAAATCATACATAAATATACATGTTGTATATAAAAACATACACATGCACATCTAAAAATTTGATTTGGGCATATCGGGCCTAAGCACTTGGGCCTAAACCCGGCCGGAATTTTCCTCCGGCCTAAAAAATTGAGCCCGAGCTTGGCTCAAAATGAGAATTATTAGTCCAAAGCCGCTAATTATCGGGTCGGACCTAGGCAGGCCTTGATCGGGTTCGAGCCAATTGCCACCCTTACTCTCACCCTCTTCTCCCCCAGGAAATGATTTGTAATATAACAACACTACTAACACAACTTAGAATGCTCATAAACATCATAAACAGAGCACAAAAACAGAAGAAGCAGCATGCCTTTCTTAAAGCTTGTATAAAATATTGTTTGGCATCATTGCCTACACCAACACACAATAAAACAGACCTGAAATAAAATTTAAAAGGAATAAACAGAGTGAGGAACTTCCCTCAAGAATGAGTGTCTTTGGAACTATCTCCAAAGTAGGAACTAGGAATCTACTTCTTGTGTAATGCCTCCACTAATCAAAACACAATAAAGAGATACTCAGTCCAGCTCAAACTACAAATTTAAAAAACAATATGACCAAAGATTGATTCGATTTCAACTAAAAGTGTTAAATTTTACCTATCTAGTTTGTTTGGAAAATTTTGAAGCGCCATTCTACAACAACGCAGTAATCAATTTAGGGACAAAATCAAAAAACATAACCTAAAATCAAAATATTTGTGTGGTTAACATCTGAATTAGGATATTTTGGTTAATTCCCAAAACTCATTACCAACAATTTCCTCATACAATCTTCAACCACGTTTCAACTATATATATATATATATATATATATATATATATATAGGGAAAAAGGGGTATGAGCAACTTGCTCATATCCCTTTTAACCACACACACACACACACACACACACACACACACACACACACACACACACACACACACACACAGAGAGAGAGAGAGAGAGAGAGAGAGAGAGAGAGAGAGTGAGAGAGAGAGTGAGTGATGCTCCATTGAAAACGGGTCTGTTTTCATAGACCCGTGAAAACAGTGATTCTAGCCGTTGGATTGCTGTTGATCTTGATCAACGGGTCAGATTGAGCCCGCCCATCACCCATCTCACTTAAGTGGCAGAGGGGTAACTTGGGAATTTTGTGCCAAATAACTCTTCGCCTCATTCGCTCTAAAAAATTGAATGAACCTAAGGCCGTTTTATAACCTAGGTCGTTGTTCCCAACAATGACCTAGGCTATAAAATTTCGTTGTTTCAAACAAACTAGGCTATAAAATTTTATAGCCTTAGGCCGTTGTTCCCAACAACGGCCTTGGTTATCAAAGGTCGTTGTTCCAAACAACGGCCTGCTTAGGTTCATTCAATTTTTTTATGACCTACAACTAAAGCGGTCTGTGAAAACAGACCCGTTTTCAATGGAGCATTTCTCATATATATATATATATATATATATATATATATATATATATATATAATAGAAAAAACGAACAAAAATTATACCTGTTCATAAATTTTGTCAGATTAGAGAGAGATTTCAGAGCTAGGGTTGGGGGGCATCGAGAGGAGCTCGAGAACTCTGATGAAGGTGGAAGAAGGTGGGGGAAGGAGGAGCTAGGGTTTCAGGATCTTTGAAGGGGAGTAGAGGAGGTCAGAGCCGACGAGAGGAGGCGCATTTGGAGCAGCAAGGGACTCTAACTTGAGGGTTCGATTTATAGGAAGTGAATAGGGTTTCGATTTGGAGAATCGAAGGCATTTGGAGCTACAGTTTCTGGATTTGGGGATTCAGGTTTGGGTGTACGATGAGGGAGAGACAAGGAGAGAAGGTAACTGAGAGAGAAGGAGAGAGAGGGGTATTTATGTGGTTCAAATGACCATATTACCCTCGGGAAGAAGTGAGAAGAGCGGGAGCAACCACAGCCTTTGGATTTTGATCTTAATTTAATTTTTAATCGGATGGCCCGTGGATTAGTTCGCACTTCCTCCGTTCGCAACCGAAGGGTTCCCTCTATATATGTGTTATTTTTTGTATGTATGAGGACCCCCCCCCCCCCAATTCACCTCGGGCGGGCCCCTGTGAACTCAGGGTCGGCCCTGGACATACTACATAATATACATAAAGAGACCCAACGTATAAGTTTGACAAAAATTAGTTCGTCCTTCACAACTAAGGGTAATTTTGTATTGATCATTTCTATTTGTTCGATTTCAAAGTTTGATAGACCTTATTAACTAAAAACTGTTATCACTAACATATGTTGCATGAGTTCTTCTTTTAATTATTTATTGCATAGTATGTCATGCATAACTTTTTTGCATGGAAGTATTGATAGTAGTCGTGTTTTAAGAAACATCTTCTAAGCCAATCTAATAGGTATATAAGTTTTCTTCTATGTTCAGAACAAATTATATGGTTATTGTTAGTAATCTGCAAGTGCATCGCACGTGCAGATTACTAATTGTTTTCAGTAACATTTGTAGGAATTTGATATTGATGGTGAATAATTTGATCCTAGCTTGACTGTTGTAGCTTAATTGCTAATTGTTCTTTATTTTTCAGAACAAATTTTTGATATAGGCAATTAAATAATATACTATATCTTTTCTTATGGACAATTTATTCAATTTAGTGACTATACTTTTTGTTGGCGTGCATATCACACGTGCATTATATTAATCTAAACTAATAGTTTACACGTGCGATGCACGTCTTAATAAATATAGTTTTTAAAAAAATAAAAATTCAGACGTAGTCTGGATTTGATCTAAAATCTCATTTACAATAGTTATGCACGTGCGCTGCACGGTTTGGTAGATGGACAAATTACACTAAGGCCTTATCCCATTATAGTAGTAGAGATTATTATTATTATTATTATTATTATTATTATTATTATTATTATTATTATTATTATTATTATTATTATTATTATTATTATAGAAATTTACACGTGCGATGCACGTCTTAATAAATATAAATTTTTAAAGTAAAAATTTTGATGTAGTTTGGCCTCGAACCTCAGACCTCTTTTATATTAGTTATGCACGGACAATGCACGTCTGAATAATAATAATAATAATAATAATAATAATAATAATAATAATAATAATAATAATAATAATAACTCCGACGTAGTGGCGACTCGAACCTGAAACCTCCTTTATATTAGTTATGTAGGTGCGTCACACATGTTGATAGATTGCCAAATGACACTAAGGTCTTCTCCCATTATAATATTAGAGATTATAGATTATTACTAGTAATTTACACGTGCGATGCATGCTTTAATAATTTCAAAAAAAAAACTCTCAGGTTGGGAGGATTTGAACCGGAAACCTCCTTTATATTAGTTATGTAAGTGCATTGCACATGTTGGTAGAATGACAAAATGACAAATGACACTAAGGCATTCTCCCATTATAACATCACTAGTAATTTACACGTGCGATGCACGTTTTAATAATTTCAAAAAATAAAAATAAAAACTCTGACGTAGGGAGGATTTGAACCGGAAACCTCCTTTATATTAGTTATATACGTGTGTTGCACATGTTGGTAGAATAACAAAATGACAAATGACAAATGACACTAAGGCCTTCTCTCATTATAATATTAGAGATTAGAGATTTGAGATATAAATATTGAAATATTGGATAACTAACATGTAAAGAGTTTTTACCAAAATGACCCACTTTTGAAAGTATTTATCAAACTGACCCACTTTCGAAAGTATTATCAAAAATAACCTCGCTGTCTGGGATAGCGAGTGTAAGTTGAGGTGTTAAAACGCGATTTTTTTTCCAAGTTTAGACTCTCTATATTAGATAGCGAGTTTGGTGAAAACAACATCGCTATCTGGGATAGCGAATGTATTTTGAGGTGTTTCTCCACCACTTAGAGAAAAACTTGAAGAAAAATACCAACTGTTATGACATGCAATTATAATAACTATAGCTATTGTTTGGTAGTAGCTGCAAATCTTTACACTCTTCAATTGACTGCATATTTATTTCTTGCAACAGTGATACAAGCTTAATTAGTTGTATAATTAGCATTATTAGTTGCAGCTGAAAATGATAGGATAAGGTAAGTAAGAACTAACCAAAAATACACTCAACTAAAACACACTATAAATCCATTCTATATTAACTCTACCTGAAATACATACAACAACACTCGCTATCTATGATATCAATGCGTAGTTGTAGTCAGTTTTCAAAAAAAAATTGAAAATGAAATGCATACAACTACACTCGTTATCTGAGATAGCGAGTCTAGTTCAGATGAACTCTCTATCTCAGATAGCAAGTGCTGTTGTATACATTTTTCAGAGAAATTTTGAACATGAAATAAATACAACTAAACTCGCTATCTCGGATAGCGAGTGTAAGTCTATACATTTACATGTTTAAATTTTTTCTAAAAATAAGTACAACTACACTCGCTATCTGAGATAGTGATGTCAGTTGAACTAGACTTGCTATTTGAGATAGCGAGTGTAGTTATATATATTTTAGGTAGAAATTTTATGTTTAAAATTTATCTAAAAAATGAGTATAACTGCACTCGCTATCTGAGATAGCAATGTCAGTTGAACTAGACTCGCTATCGAGTGTAGTTATATATATTTCAGATAAAAATTGCATGTTCAAAATTTTGCTGAAAAATGAGTACAACTACACTCGCTATCTGATATAGCGAGTTCATTTGAACTGGACTCGCTATCTCAGATAGCGAGTACGTCAATTTCGTAAATAGTTTTGAAGGTGGGTAAGTTTGGTAAATACTTTCAAAAAGGGGGTCATTTTGGTAAAAAATTCACATGTAAAATCCATTATATATCGTTGTTCTGTATACCCATTTTTTAAATAAAAAAAATTTTAAAAAAAAAAAAGAAAAAAAAAAGGTAATCACAGCCGTTGGATTTTCCACAAATTAAACGGCTAAAACACTTGCTCCCAACTTCAAAATTTAAATACTTAACAGCCATTTAATACTCCCAATAAAATCCCATATGACCGTTATAATTACTCTCTCTCTCTCGTTCTTGATCGATCTCGATCTCTTCAATTCGCCAAACCCCCCTCCCAAATCCCTCAGGAGAATTTCACGAGATCGATTAGAGAACAAACCATTGGTGAGAGGAGAATTTCATGAGATCGATTAGAGAACAAACCATGGGTGAGAGATCTGAAGAACTCTCAGCCCTTGAAGGGATCACCCAAGAAGTCGAACCCCAAGGTATATATCTCTTCGTCTTTCCTCCATTCTATATATTTTTTGTTCTCTTTTGATTGTTTTTTTGTGGGTTTTTTTTGTTTCTAATTCTAATGGCATGATAATGTGCGGATCTTGATGTTTCTGATTGTTTTAAAATGGGTTTTTGTTTCTGATTCTAATGGTATGATAAAGCACGGATCTTGATGTTTCTTGTTTGTTTGTTGTGAATCAGAAGATGGGAAGACATTTTCCCGAGAATGGATCATGTCAAGAAATGATTCGATCTTTAGTTGAATTAATGTGTGCTCTATTTGATTTTTATTGATGGGTTTTTTGATTATTTCCATTTTCTGGGTTGTAGTTGTTCTTTCAAATCAAGACGATGATTCAGCCAATTCGGAAGAGACGGATGGTGAACAAGTCAACATTCAAGTAATCTCTCTCTCTGTTTTTCTTAATTGAAATTTAATTTTGAGAAATGGGTTATTTTTTTCAAATTTATTTATTTATTTTTTGTATGTTTGGTTTTGTTTTAGGGACAACAGCTTACTGAACCAGACTTCTGAAGGCGCAGAATTTGCTGGCTGTTTGTGAGGAGTTGATCAACAAGTGCATTCAAGAGTGTGAGCCAAAATACGAGGCAATGTAGAAGTACACTCCGGAGTGCTTGGAAAGAAAGAGCGTTTGTACAATGAGATAATTGAGCTGAAAGGTAATATAAGGGTTTTCTGTAGGTATGTTGAAGGGATATACTTTTGTGGTTTAATTCGATCAAGATTCGGAATTGTCAGTTGTTATCTCTGATAATTCAAAGAAGTTGCAGTTTCTTAGTTTTACCTCTGACATTTTTTTGGTTAAGTAAATCCCATATCTTTTTACAATCAATTTATCGGTATCATCCCTTACATCCACCATTTTCCATAGGAATGAAGATGCTCTTGAATCGACATAATTAGTTGTAGTTGATGTTTGTTAGTTGTAGTTGATGTTTCTCACAGAGAAGCTCTAACTAGGTCATAAAATTTGTCCATCTTTCAGCACACTATTTGAAAGATATACTAACCAGTGTTTACACAGTTTATCCAAAGTTCTTTTTCTCAATTGTATAGACTCTTATAAAATATTAGGATTTTGATATAATTAATAAAGGTTTTACATCCTTTATTCTACTAAAAAATATTATGTAGGCTTTTGATCTCAACCCTAGTGACGCTACATTGTTATCAAATAGAAGTCTTTGCTGGATGGGGTTGGGGCAAGCTGAAGCTGCCTTAGCTGACGCTAAGGCTTTCAGAGAGCTTAGACCTGACTGGCATAAAGCATGCTACAGGGAAGTATGTCCAAAAACCTTATTAGAAGTATGTCCGAAAAGCACTCCGTTTATTAGAAGTACGTCCGAAAACCTTTTCTTA
The DNA here is from genome assembly GCA_017893485.1 of Hemerocallis citrina. NCBI lineage: Eukaryota > Viridiplantae > Streptophyta > Magnoliopsida > Asparagales > Asphodelaceae > Hemerocallis > Hemerocallis citrina. Next base: position 96,895,827 of record CM030361.1, read on the forward strand.
TAAATTATTAGGATATATTCATAAGTTACATGTTTTCCTTTCTATTGTAGAGATTCGATGAGGCAGCAAATGCCTTTTATAAGGGTGTAAAGCTTGATCCTGAAAACAAGGAGCTCATAGATGCTTTCAGGTAAGATATTTAACTCAGCTGTAGCTGACTATCAGAATTGAAACTTCATAAATAGTTGGAATTAAGGATTGGAGCTAATCTGGTTCATAAGGGTTTCAGTGAGACTGACAAATTTATTGTAATAATGGGCTAAAGTCTATCTATATTTCTTATTTTAAAGTAACAGCAAACTAAAATAGAATGGTAGAACTCATGTTTAGTCTTATTCAATAATTCTTAACTACCATCCGTATAAATTTTGATTGAAATCCACATTTATAACCATTGGAAGAAAATGTATCAAATTTTGATATATCCATTTCTCTTAGTTTGCATTGCTATACCAATAGGTAACTGCTACTAGTGGAAAATTCCTAATGGTAGGCTGAAGCACATAATAGTAGAAAAACTACCAAAAATATTTAAAATTTCATTTTTCACTTGAAAAAGCCCATGCCAACTTAGATAGGTTGACAACTCTATCTAAGTTAATCGTGGTAATTTGCTATTATTGAGAGTTAATTAAAAGTTGTTGTTTTTTTTTTTTTTTTTTGTCTTAGTTTTAAATAATATCAATTTTGCAGGCAATGGCGTCGCTTGCTTCATCTGCAGAGGCTGATAGGAATGCTATGAGGGATGAGGCTTAGGTGATTCTTCACTATACATTTATTGTTTTTTCTTCCAGTGAACAAATTAATCGTGGGATGTTATTTGTGTAATTAGTAGTAATTTTATGTTTTTGGTGTTTGTCTTTTACTTGTCTTTTAGACTGAGACTGAGAGGGTCATTTGTCACTGTTAATGTATGTATTGTTTGCGTTTTGGTAATTTTCGTTCCAGGCTTATAAAGAGTCATAGGTTTGTATTTAGTTGTGGAAAGAGGGGGGTAGGGGAGACCTAAATAGGTTTTAGATTGAGGTTGACCGTAAAGTTTTTGGGATAAAGGCTTTGTTGTTGGTGGTGGTGCGATGGTTTTGCTTCCTCAAACTCTGGATGTAGGAAAGGTTGAGATTGATGTGAGAGTGCCATATTAGTATACAAGTACTAGATGGTTAGCATGCACACCGCACTCGTTTTTATTAAAAAAATCATTAAGAGTCATATTTGTTCTCTCTATTTATAAAATATATATGTTTATCTGCGTGCTAATTACTAATTACTGTTCACATGACCAAAACTGAAGTTATAGATAACTAGGAGCATGATTATGTAGGACAACCATATTGAAGTTCTTGGAAACAGAAACATTGAGTTCGCTTTATATATAAAACATTATATTAACCACAGTGGTACCATTTTTCCATAGCTGCTAAAATTTATGTATACAGTTATAACAATTTGATCATGAGGTTCAATAGTGATATCAATGGAGTTCTCTCCTAAGTAGTCAATCAATTGGCTTTTGTGTTTTATGACTATCAGCCCTCGCTCCTACTAGGTGTTGTTTCCCCCCACTTCATATCAGTCTCAGGGGTCTCAAACCAGTTTCAAAGGAGTGTGATACAAAAATCACCCTATCGGAATTGGCTGATGAGATCTGATCATATGTTTGGTATGTAAAACAAAATTGTACGAAAACGGTCGGAAACTGTGGACTATAATCCACAAAATGAGGCTAAAATAGAAATATACGAAATATCATGAATGTGATCGAAAACAGTGTGCTAATAGCCCACAAAATGAGGGAAATAAAAAATTTCACGAAAGTGGCCGAAAACTGTGGACTTATATAGCCCACAAATGAGGCTAAAGAAGGCAAATACAAAATTTTGCTAAAAGGGCTGGAAACTGTTGACTATAACCCACAAATTGAGGCCAAAACAGTAAAATACGAAATATCATGAAAGTGATCGAAAACATTGTACTTTAGCCCACAAATTGAGGGAAATTAAAAATCTCACGAAAGTATCCGAAAACAGTGGACTATATAGCCACGCACATGAGACTAAAACAGTCAAATACTAAATTGGACGAAAACGGTTGGAAACTGTGGACTATAATCCACAAAAGGAGGCCAAAACAGTAAAATACGAAATATCATGAAAGTGATTGGAAACAGTGTAGTCCACAAAAAGTGGGAAATAAAAAATCTCACAAAAGTGGCCGAAAACTGTGGACTATAGCCCACACATGAGACTAAAACAGTCAAATACAAAATTGTACGAAAATGGTCAGAAATCGTGGACAATAATCCACAAAAGCAGGCCAAACTGGAAATATACGAAATATCATGAAAGTGATCGAAAACAGTCCACGAAAAGAGGGAAATAAAAAGTCTCACGAAAGTGGCCGAAAACTATGGCCCACAAATGAGGCTAAAGAAGACAAATACAACATTTTGATAAAAGGACCGGAAACTATCGACAACAACCCACAAATTGATGCCAAAACAGTAAAATACGAAATATCATGAAAGTGATGGAAAACATTGTACTATAGCCCACAAATTGAAGGAAATGAAAAATCTCACGAAAGTGCCAGAAAACTGTGGACTATAGCCCACACATGAGACTAAAACAGTCAAATACAGAATTGCACGAAAACGGTCAGAAACTGTGGACTATAATCCACAAAAGGAAGCCAAAACAGTAAAATACGAAATAACATGAATGTGATCGAAAACTGTGTGCTATAGCCCACAAAATGAGGGAAATAAAAAATCTCACGAAAGTTGCCGAAAACTGCGGACTATAGCCCACAAATGAGGCTAAAGAAGACAAATACAAAATTTTGTTAAAAGGGCCGGAAACTGTGGACTATAACGCACAAATTGAGGCCAAAATAGAAAAATACGAAATATCATGAAAGTGATCGAAAACTGTGTACTATAGTCCACGAAATGAGGCAAAACTGTGGACTATAACCCACTAATTGAGGCCAAAACTGTAAAATTCGAAATATCATGAAAGTGATCGAAAACAGTGTACTATAGTCCACGAAATAAGGGAAATAAAAAAATGTCACGAAAGTGGCCGAAAACTGTCGACTAGCCCACAAATGAGGCTAAAGAAGACAAATACAAAATTTTGATAAAAGAGCCGGAAACTGTGGACAACAACCCACAAATTGAGGCCAAAACAGTAAAATACGAAATATCATGAAAGTGATCGAAAACAGTGTACTATAGTCCACGAAATGAGGGAAATAAAAAGTCTCACAAAAGTGGCCGAAAACTGTGAACTATAGCCCACAAATGAGGCTAAAGAAGATAAATGCAAAATTTTGATAAAAGGACCGGAAACTGTGGACTACAACCCACAAATTGAGGCCAAAACATTAAAATACGAAATATCATGAAAGTGATCGAAAACATTGTACTATAGCCCACAAATTGAGGGAAATTAAAAATCTCACAAAAGTGCCTAAAAACTGTGGACTATAGCCCACACATGAGATTAAAACAGTCAAACACAAAATTGCACGAAAACGGTCGGAAACTGTGGACTGTAATCCACAAAAGGAGGCCAAAGCAGTAAAATACGAAATATCATGAAAGTGATCGAAAATAGTGTATAGTCCACAAAATGAGGAAAATAAAAAATCTCACGAAAGTGGCCGAAAACTTTGGACTATAGCCCACAAATGAGGATAAAGAAGACAAATACAAAATTTTGATAAAAGGGCCGGAAACTGTGGACTACAACCCACAAATTGAGGCCAAAATAGTAAAATACAAAAGATCAAGAAAGTGATCGAAAACAGTGTACTATTTTCCACAAAATGAGGGAAATAAAAAATCACACGAAAGTGGCCGAAATTTGTGGACTATAGCTCACAAATGAGGCTAAAGAAGACAATTACAAAATTTTACTAAAAGGGCCGGAAACTGTTGACTACCCACAAATTGGGGCCAAAACAGTAAAATACGAAATATCATTAAAGTGATCGAAAACAGTAAACTATAGTCCACGAAATGAGGGAAATAAAAAGTCTCACGAATGTGGCCGAAAACTCACAAATGAGGCTAAAGAAGACAAATACAAAATTTTGATAAAAGGACCGGAAACTGTGGACTACAACCCACAAATTGAGGCCAAAATAGTAAAATACGCAATATCATGAAAGTGGCCGAAAACTCATTTGTAGACTATAGCCCACAAAGGAGGCTAAAGAAGACAAATACAAAATTTTCATAAAAGGACCGGAAACTGTGGACTACAACCCACAAATTGTGGCCAAAACATTAAAATAGGAAATATCATGAAAGTAATCGAAAACATTGTACTATAGCCCACAAATTGATGGAAATTAAAATCTCACGAAAGTGCTTGAAAACTGTGGAGTATAGCCCACAAATGAGACTAAAACAGTAAAATACAAAATTTTACGAAAACGGTCGGAAACTGTGGATTATAATCCACAAAAGGAGGCCAAAATAGTAATATACGAAATATCATGAATGTGATCGAAAATAGTGAGCCCACAAAATGAGGGAAATAAAAAATCACACGAAAGTGGCCGAAAACTGTGGACTCTAGCCCACAAATGAGGCTAAAGAAGGCAAATACAAAATTTTGCTCAAAGGGCTGGAAACTGTTGACTATAACCCACAAATTGAGGCCAAAACAGTAAAATACGAAATATCATGAAAGTGATCGAAAACATTGTACTATAGTCCACGAAATGAGGGAAATAAAAAGTCTAACGAAAGTGGCCGAAAACCGTGGACTATATAGCCCACAAATGAGGCTAAAGAAGACAAATACAAAATTTTGATAAAAGGACAGGAAACTGTGGACTAGAACACACAAATTGAGGCCAAAACAGTAAAATACGAAATATTATGAAAGTGGCCGAAAACTCATTTGTGGACTAAAGAAGACAAATACAAAATTTTGATAAAAGGACCGGAAACTGTGGACTAGAACCCACAAATTGTGGCCAAAACAGTAAAATACGAAATATCAAGAAAGTGATCAAAAACATTGTACTATAGCCCACAAATTGATGGAAATTAAAAATCTCACGAAAGTGCTCGAAAACTGTGGACTATATAGCCCACACATGAGACTAAAACAGTCAAATACTAAATTGCACGAAAACGGTCTGTGGACTATAATCCACAAAAGGAGGCCAAAACAGTAAAATACGAAATATCATGAAAGTGATAGAAAACAGTGTACTATAGTCCACAAAAATGAGGGAAATAAAAAATCTCACGAAAGTGGCCGAAAACTGTGGACTATAGCCCACAAATGAGGTTAAAGAAGGCAAATACAAAATTTTGATAAAAGGGCTAGAAATTGTTGACTATAACCCACAAATTGAGGCCAAAACAGCAAAATACAAAATATCATTAAAGTGATCGAAAACAGTGTACTATAGTCCACGAAATGAGAGAAATTAAAAGTCTCACAAAAGTGGCCGAAAACTGTGGACTAGCCCACAAATGATGCTAAAGAAGACAAATACAAAATTTTGATAAAAGGACCGGAAACTGTGGACTAGAACCCCCAAATTGAGGCCAAAACAGTAAAATACGAAATATCATGAAAGTGGCCGAAAATTCATTTGTGGACTATAGCCCACAAATGAGGCTTAAGACGACAAATACAAAATTTTGATAAAAGGACCGGAAACTGTGGACTACAACCCACAAATTGAGGCCAAAACATTAAAATACAAAATATCATGAAAGTGATCGAAAACATTGTACTATAGCCCACAAACTAAGGGAAATGAAAAATCTCACGAAAGCCCAAACTTGAGACTAAAACAGTCACATACAAAATTGCACGAAAACGGTCGGAAACTGTGGACTAATCCACAAAAGGAGGCCAAAACAGTAAAATACGAAATATCATGAAAGTGATCAAAAATAGTGTACTATATAGTCCACGAAATGAGGGAAACAAAAAGTCTCACGAAAGTGACAGAAAACTGTGGACTATAGCCCACAAAGGAGGCTAAGGAAGACAAATACAAATTTTTGATAAAAGGACCGCAACCCACAAAACAGTAAAATACGAAATATTAAGAAAGTGATCGAAAACATTGTACTATAGCCCACAAATTGTAATATAGCCCAAAAACTATGGATAGCACACACATGAGACTAAAACAGTCAAATACAAAATTGAACGAAAACGATCGGAAACTGTAGACTAATCCACAAAAGGAGGCCAAAACAGTAAAATACGAAATATCATGAAAGTGATCGAAAATAGTGTACTATAGTCCACGAAATGAGGGAAACAAAAAGTCTCACGAAAGTGACAGGAAACTGTGGACTATAGCCCACAAAGGAGGCTACAGAAGACAAATACAAAATTTTGATAAAAGGACCGCAACCAACAAAACAGTAAAATACGAAATATTAAGAAAGTGATCGAAAACATTGTACTATAGCCCACAAATTGAGGGAAATGAAAAATCTCACGAAGGTGCCCGAAAACCGTGGACTGTAGCCCACTCATGAGACTAAAACTGTCAAATACAAAATTGCACGAAAACGGCCGAAAACTGTGGACTATAATCCACAAAAGGATGCCAAATTAGTAAAGTACGAAATATCATGAATGTGATCGAAAACAGTGTTGCTATAGCCTATAAAATGAGGGGGAAAAAAATCTCACGAAAGTTGCCGAAAACTGTGGACTAAAGCCCACAAATGAGGCTAAAGAATTAAAATACAAAATTTTGATAAAATGGCCGGAAACTGTGGACTACAACCCACAAATTGAGGCCAAAATAGTAAAATACGAAAGATCATGAAAGTGATCAAAAACAGTGTACTATAGCCCACAAATTGATGGAAATTAAAAACCTCACGAAAGTGTCTGAAAACTGAGGACTATAGCCCATACATGAGAATAAAACAGTCAAATACAAAATTGTACGAAAATAGTCGGAAACTGTGGGTTATAATCCACAAAAGGAGGCCAAAATAGAAATATACGAAATATCATGAATGTGATCGAAAACAGTGTGCTATAGCCCACAAAATGAGGGAAATAAAAAATCTCAGAAAATTGGCCGAAAACTGTGGACTATATAGCCCACAAATGAGGCTAAAGAAGGCAAATACAAAATTTTGCTAAAGGGGCCGAAAACTGTTGACTATAACCCACAGATTGAGGCCAAAACTGTAAATTACGAAATATCATGAAAGTGATCGAAAATAGTGTACTATAGCCCACAAATTGATGGAAATTAAAAATCTCATGAAAGTGCCTGAAAACTGTTTACTAGCCCACAAATGAGACTAAAACAGTCAAATACAAAATTGTACAAAAACGGTCGAAAACTGTGGACTATAATCTACAAAAGTAGGCCAAAACAGAAAAATACGAAATATCATGAATGTGATCGAAAACAGTGTGCTATAGCCCACAAAATGAGGGAAATAAAAAATCTCACGAAAGTGGCCGAAAACAATTGACTATAGCCTACAAATGAGGCTAAAGAAGACAAATACAAAATTTTGCTAAAAGGGCCGAAAATAGTAAATTATGAAATAGTAAATTACGAAATATCATGAAAGTGATCGAAAATATTGTACTATAGCCCACAAATTGATGGAAATTAAAAATCTCACAAAAGTGCCTGAAAACTGTGGACTATAGCTCACACATGAGACTAAATCAGTCAAACACAAAATTGTACGAAATTGGTCGGAAACTGTGGACTATAATCCACAAAAGGAGGCCAAAATAGAAATATACGAAATATCATGAATGTGATCGAAAACAGTGTGCTATAGTGTAGCGCCCCGGTTCCCGTATAACTGGAAAACTGTGACACATGCCAAGATCTTTCCTTCAATTAGTCACGATACACAAAATGCGGGAAATTAAAACTTTTTATTTAATACAGAGTTACCCCGCAGTAATTACAAATATCAGTTTGTAATACCAACTGTAGCGCCTGCCCTTTTTCCCTTTTGACTCCAAACTCAATTCTTCCAATTTCTATATCACTTTAACCATAAACTAAGATAGTTGTGTGTCAGGGAAAATTTCGGCAGAGTCTCCGCTGTAATTTCTACCCCGAAACACAAAAGTTTACGGAATTCTGCTCTAAATTCCGTAGCTCACATCACAGGCAATAATATCACGGGCTCCCCAGGCCAAAATGAGCATCATCACACAGGCAATATATATATATGCTCTGGGGGGCAAACTCATAACGGTTTATCAATTATCAATTAAAAACCAAAAATCCTTTTGAAAACGTAGTAAGTTTTTAGAAAATAACTTGTAAAAGCTTACCACAGCGCCCGGTACTCCACAACGAGACAGGTACGGGTCCAAACCATACCATGCCACTCCACACTCTACTCTCCATCGTCATCCACATACTTATAAGGCAAAAATACAATTTAAATCATAAAATGCGCTATTCACACAATTAAACCTTAAGTGACCATGGTAAAATGAAGCTCCGTCCACAGAGTCTACACCTCACCTCTGCACTGCTGAAGACCTGTAACAGTAGGGGCCTAGGTAGTCCAGAGACTCCCTAACCCCCAAACACTAAGGGGTTAGCCATTTCTGGTGTGAGTATAATTTATTAATAAGCAACTCAATTAAACTTATAAGTAAAACAGAATGAACTTACGAATACCAAAATAAACCTGAGCAAGTAAATATCATAAATGGAATTTCACATCAAATACTCGCTGCATCACTTCCTGTATGCATATCCACACCTGCTTACAAACATACTTAACTTTAATTTGGAAAATCATTTCCAAATTAATTGCTTAAGGCCCATCACTTTACGCCTTATGCAAATATTCCTTTCCAGTTTCATATCACATAACATCGTATTCATTCATTCTTACAACACATATCATTACGTCTCGCAATACATCACTTCCACACTCATACTTCATCTTAAATGGAAAATAAACGTGTATCCTAATTTCCTAGTGTTTGTGTATGCCCTAATCTAAGTCTAATGCAACAATACAGAATATAGAACAGATGCCCTTAATCTAATGTCAGCAAGATTCTGGATGCACATGCATCCCATACTACATGTGACCCAGGTCAAGCCAACATACTTAGTCTATTGCAAGCGAGACTTTGGAAATGTATGCATCCCATACTACACAATTTCCAAATCAAGCCGTTTTTAGGGATTCGAACCCTCGCTATGCAATGTATTCTAATTGGTCTACTTCCTGTTCCCAACAGATCGTGGCAATGAGGTTGCAGTCAACGGTCCCACCGTCCTGCAGTCAACGGCCGTGACGAACTTAAGGATATGCGGTCCCACCGCTCTGCAGTCAACGGTCCCACCGTTCTGCAGTCAATGGCCGTGACGAACTTAAGATATACGGTCCCACCGTATGGCAGACAACGGTCCCACCGTTCTGCAGTCAGCAGCCGTGACGAATAAGGATATACGGTCCCACCGTATGGCAGACAACGGTCCCACCGTTCTGCAGTCAACAGTCGTGACGATAAGGATATACGGTCCCACCGTATGGCAGACAACGGTCCCACCGTTCTGCAGTCAACAGCCGTGATGATAAAGATATACGGTCCCACCGTATAGCAGATAACGGTCCCACCGTTCTGCAGTCAACAGCCGTGATGATCAAGATATACGGTCCCACCGTATGGCAGATAACGGTCCCACCGTTCTGCAGTCAATAGCCGTGATGATCAAGATATACGGTCCCACCGTATGGCAGATAACGGTCCCACCGTTCTGCAGTCAACAGCCGTGACGATAAATATATATACGGTCCCACCGTATGGCAGACAATGGTCCCACCGTTCTGCAGTCAACTCAACCTGAAGTTTAGTCTAATCAACAGGTCACTAGCTTGCACGTCCATAATTTCCAACACTCGATACGAAATTACTTGACACTATAAAACCTCATGTACCCTCAATAGTACATTCTTCTTGCACTCGCTGCACCTTTCCAATATCACAAGAGTTTGCTCACACATCGAAAATTCTCGAGTCCGGGTCCTATGGGAAGGTGGGAGTGTCTATTTCGACTTCTTAATCTGACTCTTTCAGACTCTATCATTTGAGTTCTCGAAAACACAAGTTCCATCAGGTGTACAAGCAGAGAGATACTGGTTTTCTTAGCCAATAATACTTTAACTAAGATTGAGTCTGTTCCATCTTTGGGAAATCATAACTCTCAACCTATAAACTGGAATTACAAACTCCAGATGGGTTAGAAAGCTATGACTCCCTACTACGACTCTCTAGTCGGTCAAACTCCCAAATTCTTAACAATAGTTCACAGTCTCTCATCTTCACCAACTAGTCAACTTATACTAGGCTGAACGTAGCCCACCTCGAAGTTCAACAATAAGTCAACCTTGAGTCCAGTGCTCATGAAGTTTGAGATTCTCAATCTACACATATACCATTTCGTTTAAATTCATTTCACACAAAGAGCCACGACTCTTCCATCATAGCACACGAATTCGACCACTCTTCCAGCAGAGCGTTCACTACCCCTTACTAATGAACTCTAGAATTTCTAGAACTTGAGAATCATCAAATAAACTCATACCCAGAGCTACTCTCAAAGTTCATAGTAATATCATACACATACAATTGGTTATGACCCTTTGGACTTCAGTCCAAAAGCACCCGGCTTCAGCTCTGTCTTTTCAGACCAGCTGAACTCTGCAAGTTCTGAGGTATCAACCGACCTCGATAATTTATGAAATTAAACCATAGTTGTGGACACCTACAAGAGTGTCCACACCAATCCTTAACTCAAAACAACCATGCTACACTAAGATACAAAAACAGGAATACATAGCAATTCATACTTTATATTTTCACAACGCACCAAGTGCGTAAAATAAAAGATATCATACTCACAATTTTTCCCGCGAAGACTCGAAGCGCCACCACGCCTCCAAAGCCGCTAGTAAATCCTATCATCAGAATTCAAAGCAATCAAGGCTCAAGCATCCAAAACAGTTACGGAAGAATAATAATTCTAACTCCAATATCACACAGGCATTCTATCGAATGCCTAGGATGCACACGCGCTTTGCATGTAATCACTCAAATCGTCCAAACCAATTATAAAAGCTAATAACAACATCCCAAATATCACACAAGCATTTATTGAACGCTTGGGATATGCACGTGCGATGCACGTAATAAACTAATGCTTACGGTATTTCATTCCCAATTAATTACTAAAATTACCCCCAAATAATCTAATAGTCCAACTACAATTTCTATTACCACCCGAGAATTAATTCATATCCATACAATTCTCTTTTACAAACCCAAAACCCTATTTTACTAACAACTTGAAATCTCTCTAAAATCCGCTAATTTCTCACATCCACAATTTCCAATATCTCTAAATCTCTCTACCCTAACCTTCCTACTCAATAAAAATTAACCCAACTAAATTTTATACAACAAAATAGTTAGGGTTTTACCTTCCGAAATCCAATCGAAAATCCAACGCCACCACCACGTAGAGAATCCCTCCATTAGTCTACCCCTCGATTTAATTTGGAATCGACGAAGAATCTGAGGGGATTTGAGCATGGGCAAGTGATCGGTGATGGGTTCGGCTGAGGTTTCTTTTGGGTCGGGATGGGAACGGAAGGGAAGAAGATGGAGAAGGAAGAAGATGGAGGAGGGATGGGGTTCGTTTCCTTCGGCTGGGCGCGAACGGGAGGAGGAAGGGAGAGGAGGTCGGGTGGATTCTCTTCGGGTTCAGGATGGAGAACGAACGGGAATGGAGAAGGATGAAGAAGGGAGATGGTGGTGGGGGGGGGGTTCTTTTGGCTGGGTGTGAATCGGAGAAGAAGGGGAGGGAGAGGAGAGGAAGCCGGGCTTCTTTGGGTCGGTTTGGGAATGAACGGGAAGAAGAAGAAGGGAAGAAGAAGGAGAAGGGAAGGAGAGAGAGAGAAGGGTTTTTTTTTGTAAAAATGTGAATAAATAATAATAGATAGACAAATATCTAGGGAATGTTTCATATAAGCCCTCTAACTTCAATACATTTCAAATAAAGCCCAACTCTCTATTCTAATAATTCCAAACAATACAAAATACATTAAAACTACTTT